>KV907508.1:801589-896365 GCA_001990825.1 Aspergillus carbonarius ITEM 5010 | reverse complement strand
GGGTTGCACTGTGACATTATATTTACTGTATATATTAAAAAAGAAAGAGACTAATTCTTAAAAAATTAAATAATTAATTTTATTATTATTACTATATAAAATCTAATACAGTACTGTGGTATATAAGTTAATAACCTTATAATTCTGATTATTTTAGTATAATCTATCACAAGGACAAGACACCTGTCAGACTGGTACTGATGAGGCCTCAATCCGGGACTGTTCTATCACATATATTTTATGATAAAATTAGGTTTAAAAAATACATTAAAAATTATTTTCTTATTACTTTATTATATAGTTTGTAACTTTTGAGAAAACATATTATAATATTATATACAAAATATTATCTATTATATTAATACTTAATCTGTAACAGAAGAGAAATAATATTATAAAATAGATTCTTCATCTTTTAAAAATTCAGTTAATTACTTTTATTATTAGTAATTACTTTATTCCTACTATATATAAAATTTTTAAATACTCTGAATCTCTTTTTTAGCACCAGCTATTTCTTATATCTAAAGGTGCAGAATACCTAGCATCAGGTCACCGCACCTAAGTCTTTATTAAACTTAGTGATGGCACGGTTCGGTTTTTCAACACGTCAGTTGCAGTTAAGGGCGGTTCGGTTAGAAAATGTTCAAACTGAACCGCACCGGTCCATCACTAGCTGTGAGGCTGCAACTAGCATCTTTTCCACATTCTAATGGCGGGAAGAATAAGTTTAGGCAGAACCACCGCGGGGAGAGCTATATGAGGGTGACCAATCCTCACACTAAACCGGAGCGCAGGATAAAGTACCGCTACTCGCCAGTTACACTAGAAATCGTCCAATACCATGACTTTAATCCCATTTAGTAGGAAAATCGAGCTTGACATCAAGCTAGCTCGGATACTGTAATCGACGTGAAAAACTACTTGCATATACTGTCATTCACCGGCTAATGACACTACTTATTTTTAAACGTAAACTTATCATACTTGGAGCAGTGGCACCGTTAACCCGAGACGGCAGAGAAACAAGACCCATGATTAGCGAAAGCAGAGTGCCTAAACAGTCTCAAGAACCTGTTCCTTGAACTCCCTCTCAACCTTGTGTCCCTTATCATCGGTCGTGGACTCGCCGTGCAGGTTAAGCAGGGCACCAAGGTCGAACTTGGGAGACTTGAGGAGCTTGACTTTGCGGATATGGACCTGTATCGGCATTAGACGGTTCTTTAAACTGTTTACCCAAGTCAAGGGTAACCGGGGTAACGAACGTTCTGGAGAGGGTAAATTCCCTGTGTGGCCTTCTCGATCTCGCGACCGATAACTTCGGGGATCAGCTTAGTAGTAAGCTGAGAAAGAGTGCAGCTAGCAGCCTCGCGCTGAATGATCTCAGTCATCTTCTTGCGAATAGCGCGGATCTGGGACGAGCGAGCGTATGTAGTCTTCTTGATCTGGTTGGGGCGTCTCTTCGTGAAAGCGATGGCGAACAAACGGAGAAGATATTCGTCGGTTGTCTTCACGGTCACATTGGCTTCAATCAGGGACTGCCACTTGCGCACAAGGGATCGCAGCTTGTCCGTTGTGAAATCCAAGCCATGGAAGTTGGTGAGGCAGTTCTTTCCTTGGATTTCGTCCACACGAAGCTTGACCTTACGGAAGGCATGATCCTCGTCGTTCTGGAGGTCGGCGAGAGAGACTTCAAAGATACGGCCCTTCAGGGAGTCGTTCGCATTCTTCAGACCACTGGTGCGGTTCACCAAGGTCTTTCCGACACTTTAAAACCAATCGGTCAGTCCCTGATCAGCACAAAGCGAAGATATTTGAACATAACAAGTTCATGAGGCGGAAACACAACTGAACATAAAAATCGAGGAAACGGGGCTGTTGCCATACTCTCTAATCTGGAACGTAGAAGGAGCCTATTTGAAATTAGCTGACCCTTCCACAATATCCATTCCATGGCACCAACCTTCACAGAGTACTCATCCTTCCGGGAGAAGGGATCAACGGTTCTCTTCTTGATACCCTTCTTGCCCTTCGACAAGCGCTTGTTCCTGTAATGATATCAGTAACGGAGCGCAAAGATCGGCTTGCTAGCGCCCCGACTGGCGAAACTCGACGGGGGGTAGGCACTCGCGTACTTTCCAACGGCCATATTCGCGACTCGGGTCTATCTTGCACGGCTTGAAGACAGACTAGGATATCACACCACACGCTCTGGTGGAGGTGAGTCGAATCGATTGTCGCTGCTTGCTGCTCGATCGCGGGATAAGAGTAGAAAACGAAATCCCACAGAAAAGTCGGCTAAGCGAGGCGTCGGCCCTATCTACTAGTTACATAATATTGCCTTCCCCACTAAGCTCAGTTGAAAACTTTTCTGATTGGAAGATCTCTTCACTTGTCACATGATTTATCTTTCCGTTACAGGTTTCGTACCTTATCGACAAATGGTATTTGCTATACTTTCCGGGAATTAGTAGCCCAAAAAGGGTTATACCTGCGTGCTGCTGCTACCCATTAGTATTCCCGGTACTACTTTAAGTACCT
Organism: Aspergillus carbonarius ITEM 5010; assembly: GCA_001990825.1. Classification (NCBI taxonomy): domain Eukaryota; kingdom Fungi; phylum Ascomycota; class Eurotiomycetes; order Eurotiales; family Aspergillaceae; genus Aspergillus; species Aspergillus carbonarius. The sequence goes on along the minus strand of KV907508.1, from coordinate 893,824 downwards.
AGGCTATGAGGATCAGACCATGAAATTCAATTAGCCAGCCTGTCCAAGTATGCCCACTTATCCATTTATGAAATTTATACTGCCCCTACTATCGATGGTCCCTACTACTGCATCAGCATGCGTTCCATCAGTCGCAGTTTAAGACTTGATCGCACCATAATTCTTACCTTTCACGCAGCATCTGCTCCAACCCAATAGTTTGCTGTAGTCCGGCAAGTATGCTTTATGGTTGAAAGCCAGGATTTGGATATTTCTACGGTGGCCACCTCCTAGTTGTAGTATTAGTAACCGACCTCTGGTTGCTGTACCTAGATGCGGCTTCTGATCACTTGCGCCACTGTACTCCGCATCTATCTACCTACCCACCCAGGGAAGCTTCTAATCTTCCGGTGCTAAGCAAGTTCAGCTATTAACGATCTAGTTGTTTGCCACTGCCGTGTCGTCTCACTAGACTCCCACCTCTCCACCAGTTAAATCCGCGGGGAATTTGCGCTGGTTTTTGTGCATCATCATACCGATCCTAGATCAGTCATTGAGTTGATAGGCCCGTCAAGCGCACGAAGGGGAAAGGTTATCCGGCCTCGAAAAGACAATCCAAGTCACAAGCCACGCTACTAAGACAGCCTGAAGCATGGTATGCCGTTCATATAATTACCAACGTACCTCTCTTTGCTAAGCTCATTTGCAGGGTAAGCGAAAGAAGTCCAGCAGGCAGCCAGCGCAACCCAAAAAGGTGACCAACTCGAAGGCCATTTTAGTTGTTGCTAATTTAGAGAGTAGAAAGAACCATTGCCTACAACATTTGCATGCCTTTTCTGCAACCACGAAAATTCCATCGTCGTGAAATTGGATAAGAAGCTTGGTCTAGGGAATCTATCTTGCAAAGTCTGTGGACAACGATTCCAGACAGGCATCAATTGTGAGTTTACTAAAAAATGAATTATTCATACTTATGGGCCTTGCTTATGATATCTTCAGATCTCTCTGCTGCTGTTGATGTATACTCGGATTGGGTGGATGCTTGCGACGCCGTTGCTAAAGATACCGCCACCAAGTACGAAGAGAGTGATGTCCGTGTTAGACGCTCAAATGATTTTGCTACTTCTCCCAGCACTCGAGATATTGGATTTGAGGATACGGATCGCGTCGACGCGTATGCTGATGATTACTGACTCTAAAATTAGAGCTTCCCGCAGCGTACAATATGAAGGCTCAAAGAAACTTCCGCATCATGATCTTGGGTGGAGAATACTATACCTTATCAATTTTTTGAATGGAATTCACCACTAACATGGCTATAATAGAAGACTGTAGAAGATTCTGATACAATCACAGACATTATGTCAGAATCCGGAATCTCTACTTATTGACTACAAGGTATAATATCGATCGCCGAAATCACCGAGCCCAGGGATGATGTATCTAGAATAACCCATATTAGCAATATTCTCTAGCCTTTCCAGTTTAGGGTACTCACTTCTTATCATCCAAGCCTTGATCTATGAAGGCTGTAACTACTCTCAGCTTGGGGAAGCGTTCTGCAAAATCTGTAACCCCGGAAGGACTCGCAATTAAATTAAGAAATAGGATACGGTCTTCTGGGACGCCTTTTGCTTTCAGGACCTCAACAGCAAGCGTTGCAGACCCCCCTGTATGACATTAGCTCAATTCGACTACTCGTCATGACAAACTTGCCTGTTGCAAACATAGGATCGAGGAGAAGCACCCAACGATTTGCAATGTCGGCAGGGAGCTTCTCATAGAAAAGCCTTGGTTTGCATGTTTCCTCGTCCCTCTGTATGAGAATCTTCCCGATTCGGACAGAGCGGCAGCAATCCCGCAATCCTTGTTCCATAGCCTCACCTGCTCTCATGATGGAAACACCACATATCTTCCCCTCAAATCTGACCCCGAGGTAGACGCGACCTACGGGTGTTGTGACTGATTGTTCAACCACTGGCAGATGGTTGAGCCCCTCCTCCACAAGGAGACGAATGATTCTGTTCGAGTAAAATATGAAGTCGGCACGGCTAGTTCTTTTATCTCTGATCATGCTACGCAATGTGTCAGCATTATTACTGACCAGTGCTATCAGCATGGAACTATTCATTCGGCCATCATCTTACGTCAACAGAGCGATCAATTGGGGAGATTGAGGCAGGATATGGACATTCTCGTAGGATATGTCTTTCGATACTGTTGCTGTGGGCTTTTCACCATCTGGTCTGTAGATGGGGCCAACACCTTGAGCAGGGGAGGGAATGGGTTCCGACACGTAATTCGCCATGATTATCGCAGCGTAATGTCCCTTTTTTTTTCCCCGCCCTATTCTTTCCGTTTCTTTTCTTTTCGCAGGTATGAGATTTGTAAAGCAAGATGTTAGACAAAAACCAAAAAGAATACCTGCAGTACACTGCCACTTTCCAACAGGAGGGCAGAGGACGAGGGGAGTGATTGTCTCCGGTAGTACGGAGTAGTTAATTGCCCCAGATTGTGATTAGTCATGCCCGGCAACCTCTTAGGTACTCCATAGTTTATCCCGTATTCAAGTGCAAGTTAAAAGCAACTTACAACAGTTGCTGCCCTGGATTGAATATTACTAACGTCATGGTAACTTAAACCATAAGCCTAATAAGCCGAATGAGCCTTAAAACAATTTGTCGGATCCATCCGAAACTCGTTGTTGAATAATACCACATCATTTGTTTGAGAACATGCAGTCAATTCACCCCAGCCATTGAAAGGCTTTCATGTCGATTCTCATCTTTGCCATCCAGCAAGGTATACACCCCTGTCTCATTAGGCCATGCAATTGTGTATTATCCTGTTTGTATACATTTTATATATATAGGCTAAGAAGCTATAACTTCATCATATAAATTGTATAAGTGTTACATCCTCAAGTGGGCATGCTGGGGCTCTAGGTGTATGGAACTTTCCTTGATTTGTGAGGAAGCTTTTTACGTAAGGCAAACCGGAACATAGAGTATACCTACCAGCCAAATTTCGTTTGTAGCTGCTTATGCTGATGTAGAGGAAGGCTAGCAAACTGTTTACCACTCCGGTGTTTATTAGTATACTCATAAATGCCCCAATGTCTTCTAGAATGTACTGTCTCCATAGTCAAGGATGCTGGGTTGCAGTACTGTTAGCAGAAATACCCCGCCTTGGGTTCAGGAACCGACTAAGCCTGTAACATCACTAATTAGCAGTTGGTAATTTGCATTAGCTGGTGGGTTGATATCAAGTTATGCAGTAGGTTATTATTACTCAGTTGATAGAGCTCCGGTTCATAGTAGACGTAGTAAGGCATTCCCGCAATGGATCGTATACAATCTTTGGCTTAGGTTGAGACATCGTTGCACTTCCAAGTATGAAATAGTATTTGAGATTGAGGTGTGGTAAGGCTGTGATATAATTGGCTAGATATGAGATAAATCAAAAATCAATATCTTACTAAATTATAGTAGGTAGTACTAGTACCCAACCTTGTTAGCACTGAAAGGTGGGCCAATGCGGAACTGGCAGGTCACTTACGTACTGAAGCGTCCGGCTCCGTAACAATTGTGGATTCTACCACTTTCCCCGAACATAGTGTTCTATGCCCTATGGTACATATTTTGTCATATGATACCACGTGATTAGGAACTCGTCTTAACTTCTCGCCCGTTACAGTTGCGCAATAAGATGTTCACATTTATTTGACTGAAGGGTCAGTGTCAATATGTCCCATAATAATCCAGACAAAAGACCTTTGGGGGCTCCTGGTAGTTCGGCCACGAGGGTCTCCTTTGACATTCGATCGCAAGCATCCAAGATTGAAAATGATTCCCACACCGGAATCTACAAGCGTGGGTATTCCACAAGCCAACATCAAGATCAACTGGAGTATACTACATTGAGTTCACGCCTGCACAAAGGCCCACCCTGTCCCAAGAAGAGGAGATATGCATCCCGTCAGCTATTGCAACCAGATCTTGACCAAAGTGATTCACAACGCGGCAGCCACACAACCTCGGATGGCCCCGAGACCAAATATGACGGGGCTCCTCCTACGATACCGGTCCCAGACAAACTTGTGTCTGCTTTTGGTAATAAAATCAATAATCGCGAAGGACGAGAAGGTCGCCGTTCTTCGCGCATGCCCTCTACTGAAACAAAAGGGCTAGAGCCTATAAGCGCTTCATATACGCCCGAATTGCAAAGATTTCCCCCTGAGACACAATTGATTCCAAATGGTAACACCCAAGAGCGTACTTTAGCGGGTGCATTCAAGGAAAAATTGCAAACATCATCGGCGGGCGCTGGGCATAGTAGGGGAACTGTCTCCAATCGGAAGAGATTAGTTGACTTGCTAGGTGGAACAGTGCATTCGAAGAATACTAGGTTGGCCGACTCCGCTTCAGTTTCAGCCGAAAGCGAACATTTGTACAACCTCAAACCCGCCCAGGAAACTTTGTGCGCAAAATCGAGCGAAAATCCAGATGATCTAGACAGCTCTCATGCGGAAATTGCCTGTGAAGCAGTCACTCCGATGTTATCTAGATTACGGGGCTCTAGGGTCACTTATGCACGGCAACGGTCTTTCCTGGGTGATCCGCTGAAAATGGCGGCTGCTGAACATGGCGATGCTTCATTTCTCCTTCCAGAACCCAGCAAAGCAAGACAGGCTCATATCACAGACCAGGATGCCCCTCGGACTTTAAACACCGATGACGAGGAAATTGACTCTAGGCCTGTCCGCAGCATCCATGAGCTCAGGCAGGCTGGAGATAATGCTCGTTTCAGGGAGTCGGTTGAAGCCATTTTTGAAGACATTGAAGACTCAAATAATTCGCTCTCTGGGAAGTGCAGTAGCTTCACACACCTATGTGCAAAGCTTCTTGAACCTGCCTTTGTGCATCGGTTTTCAGAGTATGGATTCAGTGAACGGCTTGTTAAGTGCACAACAGACAATCAGGATGTCCTCACTACGTTCCTGATATTATGTGCGTATAGATTGGCCTGCCTCAATGGCTCCTCACGACACACATGTTTGAGATATTTCTGGACCAAAATCCTGCGAATTTCTCACAGGCTTCTTATTATGAACGATGATATCTTGACTCTGGTTACCAGGCGAACCACCGGCCTGTCCAAGGCTGCGCATGGGTCCTTAAAGAAGCTTCTCCCCCAGATTTCGTCTATGATATTTGAACAGGACCCACCACCGAGGCTTTCTCCGTGCTTAGTGACCCTCTCCTGCATCCAGTTCTGCCTTACCACCTTTCTTGAACAAGGTGACGAAATTGGACCATTGCCCGCTGCAATACTAGACCAAATAGTTGAATTGCTGGTTTTTAAACACGAGTACCCAAGCTCTCAGTTGGTCCCGGAGAGCTTTCAGTTAATGGAACTGTCATTCTTGATTCTGGAAACTCACTCGATGTTACCAGGAACAATGCGCCATGACTATCACAACTCTTTCCTCCTACTTTTTGAACACCACCATAGATTCCTCCAATCTGGCCAGTGTGACCGGGATATGCAGATTCCAATCTTATATACCAGAGTGGTCCTCAATCTTACGAACAATGAACCTTCGCTCTGCGGAAAGTTCGTTACTCCTGATGTGGTCTCCGACTTTGTCAAACTCGCCACCGCAGGTTTGCCCGACGCACCCAATAATACAAAAGGGGAGGAGGACAATTCATTTAATGCTGCGGTACTGGCCTTGGGCGTTCTCATTAACTTATCAGAACAGAGCGAGGTTGCTCGGGCCGCATTTCTCAGGCCGGTACCCACACTTCAATTGCTTATACAGAATTTTTCCGCAGGGATTGTGTTTATTGATCAGGTAAGATTAATAATCCGGTGTTGGAAAGCTGCAGCTAATGCAGGTAGGCGCGCTCTGTTTCCGAAGTGCATTACAGTGTTGTAATTGGGTATATGTCGATTCTCTTGGTTATACTTTGTCTCGATGGGGATGCGTTCACGCAAATAAAAGAGTCAAATTGTGGTGAAGGGCTGGCTTTGGTCTTATCAACGGCTGAAGAATTCTTGCAATTCCATGAGAAGGTTGAGCGAGACTCAAAACTTTTTGAGACTTGGAGCGAAGGGGGAAGTAGATCTACAACACACCTGAAGGATGTTCTAAGTCAGATACGCCGGAATGCATCCCTGTAGAAACAAAGGATTGAAAATGATACGGATTCTAACTTTATTTTGACCTGATTGCTACTTTATATTCCCCGGTGTAGTGGGCTCCTATCCCGAATGTTCGGTCAGTGGGCCCTGTCGAAAGCATCGAGAGAGAAAAAAAACAGGCGAGACGAGCTGCTGTTACTAATCTGTGGACAAATATTTTACACGCAATTCAAGGTCTTGGTATGGAAAACCTCACTTGTAGACATAGACATACTATATGACTGGCTTGACATAATGTAGGTATGTAGTAATACCTGCTATTTATGTGGTTTGGTTTCAGTTTGATTTGTTTGCGCTCCTGAATCGCCGTTCGCCACTTTCGGGTGAGCTCATCTGCTATTTGATTGCCATCCCTATCTTAAGAAATACACCTTGATTACCAAGTTTTAACTATCAGTGCATCAAACAACCGTTGTTTTTCGCATTCAGATACCCGTTAATGCCCCCAGGTAGATCATATCTCGCTGTGCATCAGAGACGCAATATTTAGCCTCACCGGACAGCTTCTCGCAGCCCTTGCTATCTAGCCGGTTGCTACTTCCACACTCCGTATCTAAAAAGAAGATGCCTAGTGCACCGAAGCAGCGGAAGATAGCTATTGTTGGCAGTCGCTCTGTGGGTATGGTTTTCCATCTCTTTGATAAGCTCTTGCTGGACCTGCTCTTTCAAGCTCTTATCCCCGCGTACCTGCTAACACTTCATCCAGGTAAATCTTCTCTTACAGTTCGATTTGTTGAGCATCATTTTGTAGAAAGCTACTATCCGACGATTGAAAATACATTCAGTCGAATCATCAAATATAACGGACAGGATTACGCAACTGAGATCGTCGATACAGCTGGTCAAGTAAGGAGAAAAAAAAAGAAGCATGATTCGAAAATATACTATCTAGCAGATGGCTAATATTGTTACAGGATGAGTACAGTATATTAAACTCGAAGCATTTCATCGGAATACACGGATATATCATTGCCTACTCAGTGGCTTCCCGCCAGTCGTTCGATATGGTGAGAGTTATACGTGATAAGATTTTAAACCACCTTGTGAGTATCTAGGTTTCATACTGTAGTATTCTCCACTAGCTGACATGAATAATAGGGTGCTGACCATGTACCCCTTGTACTCGTCGGAAATAAGAGCGATCTCAAACCCGAACAACGACAGGTGTCGCTGGATGAAGGCCGGCAGCTGTGTGAGGAATTTCATTGTGCATTTACCGAGGCTAGTGCTCGTCTCGACTACAATGTTGCGAAAGCGTTTGATTTAATGATCGGGGAAATCGAAAAGTCGCAAAATCCGTCGCAACCCGCAGGAGGCAACAAATGCGCTGTAATGTGATTTAAGGCCCATGATGTAACGGTATTAAGTGTCCGACTGGGATGGCCTGGAAGATGGGTATGTCTCAGTTGGATGCCATTTCAAGTATCGGAAAGCCTCTATAGGTACCAATTTCCTTCAGTTGTCTGGGTTCTTGCGTCCTTACCCTCTACTGGTGCATATGTGAATTTTTCCATGGCGCTTAATTTATCTTTCTGTTGTTTGTCGCCAGTATCTAATATTACATCATTTAATACCTTTTTAATTCTTGTCATGCCGTGAGTGTCCGATTATAAGACCGTAGTCAATTAGTCATAGAAAACTGTCTTATGAGTCAGTCTTTCATAGAGCCGACAGATGCAAACTATGCAGAACTACCGGGCGACTGACTGCGATTACCACATTTTAGTACGGAGTATGCTATGCCCAATTGGTCAACCCCTAAATTTCTACCCCTCCATTTGATCCTAACCAACAGAGTTCTCTAGTCCCTCTTCTATTTATTAAGAAACTGTCCTCCCCGCATCAACTGAAGCCGGTGCTCTATTCTTTCCGACCAAATTTGCACGTATTATCTTTTTGTATCGTACAAAAAGCCATCCAACATGCTCGATCTCGCGGACTTCATCAGTGACCGTGGTGGGAACCCAAACAAAATCAAGGAAAGCCAGCGGAAACGATTCGCTCCCGAAAGTGCTGTGGATGAGGTTCTTGCCCTTTATGAGGAGGCGCGGCGTGGTATGCTACTCGTGTTTAATCGCATATACTATGTACACTATATCGGCTGACTTGAGTATACTGTAGCGCGGTATGATGTTATGCAGATTAACTCCCAGCTCAATGCAGTCCAAAAGGAAATTGGGAAGAAGAAGAAGGTTCGCTGGCTAAATTCCGCTGCTTTATTGTTTGTGCCCTTGTTTCAGTAACATATTCCTAACCTAGCCTTTTCATGACAGAGTAAGGAAGATGCAAGCGATTTGATCGAACAAAAGACCGGCCTGGAGAACCGCAAGAAGGATGCCGAGGAACTTGCCCTTCAAAAGGAAAAGCAAAGGGACAGTAAAATCCGAACGATCGGTAATCTTGTTCATGAATCAGTCCCAGTCAGCAACAATGAAGTAGGTGCTACCCTCGGTGGAAGGAGAGAAAACCCAATTGACCGAAGCACTACTATTAGGATGACAATGCTGTAGTGAGAATGTGGACGCCGGAAAATGTCAAGGTCGAGAAGCGCGACTGCCTTTCTCATCATGAGGTACTCACGCGTCTTGATGGATTTGACCCAGAGCGTGGTGTCAAGGTGGTTGGTCACCGCGGTTACTGCTTGACAGGATTTGGCCTTTTTCTCAATCTCGCGCTCATAAACTATGGTTTGGAATTTCTCTGGGGGAAAGGATACAAGCCCAACCAACCTCCGCAATTCATGCTCAAGGAAATGATGGCGAAAACCGCCCAACTGGAGCAATTCGATGAGGAGTTATACAAGGTCACGGAAAGCGAAGATAAGTCCACCGACAAGTATCTCATTGCTACCTCAGAGCAACCATTGTCTGCTCTGCATGATGGAGAATGGCTGCAAGACAAAGATCTTCCTATCAAGTGCGTTGTCGGCTTCTGTTCTTTTGGTTGTCTTTCACACTCAGCTAACCAGAACGCAGGTATGCCGGGTATAGCACATGTTACCGGAAAGAGGCTGGTGCACATGGAAAAGATGCCTGGGGTATTTTTCGTGTTCATCAGTTTGAAAAGGTGATAAGCCCTAGACCACCAATGGTTTTTATTATCCTAACTTACTTTGGCCCAGATTGAACAATTTGTTCTCACAAAACCAGAAGACTCTTGGCAAGCATTTGACGAAATGATAGCAACCTCAGAAGAGTTTTATCAATCTCTTGGACTGCCGTATCAAGTCGTTGCTATTGTTTCGGGCGCATTAAATAATGCTGCCTCGAAGAAGTATGACCTTGAAGCGTGGTTCCCATTCCAAGGAGAATACAAGGAACTAGTGTCCTGCTCCAACTGTACCGATTACCAGTCCAGGGCACTTGAAATTCGTTATGGCACAAAGAAGGCCACTGATGTGAAGAAGTCCTATGTTCATGCTTTGAATGCGACTTTGTGTGCCACAGAGCGTACACTATGCTGTGTACTTGAAAACTACCAAACAGATGATGTACGTCCTGACCTCGAGCATACTCTCTCGAATGGCAGTGCTGATAGACTTTCTAGGGTATTATTGTGCCGGAGCCCCTGAGGAAATATATTCCAGGCGCGCCCGAGTTTATCCCATATACCAAGGAGCTACCGAAAGACAGTACTTCTAACAAGTCCAAATCTAAGCAGGCTTCGAAGACTGCGAGCGGCCCTGAAGAAACTGCGAAGAAACTGGAAGGCCTTCAGGTTTGAGAGTGGTCATTCTAATGCTATTACCCATGGGCATTTTGTTAATGATCCAATGGCTGTTAGATTGCGCATCCCAATCAAAGGAATAAGATTGTAGTGGCGCAAACCCAGGCACTCGAATTGGCGGATCATCTCAGTTTGGAGAGATCAAGAGGCAAAAACAAGAATTGCATAATATCAAGTTCCAAGCCAAGAAGGCTATGTTTAGGCTAACTGCCTGGGCACATCTAAAGCATTTGCCACAGTACCGTATGTTAACCATCCTGGAATGGGGATAGGAGAAGTACTACGTATACTTCGTACCGTATGGAAATTTGAGGTCCCGGAGGACTTTGGAAAAAATTGTGGGAAGAACGGATAGGAGCGATGCTCCGGCCCCGCCCTTGCTTGCCCCTCCGCAATTGTTTTTCCATGTGATGACTCAAACAGAATATAACGCCATGACTAGTCTCAGGAAATGTGGAACACCGCTGTGCAAGTCCGGTTCCGGAGGACATAAAACTCAGCCCCTTCTTCTGCCACTCTGAGCTTTGTTGTTCAATAAACCTGTGCTCTTTTGATACACATCTTCTTCCTTTTACATCTGTATTCATTCGTCTTCATCACCTTATTCCTTCAAAAATGGCTACATCTGCAAGGGACATAAATTCCCATCAAGATGCCTCTCAGAGCTTGAACTTCTCTACCTCGCCAACTGCTTCTTTTCAATCTGCGCCCTCCAGCCATGGAGGATCAGTCTTGGGAAGCCGCACAATTCCGCTAGCCAATGCAAAACACTTGAAGCCCTTCGCCACAGAGGATATCAAGGTCCTGCTTCTGGAAAACGTTAATCAAACCGGCAGAGACATTCTTACCAAACAGGGTTATCAAGTGGAATTTCTCAAATCATCACTTCCAGAAGATCAGCTTATCGAGAAGATCCGGTTAGCAACCCAGTATATACTTCTCATATCTGTACTGACTACTTTCGCCCACGTATAGAGATGTACATGTGATTGGAATCCGCTCCAAGACGAAGCTGAGTGCTCGCGTCTTGAAGGAAGCCCGAAACCTCATTGTCATCGGTTGTTTCTGTATTGGAACAAACCAGGTTGACCTCCAATACGCAGCCGAACATGGCATTGCGGTCTTCAACTCGCCGTTCAGCAATTCTCGGAGTGTTGCCGAATTGGTTATAGCTGAAATTATAGCTCTTGCCCGTCAATTGGGCGATCGTTCAAATGAGATGCACAACGGGACATGGAATAAAGTTAGCAACAAGTGCTGGGAAATTCGCGGAAAAACCCTTGGTATGCTTATCACCCATCGCTATCAGTTTTCGACTAATGTTTGTGTCAGGTATAATTGGTTATGGCCATATCGGCGCCCAACTGTCGGTTCTAGCAGAGGCTATGGGCATGTCAGTCATTTTCTACGATGTAGTAAATTTGATGGCATTGGGTACTGCTCGCCAAGTGTCGACTCTTGAAGGCCTTTTGTCCGAGGCAGACTTCATCACATGTCATGTTCCTGAGCTCCCAGAAACACGGAATATGATAGGACAACGCGAGTTCGAACAAATGAAGGATGGTAGTTACCTGATCAACGCCAGCCGAGGGAGTGTCGTAGACATCCCTGCTTTAATCCATGCAATGCGGTCTGGCAAGGTTGCAGGTGCTGCCCTTGACGTCTACCCCAACGAGCCTGCTGGTAATGGTGATTATTTTAATCAAGGCCTCAATGATTGGGCGACAGATCTTCGGGGTCTTAAGAACTTAATTCTTACCCCGCATATTGGAGGTAGTACAGAGGAGGCGCAGCGGGCAATTGGCATTGAGGTTGCGGAGGCCTTAGTGAGATATGTCAACGAAGGTACAACATTGGGGGCTGTTAACATCCCGGAGGTTGCTCTGCGGTCCCTGACAATGGATGAACCCAGCCATGCCCGGGTGAGTAATAATATAGGAGGCGCTATTTTAATAATGACTAACTGTTCGAAAAGGTCATCTTTATCCATCAAAATATTCCCGGTGTTCTACGGAAAGGTACGTGCACTAACTCTAGACTTATATGCAAGCCTTGCTGATGGTACCTAGTTAATGAAATTCTTGGTGATCATAACGTCGACAAGCAAATGACTGATAGCAGAGGCGATGTATATGTCCACATCTTCACACTTCTATGAGACAATGAGACTGACCATATTCAGGTGGCCTACTTGATGGCTGATATTAGCAATGTCGATAATATGACAATCAAGGATTTGTATGAGAGGCTTGAAAACCTTGGATGTACGAAATCACTTTCTTCACTGCTAATGGCCAATTCACTAACTGATATTCCCCTCGACTTATTAGCTCGAATCATGACCCGTATCTTGTACTAAAACCCGGTCGTTCGGTCACACCAAATTCTGCTTCTCGTAGTATGAGGGGTGCAGCACTACCGTTTCCAGGGAACAAAAGGAACCGAAAGGAAAAGAAGGAATGATAGAATTGATTTAAATCAAATTTCCAGCCGAGGTCCCTCAACGGCACTCGTCCGGTACAACTGCAACGCTTGGTGTCAATGCAAGTGTAAATGATTTTCAACCTCCGAGACCGGCTTGTATTTAATACACTGGCTATCTGTCACAAATTGGTCACTGACCGGTGGGCTGCTGGCCTTGATCATACTAGCCAACTTATGATTATGTTGGCCTATCGGCAGCATGTTCAAGTAACCCCGCCACTAAGTTGGCCTAACATTCACTAGCTTAGTTTCACTATTGTGCACAAATATGTTCGTACCTTAACTAACATGCTATAGAACCCTTAGAAGAGTGATAATGGACACAAGCCTCGGGCACCTCGCTGCTTCAGTATTTTCATCACCTTGATTAAGTAGCCTGGCCTCATCCTTACTAAAAGGCTAGTGAGAATAACATTTCTCAAAATGATTTTGACAATACTAGAGGGATTGCAGGATAACATTCAACCTTTCGTACAATCGATTAGTCATTTGCGATGGAATGCCCTAGCCACATCACGGACTTCTCGAAAATTGGGACTCCGACTTCTTCGTCTTGAGAAGTTCTCTCGCGAATAATCCCTTCGCATGGACTGGTGGGCCTGATCGTTAAAGATCTCGCGTCGATCCATATTGTTGCTCGAACTGTGATCCCTTTCCCAATGACGGTCGCCTCCACCGGCGTAGTTTGGAACATAGGAATCTAAGTTTCCTTCCGATCGCCCTCGACCCTGGAGATTTCTGTCTCGTCCCACTCTACCTACATTACCGGAGGCCCATGCCTGGTGGTTTGACGTGGGCGGCCGAGGTGGTAGCCCACCCTTATGCCAAGGCCCTTGGCTGGACTCCTCCCCACCTGATCTTGACCGAGCTGGATGCGTCTCACAGTTGCGATTGTCGATGGAGCGTTGTGGGGGAACCCCCTGTGCTCCGTGGCCCCAACCCATACGGGCAGCATTTGGAAGGCGACTATTTCTACCATCGATACCCACTCTGCCTCCAGAGCCGGCTGCCCAGCTTCCGTTCGGGCCACCGGTTCCTAAAGAGGGCCCTGCGGGTGCCGGTGGCATGGGTGCCCTTTGGCCACGAAACCTTCTCCTATCAAGCTCATGGGAGTCTTCAAATGAAGGCAATTCACCTGGCCGCGCAGGAAGCGGCGGGCTAAAAAAGTAAGGATGTTTTAAAGCGTCCATCGCATTGATTCGTTTTCGCCAATCGAGCCTCAAAAACTCACTGAGCAAAGATATGGCAGTGGGACCTTGACTGTTAACACGTCAGTCATTCCAAGATATCTCTCAGATGGCTTCTCAAAGAAGGAAGGGTTTGGCAATACTCTTTAAATATTTCTCCTAGATTGCCAGGTCTGTTCCCGAAATTCTTCACGCCCTCACACCCCGGTAATGAAGTCCACCCCGGCATGCTTTCTTCTGTAGGTGAACCTACAAGATTGAAAATCAGTTGCGCCTGATTGAGATCGCTATTGCCAGCAAGAATCGGCCTTCCCTTGAACATCTCACCGAATACACATCTGTAAACATTAGACAAACGTTGTCACAAGATTTAACCATTTCATTTACCCGACGCCCCACATATCGATCGCCGTAGTATATCTTCGGAGTTGAAGAAGCAGTTCGGGAGGACGATACCATCGAGTTACAACGAGCGTAGTATAATCCCTTCTTGCTTCGCCTCCGCCTTTTCCGGGCCGAGGAGGGGGTTCTTCGTATGGTCGAGCCAACCCGAAATCAGCAATTTGAAGTATGCCTTTATTGCTGATGAGAAGATTGGCAGCTGTAGGGTGTTAGCTGAAAATCCTGCTTCGCCCTCCAAGGGTGCGCTGACCTTTCATGTCACGATGCAGAATACGATTCTGTATCAAGTCAGGACAAAAGCTATAAACGTTGCTCGCGAGAACTTATACCTCATGTAGATACCTGAGTCCCTCAAGGAGTTGAAGCATATAACACTTGATTTGAGCCTCAGTGAAATGAACGGCAGGGTTCTCTAGGAGGCCCGAAAGATCGTGTTCCATATATGGCGTTACCATGTACATGCTTGGTTTTTTACGTCCTTCCCCTGTGCTCGAATAAGCACATCTTCACATGCGACAGAGTGCCTTGCTTACCTTTACCCCGTTCTACTGCCATTTCTCTAAGATGTAAAATATTAGTGTGAGATAGCATCTTTAGAAGTTTGATCTCACGAAGAGCGGTTATGGGGAACTTCGAACGAATTGATTAGCCTAAGCTTATGTGGCTGTCTTCGTGATCTTACTCCGTCTCTCTCATTGTGCATGAGTATCTTTTTGAGAGCAACGATGGTATTGTCCTTTTTTGATCTTGCTTTGTAGACCTCACTGTGGAATTTCAGTATGAAAGCTCAAAATTTTCTGACTCTCAGAACCTACCCAAAGGTGCCTTCACCAAGTTTACCCAAGAATTCAAAATCGCGGATGCTAGTACACCCACGGAACCTGGTGTTGCCATTGCTGTCTCTCTCGAGTGATACTATGACCATGTTTTGCCAACACCTGCTTCTCACGAGGAGTAATCATATGTGAATAATAATTTCAACGATGCGTGAGCCAGGAACACGTAAATTCTTTGGCACGTCTGATATAAACCTAGACTGAGTTGAAGTCTAGATAGGAACGGTCAGTGTAAAGGCAATGGAGAAGTCTGTGTATGTTTGACAACAGCGCGCCTCCTAAGATGGGATACCGCTACGGCTGAAAGCCTCACTGTGTGGGAAACTGTGGTATGAGAGTCAGACGTTCAGCTTGTATCAAGGGAAGGATTGCAGGTATTCAACAATATTAGCTAGATGGCAGGATGTGAATCAAATGAGTGATTTAAGGCAGTATAAGAGGCAGTTCCGTAGCTGGTGTTAAAGCCCCAGATACCATAGTGCTTTGAAGGAGTAAAGTGAATAGACTGGATGGATATTATTGCTTCAGTCGGGTTGAGGAGCTGAGGTAGATCTTTAACCATACCTTTTAGACCATGGTTTCTCCTTTGAATCACGTGACAAAACTGCTTATCTGCTTCTACCTCAAAAACACATGCCGTACCTTCACAGCCATCGACGTTTCTACATAGTGGTGGGCCCTGCCTCATAAGCCCCTGGACTACCGAAAGTATGACGCTCGAGTCGAATGAAAGTCTTTTTCTTTTTAGGCTAACATGCATCGAATAGGAATGGCTGCGCAACACCCAATCCACATTCATCCGGCACGACCTCTTTATCGCTTCACAGCTACTGCGTTGGGAGCTAGCATGTGGTTCTTTGTACGGATATCGCGCCAGCCTGAGTAACGGACAACGCTAACCATCAAACCTCTACGGACTTACAGCTGATGTACAGAGCCAAGAAAGACGGACCTGCCTTGCTGGGTTGGAAGCATCCTTGGGACCATTGAGCGCATATTACAATCGGCCCTGAATAAACTTGACTGATATGTCAAGAGTGGAAGGGTTTTGATTTTCTTAGAAGGTTCCATTCTGTATTTCAACAAAGATTTAAATATAAAAAACACGCTCTTTCTGCCGTCACTCAAGGAAGCAACGAAAACAAATCAAACTGTAGTCATCATGACGCATGTGCGAAACATGATATACATATCGCAGTGGACAAATGTGTCACTGTAATAGTATATTACATGAATCTCCATCTACCCTTGCATTTCCTCAAGTAGTACCTTGTACTGGCGGCGCTTTTTGGGATGGCCTGATCGCAACGCTGTGTACACGCGCCCTAGAGCACGTGCCAATCTAGGGAAGAGGAGTCTTTCTGCCATCCAAGAGAACAAGAAGCCCACAAGGGCGAGCACCAACAACTCCCAAGCGAAATCTTCCGGCAGGTATGTCAATTGCATAAATTTTTTCAGCCACTGTGATGGTTTGAAAAGCATGTAGCAGGAGATCATTAGATCCACAACTATCATAGAGAGGAATGGTTCTAATGGCCGTTAGCAGATTGATGACCGGACATGCGAGTGGACACCAACTATTAGAGCTCATCGGTTTTCGGAAAGGTGGCCCAACGCTAAGAACAACACTTGATAATATGTATTGGAAACTGGAAACCAGAAAAAGCACTGTGTTTTCGGAATTTTCGATATTGCTCTCATCTAAATCTATCCGAGGAGGTTGGAACCTATAACTGAAGTCAGCAAATGTCATGAACATACCTACGAGAAAGCACGCCACGCACCATGGTTGTAGTTGGACTGTTTGAAAAGCCACGAGTTGAGTGAGAACACATATTGCAATTTGGCCTAGTAGTGGAACCAAGACTTTGCGTGATACAAGGTCGGCAGTTGGTCGTTTCTGGGAGAGCACAGGATATGGGTTGGTCCATCCCACTAGTAAGGAGTCAGCTGCATGATTGCCGGAGTTTTTGAGATTAGGTTAGACAAGATGACTTACTGAAAATCGCGATTGGTAATATCAGACATAAGTCAATAAAGAGGAACTTCCAATGATCCGTTAGTGAAAACACTTGTCATTGAGAGGAGCGGAAGTATCACCTGGAAGTCTCCAAGATTAGACGCCGATGCATATAAGAAACTGACAGTCGAAAATTGAATTGCCGAGTAAAGACTCATATACTTGAAGCAGCAAAAGCTTGTGACCAAGGCACCTCGGCCTTCCCTGTTTCTCTATTAGATGAATTCTCTGATGCATAATGGAAAAGATCCTGTACCTAATTAGCGTCGGAACACAAGATATATCAAAGCGACGGCTCGTGAATGGAGCAGCAACTGAAGCTTCAGCATCTGATAAGGAAACGCCGACATCCGCGGCTTTTAACGCCCCGCAGTCGTTGGCACCATCGCCACAGAATCCACAGCAGTAGTCAAGGGATTGAAGTTTTTCTACAAGCTCGTGTTTCTCGTCAGGTGACATTCTCGCGAATACCTTGCCACGCACAAGCATCTGTGAACAAAATCAGGGCAAGATTCAGAAAAGCCTGACTGGCTTTGTAATGGCATGCCAGCATATGAAGGCGACTATACATACCCTCTTTATGAGCTTTTCACTTCCAAAATCCACGATCCACCTGAAAACTTCGCCACTAACGGCAAGGGAATAATTGCGCAGACTGCAAACATTGCCTGGTATAGACAAATCGACTGCCGTCGAATTCAACAAAGGCTTCCTGTCATTAGCCGTGCCCGCTTTTTAGAGGATGGTGGCGTACCATGAGTGTGTTCGGGTTAAGCTTCCATGCTGGGTTATCTACACTTTCCCAACAAAGAGAGGCATCGGAGCCATGATCCTGTGGATGGCCTGGTGTAAGGGTTAACCAAGGCGATAAAATTTTATCATATGGGGCCAACCTTGCACGAAACGTGGAACGAAACATTGTTCATCTCCACTAATCAGACCACATTCCCGAGCAACACTGACTGCAGTGAGTATGTTATCACCTGTACACATGACGTTGCGTATTCCTGCTTTGTTTAGTTCAGAAATAGTCTCAGTAGTCTTTGGCTTCAATTTGTTTTCAAAGATGATGAAGCCAAGGAATTCTAAGTCACACTCGGCATCACTGCGGGTCATCTTCTGGACTTTCATCCAGCTTAATTTTGGCTCATATTTGGACGCACAAGCAATGACGCGGTAACCTTTATGGGTGTAATGACTTAGGAGGTCATCGAAACCATGAGGTACTAAAAAGATCATGCATCAGCTTCAAAAGGAACTTAAAATCGAATATGCATACTAACAGCTTCCCGGAAGACATATGGCTTTAATGCTTTCTGGTGCACCTTTTACGAAGATGCTAGCACCATTATCTCCATATCGTCGCACAATCACACTTGCTCGGCGAAGGTGTGACACAAATTCAAAACCACGCAGAATACCGAGTTCTAACGGTACCTATGTTTACATCATCAGTTTCAGTTGAATGTGTAGTTTTCCAGCATCAGAAGGGAGCACCAACATCCAAGTTGGTTTGCTCATAGCCGCTGGTATGGCCTGCAGGAAGGGGTGGCCTTGCAATGGACGGCAATATTGTCTCAGAATTCAGTTGTTCAGTATGTCCTCCACCCTCTTCAAAAGACCAACCAGTAAACTGAAACATCTTGACATCCAAAGGGTCCCCTAGAAGTTCACCATCTACAACCCTCAAAGAGTGACATGTTGCCATGGTGTAAAGAGTGTTGTTATACCCGCTCGTGCCTCGAATGCCGTCTGTATGGAATGATGCTGGGAAATCGAGACAAAGCTTAGGAAGTAGTTCTGAGAATCTGTGAAATGGTCAGCGGATATGTGAAGATGTAGTGTGCACGTGTATAAAACCTTTTGTTCTTGTCAACAATCCGCACCCCAAGAATATCCAAGCCATCTTCGGTAAGAGTACCCGTCTTATCGAAACATATCACATCGAGCTTGCCACCTACATTGACCCTATTCGAGAGCTTAGCACAGCCTACCTTGTGACCCTTTGTTTTCCCTTACCTTTGTGGACTGATGCAAAATATCTTATGCGCCTTAAGTCGTGAGAGAGCAAAGTTTGTTCCAATACTTAGCGTGGCTGGCAGAGCTGGAGGCACCACGATCGTGATCAAGTCGAGTGCTCTGACGATGATCAGATGCCATGAGAGCTATAAATTGTTAGTTGCCGAAAATCTGCCTGGCTCCAAGCTATGCTTACTCCAAGGTGGATGAAATTAACAAATGAGGCAACAAAGCCCAGAATAGCAATAAGAGCCATAACAGATATATACCGGAACGAGTCTCGATAAAAACTGAATCCTGAAGGTTTGGGGAAAAGCATCGATCGAACAAGGGCGCCTTTCGTCGTCAAAAACCCTGTTCTCACAACGACTGCCAAAGCAATGGCTTCATCATCGTCAATAGCTTGTGGACGACGTGCTCGGATCACTTTTGTGCCACTGAATAAGAAATGTTTTGCAAGAACAGGGTGAATTGAGGGGGCACTCAAATCGAGGTATTTGAGAGCATCATCAGTTAGCGGTACTTTTGAAACAGGAACAGATTCACCTATATTTTTGTTAATTTCTCATCCACTATCTTAGATAGGTTATCAAACCTGTAAGCATGCTCTCATTCACGATACAGTCACCAGAGAGTAATATGCAGTCACAGGGAACATGATTCAGTGAGGGGTCAGAGAACTCGAAAACATCACCAGGAACAAGTTCCCGAGAAGGAACAGATCTCCCTGTCACGAAAACATGCTGTTAATCGTGCAAATCTTGCCATTACTATTTCAAACTTACAGAATCCATTTCTTAGCACACGTATATCACATTCAAATAATGAAATTTGTCTTAAGCGATTCATTGTCTGGGTGTGATTAGTACACAGGCACATGGCTTTAATGAAGGACTGCATACCGCTTTAGTCTCGATTATAGTAGCACTTATACTAATGACAGAGATGGAGAATATGCAGACTGCATAATAATAATACTGGTCGAGTGACCAAAGGACGAGACTGGCAAGCTGGAAAATATAAAATGGGTGAAAAGCCTGAGACCGTAAGCATGTTGATCCGACAATTCACGTAATTGGACAAGTACCTCATCCGTAAGTAGTTGAAGAATAGGCTTTTGTTGGATATCAATGAGGTTCTTTCCGAACACCTGTTCGCGACTATCACGGTCATCGGCATCCAGTCCAGCTCTCATTTCTTTCGCGTTCGTCCAGAAAGGGTCTTTCCAGCCATTGACTAAGCAGAATTTGTCTTCAATGGGGTGGTAAAAGAGCCGAAGGTATCTATAGTGGATGTACCGTAACCTTGGGATAGTGGGATCGTTGTCTTCGTCGAATATATGGTATTCGGGGTCGGCGAAGAGTGTTGAAAGAGGACGGCCGTAGTCCTCATTATGAACCTTGTGAATGCCAAATTGATTCCATTGATCCTGGTTCAGACTCAGTAAAGGGAGTGCGGGCATCATTTATTACCGTACTTACTTCAACTGCGACCCACTGGCACACTTGAAGAGGAGCTGGCTTCCCTAACAAGCGGACTCGGTATCTTGGAAACCACCGAAATAGGAGATAAAAAAGCCCGAAAGATAACACACATAATGAATAATACAATAACATGCCAGCGAGGCTCGTCGAAAACCCCGCAATAACAATGGTTAGGTCTTCTGAGACGATGTGGAGCTTCTGGCTTACTCTTCTGTCGCTCCTATAGCCTCGAACATAAGAAGAATTTGATAGCGACCGCTGCAGGAGAGGATTTTCAACAGAATCTCTAGAGTAAGATGGACGTTTAGAAGATCTGATGGATTCGTTCGTCACGCTAACTCCAAGTTCGGGCATGTCGTCAACATCACTTTCCGCATCTATGGCAGCTTCATTTGGCCACTCCATGTGATCTTCATCTTCCTGAAAATAAGTGAAGCTTGTGGTAGAGTCTTTCCGATTCCGACGGTGAGAAAAGGAAACCACACTGGAAGGGATACTCTCTGACATCGGCCCATCATATATCTATTACAGTTACATTAATTGTCCTGTACTCTTCAACTTATTGGTGAACGCACCTCATTTCGAGCCATTTCAACGTCTGAGATAACACTATAGCTAGAAAATCATCAGTAACCCAAATGAAGAGTTGTGTCTGGTGATAGAAACCTGCTTATCATGGAGCTGCGCCGATGCTCGGTCCCAAGGAAAGATATGGAAGACTGGTTTTCCATTGGTGGCTGTACATCGTTTTCCATGTTGATGGAGATGCTCCCTTTGCTTTTTGAATGTCTGGTATAACTCGCTGTGGAAAGATCGGTTTTGTTTATATTAAAATCAACAGGCCAGCGGTAATAAGAAACTCCATCCAGCTGTTCTCATTTCGAGTGATTCCACTGATGATTTTGAGCACAGGATGCCAGCTAGTGTCTAGATATGTCGTTTATGGAACTGTATGTATCATTGAAAAGAGAGAGAGATGGAAGATGTTATTAATGACCGACTCACGCATTGTCTTATCTTCACGTGACAGAATAGATGGTGGGATCCTATCTGGATAGTATGCTTAGCACGTACATTACCAATCACCCATTGACCGACTAAGTGTAACTCGACTATAAATTCCTACCTGCTCCGTTGCTAAGTATATATTAATAACTATTATCGATTTTGAAAAACCCAATAGTCTTTGTTTCCTTGTAGTGTGCAGGTAATTTCCCTCATTTCTTTGTACGTGTGCTCTTGGAATAGGCCACCTGCTCCCAGTGGTAACTCTTTGATTAGTGTGGCTGCGTATATAGTTACGATGTAAAACCATCGTTGATTGATAGTACTAGATAGGTAGTAAAAAGAAAATGATACCATTCTAACCAGTAGTCATCGTCTAGGTAAAGCCCAACTGCCCCTGACTCGCGCTTGGATGTTGCTACTATTTGATTCAACAGCGACTGGGCATTTTAAGGATGGTATTTTGAGTAGCAAGTTCTCAGAATAACTAGATTGCAAGACGTTCTGTACTAATGATAACCGTTGTTGGAAAGTAAAGGGCTAAGGTTGTATCAGGTATGCTGGAAGTAGAACTAAACTCAAGCGCTTATACGGTCTATGCCTACTGTCTACAATATCCTTGTGACCGAGAAGATAGGACACTTTTTGTCTTCCGGCACCAGTAATTGATACAGTATTGTTGGGAGCCTTGAAAAGTTCTCAACAGCCAGCGCCCCCGTCCCGCCAAGCCCCTCGGCCCAAGGGCGCTAAGGATCCCACCAAGCCAGTATTCCAGACCTCGCAAAACCGAAGCGTATCAAATTCTTTCTTAATCCTCTTCGACAACCCCCTCGGCCATCCCGTGTCCTTGTTACGTTATTCCCTTAAACAACGTTATCACCATGTCTGAGCCCATCAGGAATAAGAAGGCTGATTTCCCCGTGGCCCCGTAAGTATCCCATCTCCTGAGCTATTGGCCTCTACCGAATTTTGCCGCATGTCTTTGATTTCTGATGAGATGTGACGGCTATAGGACTCCACAAAACACCCCAGCCAACAATGCTCCTATCTCCTCCCATGCTCAGCAGCCTGGGATTGCTAGCATCAAAGAAGGTGAACTAATCTGTTCCTCAAAAAAGGTGCTTCTCCTGCCTAACACAGTCCAAATCTAGAGTCGCTTGACCATGCTACGGCAGCTTCCTTGTTTGCACGCAACCCTGGGCTTGTTTCAATGATCCAGGGAAAACTGGGATCCCTTGTTGGCCGCTCTTCAGGCTACATCGAATCCTTACCTGTCTCGGTCCGCCGGCGTGTCGCCGGCTTGAAGGGTATTCAGAAGGAGCACGCTAAACTGGAAGCTCAGTTTCAAGAAGAGGTCCTAGAACTCGAGAAGAAGTATTTTGCCAAGTTCACTCCTCTGTACCAGCGACGTTCCACGATAGTCAATGGAGCTGCGGAGCCTACGGATGGGGAAATTGAAGCGGGGCAGGGCGATGAAGAGGATGACGACTCTAAAGACGAGCCTGAAACCACCAAAGACGAAGAGCAAGAGTCACCAATCGCCGGTATACCCGAATTTTGGCTTTCGGCCATGAAGAATCAAATCTCTCTCGCAGAAATGATCACTGAACGGGATGAAGATGCCTTGAAGCATCTCATCGATATCCGCATGGAATATCTCGATCGTCCAGGCTTCCGCCTTATCTTCGAATTTTCGGAGAATGCCTTTTTCACGAACAAGCTCATCTCGAAGACATACTATTACAAGGAAGAGAACGGATATGGTGGTGATTTCATTTACGATCATGCTGAGGGCACTAAGATCGATTGGAAGGCTGATCAGGATCTGACTGTCCGCATTGAGAGCAAAAAGCAGAGAAATAAGAGTAAGTTTCAGCGCAGTAAATGCTGGATGAACTTTGTCGCTGAACTCTTCTAGATACGAAACAGACTCGGATTGTCAAGATTACCGTTCCCACAGAGTCATTCTTCAATTTCTTTTCTCCTCCCCAGCCACCAACAGAAGATGATGATACTGTTGCCACTGATATCGAGGAGCGACTTGAACTCGATTACCAGCTTGGGGAAGATATCAAGGAGAAGCTCATACCTAGAGCCATTGACTGGTTCACGGGGGAGGCTCTTCAGTTTGAGGAGCTGGGCGAGGATATGGATGAAGATGAATTTGACGACGAGGATGACGAAGATGAGGATGAAGAGGATGATGACGATGAGGATAGGAGATCTGACAGGGATGTTGACGATGACTCCGACGAAGAGGTACGCACTTATCATTTCTTCTACCATGTGTGCATGCTGACTAAGATCAGGATGGTGCCTCTAAGCCAAAGAAGGAGGCAGCAGAATGCAAACAAAGCTGAGCATCTTCGTGGATGTGGATGAAGAAAACAAAGTTGGAGCATGCATGACCCAGCTTTCTGACGTCTAGCCACTTGTGGTGTCCCCCTACTGTCATCCATGATTTTCCTGTTTTCCCATTTTTCTATTATCATTTACAATCCCCCCCCTTTAGTCTTTCTGACGTTTTCGTTTCCACCTAGTAATTTCGTCTCAGATTGTCGTCTTAATGTCTCGGGAAGCGCTTCCATGGTGCAATCAATCCATTGGCGTTTCCTTGTGTAAGACAATCTGCGCAGCTCTGGTCTAATCATTTGAGTCATATTCCTAATTACTTTCCGTGTATAACCGTGTCCAAGCAATGATGTGAAGTATGCACATACTCCAGATCTAGTTTGACGAGAACGCGCAGGCCATCTGTCCGATTGCTTTTATGGCGACGAGTTAAAAGTCCTCCATGCATGTTAGTATCATAGCCGTTATCTTACCATCTAAAGAACTGGGGTGCATTGTTACCAACCAAAGTCTAGAAGTCATATATTTAGTAGCGAAAGTAGCAATGTTTACCTATGGAGTACACTGGACAGCACATTTGGGTCATTATCATGTACCGTTTGTCATCGGTTTATAGGTACAGCCAACTAGTTTAATCCACTAGTGTTTTCTCACCGCCTGTTCTGTCCCCATATTCTGTTGTTGTAACATCGTGGGCTCAAGACTTCATATCTGCAGAACATGCCTGTGAAGACTTGAATTTGCATCTGCATATGAACCTATAAAAATCGCCCGTTATTAGTAATCTTATACATATATTTGTTGATTATGGTGAGTTTAGTAAATATTTTTAAGGAGTAATGTCAATACTTTTGGCTCTTGGCGCTGGTGCTGACAACTGTGGGGATCATGTCGACAAGTGGCGCCGCTCTCAAGGCGCCGCTTCAGGGGTTGCGGCTCGGTAACGCCAGCTGTTAGCCAGTTCAGTAATTTCTCCCTGAAGTGAAGCATGATGCCTGTTTTTGACTTATAATCAAGAATAGAACCCGTCATTATTACCTTCGGACGGGGATTTTCCGCTCGATTTGACTTGAACTAACTGTCCTTGTTCCTATCTCCTCACTAGATGCCTTTTAACATCAATTGTTCAAACAGATCCTCCGAACGCCCTGCATAGGTTGCTTGCTCCAGTCACATCAAGATAGAGGAGGATAATATATTCATATAAATTAGCGAGATGGTGCACAATTACGAGGTCGGAACGAGGGCCTGGCAGCCCGATCCGACCGAGGGATGGGTTGCATCTGAAGTCAAAGAGAAGTTGGTCGAGGGGGACAAGGTGCAACTTATTTTCTTGATGGAAAATGGAGAGGTTTGTATCTCACTTCCTACCGATTTCTTTATGTATACAGCCATAACGGTCCACTGACGAGTTTACGCATGAAGACGAAAACTCTAGAAACTACTCAGGCCGAGTTACAGGTAGACAACAATCCAAAACTGCCTCCGTTGATGAATCCTGCTATGCTCGAAGCCAGCGAAGACCTTACGAACCTGTCTCATCTGAATGAACCAGCTGGTGTGTGTGCCTTCTAATCTAGGATTATGGTTGTTGCTGAGTACTTTGAAGTTTTGCAGGCTATAAAGTTACGTTATGCGCAAAAGGAAATATATACCTATAGTGGCATTGTTCTTATTGCCACCAATCCCTTTGCTCGGGTTGACTCGCTCTATGTTCCGCAAATGGTGCAAGTATATGCTGGAAAACATAGAGCATCCCAGGCGCCACATCTATTCGCCATCGCCGAGGAAGCCTTCGCGTAAGAGCTGCCCTCTTCTCTGATACACGTCTGGTTGTTTACAAATTATTGTATAGTGACATGTTACGAGACGGGAAGAACCAGACGATTGTAGTTTCTGGTGAATCAGGTGCCGGGAAGACCGTCAGCGCAAAGTACATCATGCGTTATTTTGCAACACGCGAGTCTTCAGATCAGCCTGGAAAATATACCACTAGTCGAGCAGATGCAATCAGCGAGACCGAAGAGCAAATTCTGGCCACAAATCCTGTCATGGAAGCATTCGGCAATGCCAAAACGACTCGCAATGATAACTCTTCCCGTTTCGGAAAGTACATCGAAATAATGTTCGACGACAGAACCAATATAATTGGCGCCAAGATACGAACATATCTTTTAGAAAGATCTCGCCTTGTATTTCAGCCTCTGAAAGAGCGCAATTATCACATATTTTACCAACTTGTTGCCGGTGCGACGGAACTCGAAAGACAAGAGCTTGGCCTTGCATCCATCGAGGACTTCGATTATCTCAACCAAGGTGGAACACCGACAATTGATGGCGTTGACGACAGGGCCGAGTTCATTGCAACAAAGAAATCCTTGGGCACCATAGGGGTCCCGGAAAAAACACAAGCCGAAATATTCCGGGTGCTCGCTGCTCTGTTGCATCTTGGAAATGTCAGAATAACCGCCACCCGGACGGATTCAAGTTTATCTCCCTCGGAACCTTCGCTTGTTCAGGCTTGTGAGATGCTCGGGATCGACGCCAATGAGTTTGCAAAATGGATAGTCAAAAAACAGCTGATTACACGAGGCGAGAAAATTACATCCAACTTGACTCAGCAGCAAGCCACGGTCGTCAGGGATTCGGTCGCTAAATTCATTTATTCTAGCCTATTTGATTGGCTTGTTGATAAAATCAATCGCGGTCTGGCTACCGATAGCGTTCTGAGCAAGTTCAAGTCCTTCATTGGCGTCTTGGATATTTACGGATTCGAACATTTTGCAAAGAATTCGTTTGAACAGTTTTGCATCAATTACGCCAATGAAAAACTGCAGCAGGAGTTCAACCAGCACGTGTTCAAACTCGAGCAAGAAGAATATGTGCGAGAACAGATAGACTGGACATTCATCGACTTCTCTGATAACCAACCATGTATTGACTTGATTGAAGCTAAATTGGGCATACTATCCCTTTTGGACGAGGAATCTCGGCTGCCTATGGGCTCAGATGAGCAATTTGTGACCAAGCTGCACCACAATTTCGCTGCAGATAAGCAGAAGTTCTACAAGAAGCCCCGGTTCGGCAAGTCCGCGTTTACGATATGTCATTATGCAGTTGATGTAACTTACGAGTCCGACGGCTTCATAGAGAAGAACAGAGACACTGTTCCAGATGAGCATATGGAGATCTTGCGCGGCTCCTCCAACGACTTTGTGAAAGAAATTCTGGATACGGCTGCTGCTGTTCGGGAGAAAGATTCAGCATCTATTTCATCCAAGCCTGTTGCTGCACCAGGCCGAAAGATCGGTGTTGCCGTCAATCGCAAGCCAACCCTAGGAGGAATTTTCAAGTCATCCTTAATTGAGCTCATGAACACCATTAACTCCACGGATGTGCACTACATTCGCTGTATCAAGCCCAATGAGGCCAAAGAGTCTTGGAAGTTCGAGGGACCAATGGTCCTCAGTCAGTTGAGAGCCTGTGGTGTCCTTGAAACTGTCCGGATTAGCACCGCTGGGTATCCTACACGTTGGACCTACGAGGAATTTGCGATCCGATACTACATGCTCTGCCACTCATCGCAATGGACGTCAGAAATCAGGGATATGTGCCATGCCATTCTACAGAAAGCCCTCGGGGATGGTACTCAGCAGAAACAAGATAAATATCAGTTGGGTCTAACGAAGATATTCTTCCGAGCAGGCATGCTTGCTTTCCTCGAAAACCTTCGCACATCCAGATTGAATGAATGCGCGGTGATGATTCAAAAAAACCTGCGATGCAAATATTACCGACGCAGATATCTCGAAGCTCGTGCCTCTATTCTCACGACACAGGCACTGGTCAGGGGTTTTATTGCCAGGCAGCGTGCAGCTGAGATACGGCAGGTCAAGGCAGCTACGACAATTCAAAGGATATGGCGAGGACAGAAGGAAAGACGGAAATATAACCGAATCCGTGCCAACTTTGTTCTCTTCCAATCAGTCGCAAAGGGTTTCCTTTGTCGACAGAGTATCCTGGATACGATACACGGCAATGCAGCGAAAGTGATACAGCGGTCTTTCCGTTCTTGGCGACAGTTACGTGCTTGGAGACAGTACCGCAAAAATGTGATCATTGTCCAGAGTCTCTGGAGAGGCAAGGAGGCCAGAAGAGAGTACAAGAAGCTTCGCGAGGATGCCCGAGACCTCAAGCAGATATCCTATAAACTGGAAAATAAGGTGGTCGAGTTGACTCAGTACCTTGAGTCCTTGAAGCGTGAAAACAAATCACTGAATTCGCAACTGGAGAGTTATGAGACTCAAGTGAAGTCATGGAGGAGCCGTCATAATATACTGGAGAATCGTTCGAAGGAATTACAGGCCGAGGCCAATCAGGCAGGTATCACTGCAGCTCGGTTAACTGCCATGGAAGAAGAGATGAACAGATTACAGCAGAACCATAATGATGCACAGGCAACCATCAAACGTCTCCAAGAGGAGGAAAAAATTTCCCGGGAATCAATTCGCTCTGCGAACGAGGAGTTAGAAAGACTCCAGCAGCTAAATACCGAGGCTGAAAATGAGAAGGCGTCTCTCCGTCAGCAGATTGTGGACCTTGAAGAACAACTGGAGCTTGCGAAGAGAGCTGTACCCCCGAATGGCACGAACGGCGACCAGCAGAATGGCGGGCCTATGCAACCGCCCGCCAGCGGCTTAATAAATCTTGTTTCTTCCAAGAAACCTAAGCCCAAAAGACGGAGTGCTGGGGCCGAAAGAATTGATATTGATCGTTTCAGTGCAGCTTACAACCCGAGGCCAGTCTCCATGGCCATTCCCAGTTCAGCCATGGGACGTCAGCACTTTTCAGGAAATGCCTTTTCTCCTGGACTAGATTCCGTTGAGGTAGAGCTCGAGAACTTGTTATCTGAAGAGGACGAACTCAATGAGGAGGTGACTATGGGCTTGATACGCAATCTGAAGATCCCGCTACCCAGCTCTACCCCACCGCCAACGGAAAAGGAAGTCCTATTCCCAGCTTACCTGATCAACCTGGTCACTTCAGAAATGTGGAACAATGGCTTTGTGAAAGAGTCCGAGCGCTTCTTGGCCAACGTGATGCAGTCAATTCAACAAGAGGTTATGCAGCACGATGGCGACGACGCTATCAATCCCGGGGCCTTTTGGCTTTCTAACGTTCATGAAATGTTATCTTTCGTTTTCTTGGCCGAAGACTGGTACGAAGCACAAAAGACAGATAATTTCGAATATGATCGTCTCTTGGAGATTGTGAAGCACGATCTCGAAAGTCTCGAGTTCAACATATATCATACATGGATGAAGGTGTTGAAAAAGAAACTCTACAAGATGATCGTCCCCGCGATCATTGAATCCCAATCTCTTCCTGGGTTTGTTACAAGTGAGACAAATCGGTTCCTTGGGAAGCTCTTGCCCTCCAACAACAACCCTGCCTACAGTATGGACAACCTTCTCAGCCTCTTAAACAATGTCTACAAAGCAATGAAGGCTTTTTACCTTGAAGAATCCATTATAACGCAGACTGTCACTGAGCTTCTTCGCCTTGTTGGTGTCACTGCTTTCAATGACCTCCTCATGCGGAGAAACTTCCTCTCCTGGAAACGTGGTCTGCAGATCAACTATAACATCACCCGGATCGAGGAGTGGTGCAAGAGCCACGATATGCCGGAGGGTACACTTCAACTAGAGCACCTCATGGTAAGTAAACCCCGCAAGTCCCAGGTAGGTCCCTATTACTAACGTTAAACCCTTGTAGCAAGCAACGAAGCTTCTTCAGCTCAAGAAAGCCACCTTGAATGACATTGAAATTATTCAAGATATTTGTTGGATGTGAGTTTGAGATCTTGCTTTGCTTCCTTGAGGTACATGCAGTACTGACGGCGTCTAGGCTCTCTCCAAACCAAATCCAGAAACTTCTGAACCAATATCTTGTGGCTGATTATGAGCAACCTATCAATGGCGAAATCATGAAAGCCGTGGCGTCACGCGTCACCGAGAAGAGTGACGTTCTTCTTCTGACACCTGTTGATATGGAAGACAGTGGTCCGTATGAGATTGCGGAGCCAAGGGTTATTACAGCTCTAGAGACATACACGCCGTCATGTAAGTCAATATGTTTAACAATACGACGAGTATCGCTGACATTATTGTAGGGCTTCAAACGCCACGACTAAAGCGCCTAGCTGAAATTGTTTCTGCCCAGGCAATGGCTCAGCAAGAGAGGTTGGAGATAACGGAAGGCAGCACAACGCCTATGAAATAGTACTTGTACATGAGAATTAGTGGACTTACAGTTCCCTAGAAGCCATGACAATGAGTGTTTGTATCTTGTTGACCACTTTATTTCTTTGTAAGCACCTGGGTGAGGCCAATCCTGCTGCTCCATCACAGGCTACAAGGTGGGGCTGCGGGGAACAAGAATCTTAAGCAGTAGTACGGAGTAGATTGACCGAACCGAAGCTCTGCCGCAAATCCATCTATTTAAGTATTCAGCACTCCGCCATTCAGACCTGCTTTTCGTCCGACTTAGGACTGGTTTATTTCTCTCTCTAACCGTTCGTTTCTGGCCTACTAGCATCACAAAGATGGCTACCCCTAGGAAGTTGGTCTTTATCACCGGTAACAAAAACAAGCTGGCTGAAGTCAAAGCGATATTAGGAACTTCAGTCGGCATTGAGAGCCAAGCCCTCGATCTACCCGAGATACAAGGCACGATTGAAGATATTGCCAGAGAGAAGTGCCGACGAGCGGCAGAGGTGGTGCGCCACCAAGCTCTTTACCACATTAAAACAAATCATACTGACACGCCCTGATCAGGTGGGTGGACCGGTACTGACGGAGGATACTGCGCTTGAGTTCCATGCTCTGAAAGGGCTACCTGGACCATACATGTACTCTTCCCCTAGGCAGACGTGTGACTCTGGTGCTAATATTTATTTAGAAAGTCGTTCCTTGATGCCTTGAGTCATGAAGGTCTTAATAAATTGCTTGACTCATTCGATACCAGAGCTGCGGAGGCTGTCTGCACGTTTGCATTTTCTAGCGGGCCGGGCTCGGACCCAATTCTGTTTCAAGGTAGAACAGAGGTAAGGTCCAACTTGAACCGCCACATCTTTCATTGGAAGCTGACGCCTTAACACTAGGGCACCATTGTGAGACCAAGAGGGCCTGCGAACTTTGGTATGTGAACGCGACTGTTACTTACACAGACCAGCTCTCACTCGCTTCACACAGGCTGGGATCCGATCTTTGAGTATCAAGGCAAGACTTATGCGGAAATGGACAAAGAAGAGAAGGTAGTGGAATTGACTCGTCAGACCCCTACAGCAGCCGCTAATAATGGAGCAGAACCGTATTTCACACAGATATAAAGCTCTGGCCAAGTTGCAGAGTTGGTTGGCTGATGGACGTTTGTGATCTGACTAGTGGAGTCCATGATGAGAGTCGATTTTGGTTTTGGGGGGGCCCCTCGGGATAATTGGAAGAGGCTCAGTCTATTTTGTCTGTTCGGTCTCTCTTCCAATATCCTACCCAGCTGGAAATCCTTGCGCAGTTGGACTCTACATCATCGTCCTTCTCACTATTCAACTCGACCACGACTTCTTCGTCAAAAGCTTCTCGAGCTTCCTCAAGTAAAATACCAAATATCTCAGCGTCTAAGTTTTCCTGTAGCTTCGTTTGATTGTAGCCCCTGTAACCGACATGCTCTAGTTAGGATTCTTGATAATGATAAGGTAGTAAATAATCATGGGGAGTACCTTGTTGCGAGGCGATCATAATGAACAGATGTAGACGGACAGCGTAAGACCACCACCAGATCAATCCAGGACTTTGGGAATAAATCACATGCATGCCAGTCGATTAGATAGCCTCCCTGAAGCACCTCATCCTCAATAGCGTCCAGAAGCTGCAGTAATTAGGTTAGGTAAGCAGAAAACGAGAAGAATGAAAGCAGATTTGACTTATCGGGCAACTGGGGACCAGGGTAATTTAAACGTTCCACAACACGTACTTTGTCCTCGTCCACGATCCAGGTCTGCAATTCTTGGTCATAGGTATCGTAACAGCCTCGATCTTTTGCGACCTGATTTATTGAAAGATGCCGCAAACCAGTGTCCTGAGCCAATTGCTCGCAATGAACGGTTTTGCCTACGCCAGGCGTGCCTGTTATTATCACATTCGGGGAGGTTCGCATTATGAACCTAGTTAAAACGTGTGATTTGAATTGTCCTGGCAAAATGCCTGATAAAAATAGATAACGTCCTGATAGCAAGGGGAAATTTTCCGTGGGGTGCTCCGTAATCAGCACAACTTCGGATTATCAAACTTTCCGATATTCCCCATACATGGACTATTCTCCAAGCACTGCTCCGTAGATAAGATTGGATTCGAATACTGGTGTCACTTCGATTCTTTTATACCAGACGCTTCTGTGTCTATGGATTTGTGGGGTTTAAAGCATTTACGGTCGCCACCACCTTTTCTAGGGCATGCCAGCTTGTCCCCTTCCATAAGCCCACACCACTGCGCCAGTGACACCTACACAATAGTACTACGTGGTTTAGTGGGTTACAGAACACTGACATATTTAGAGCATTCAGACACGAGCCTAGTTGCTTCCTTGATAACATGCCGTGAGAAGCTCGAAGTTATGTGTAGCGGCCTCCTGGACCTATCTTATGATCATTCTGAACACCGATGACAGTAGGCAAGGAGTGTCAATCATAGTGACCAAAGTACAGCCCGAATTTCATGCCGGTCATCGAAGGGCTGGTTTATTATTTGCACCTTTAAAGCGAAATTGCTTCGCCTAATATACACAGTTTGCCGAGGAGTGGCACTATTTCTCCGGCAGATTGGCAGGATCTCTGAGTCTACGGATGGTTAGACAAATTTCCATAACATGACCAACATAACCATCATCAACATCTCAACTTACTTTAGAAGTTCAAAGGTCTTGTACTTCTGTAGATAGGCCGTTCCTCGCCTGTATCCTTTCAATATTCGCGCAGGGTCTGAAGTCAGTGTCAGGGCTCCTTTAAGACGCTTCACTGCTGGGGGTGTTCGGAACATAGGGTCGAAAACCAATATGTCGGCGCTGGCATTATCCCGTATTTCGAAGCCGACAATCGTCAAAGAATGTCCTGATGATGCCCATTCACCGATTAGGTACGATGTCTCAAGCGTGGAAGAAAGGAGGAGTTCTCAAACCCTGATGCTGAAAGTAGATAGGGGGCAAGCTCGTCTGTATGACTTTATTTTTTCCCTCCAAGGAACATACATCTCGGAAATACGCTGCGACCTTCATAAATAATGCATCGTGCGCACGCATCTCTTTTGTCGCTCCGATACTATTGGCTTCACACCTGCTGGCGTTAGAGCCTCGTTTCCGGGATTGGAGGCAAAGTCTTACTGTATCCCGATACTTTGAAAGAGAGCCTGTGCCTGCACATTGATTGATAAGCAACAAATTAAGCGGTAATATCAAAGGTCAACTTACCTCGGGTGTGCCAATATACTTCCTGGTTCCTCGGATGCCTCCAGTCTCGACCCTTCCTACACTATTGAATCCCTTGTCCCACGCATCTTCGATCATGTCCTGAAGTTGGAAGATCGTAGGTAAGTCCCCCGGGAAGCGCTCATGCCCTGACATGCGGGTTTCCTTTATATATGTGATCAGCATTTGGATGTTTCTGTAGCCGCAGAATCCGCCTTCCTTTGGGATCTTTGAAATCTGGTGGACCTTTGGGCTGCAGAAAAATGCACGCTGAACTGTTTTGTCTTGCTCACAAAGATGAGCAAGCACAGGGATAACATCCCTAGTTTCATTCTCCACCACCTCATGCCTCCGAAGCATGCCACCCACAGCAATCGTGTTTGCTAAACTTGATTTGGTACCCTTTTCTAACATTCTTCGCAACCATGAGGGCATTTGCTTTTCATGAGCATGGGGTCCTAACTCAGTACGCTAAGTAGAGTGTCAGTAGGTCACATATCATACGAGATCCACACATAGACGAAGGGCGGATGAGAGTCTTAGTACCCCTAGCCGTTTGATTCCCCCATGATGCGCTGTTTTGAAGTCACTAGCCCGTACCAACGAAGTATGTGATGTATCTTCGTTGGGTGATGGCCCGGGGAAACACTCGCTCAGCTGTGTTTGACACTTTGCGCCAGGGCATGAAGTCAGTGCTTTGATATCGCAAGGAAATTCATGCCGGGGTGAGCATGTGTCTTCAAGCGCAACTCTTTCCGCAAAGTGCATGTCAAGGTGGGCGGAAAGTTCGGCATCGACTACTATTTCCCCACAGCCATGTGAACATTCCATATAATTGCTCGAGCATTCCTCTTTACCATCTGACGATGGTAAGCACTGCCATTCGGGTGACGTTTCGAGCATGTCCGTGGACCATCCGCCACGTTTATGTTGGGTGTCAACTTCAGGATGACATATCTCCACGTGTTCTGCAACAAGGTTGATGTCTGGACCAGAAAATGAATAAAAAGGACACACTGGATCACTGTCGTTTCGATGATCCATAGCGGTCAGGGTTCCCGGATCGATTCGGATGAATAGAGATATATTGCAGGCGGTTCACTCAAAGGAACGAAGGAAAGAAACGAATGGGAGCACGGGTAGGACCAAAACAGAGGTGACAATTAGTAAACTAGGCAACGATCGCACCTAAACAGTAAATGCCAAATGGACCATGAAATCATGTGCTAGCCATCTGTTCGGAATTGGCGACTGGTGGACCTACCTATGTAAGGCTGCGCTAGGCTTGCCTTTTTGAGTCTTATCTACATCACTCGATACTACTACTGCCTAGCTTACCGGATTCAATTCCTTTATTTGACTCGCTACCATAGGAAGAGGCGCCTCAGTTGCCTCCTCAACATTTATACAGTAGTTCTAGCGCCCCTATCTGATCAAATTGTACCTTTGATGATGGTACAATCCTGATACGTTACGCGTAGGGATCCACATATTACTCTGTAGCTACGATATTGGTAGAAGTACATACCTATTTACCTCTGATCAGCTGGGTTAGCCACAGCAACAAGAAGACATATTGCAGTAAATTACCAGAGACAATATCAATGTATCCATTTCTTATTGGCCTGCTCTGTGAGGTACCGAGCGAAGCTGGAAATTTGCAAATTCAGGTGTTGTCTATTAGTAATAGACTTCGAAGAATGATTTTTCTTTTGCCATCATTATTGTACGGAGTACCTAGCCCCGATATCGTGTCCCGCCAGAGGAAGGCGGAGGACGGGAGGAAGCAAATTCATTCGTCCCTTCATGTCATCGGCATGTGCTCCGCTTTCGCAACCCCGCCAGTGCACATAAAAAAAGGCTGTCCCGCTACCGGAGCCAATTGCAAGGGCGTGTCATTTCTCGACTGCAAGGCTTCAACTTGCCATTAAAGTAACCAAGCATGGATGACTACCAGCAGTCCAAGGCAGACCCTTCGCAGGTGGTCAAAAGTGACTCAAAAGGCTCTCCATGTAGCAATTGGGTCGTACAGAAGTTTGGGGGCACCAGTGTTGGAAAGTTCGCTTTGAATATTATCGACCAAGTGGTATTGTAAGTCCATTCATTCTCTGAGCCTGTGCTTGACGTTGGCCAGATGTGCTTACGATGGTCTCAAATCAGACCCAGTCTTTTGGAACACCGTGTGGCTATAGTTTGCTCGGCACGAAGTAGTTCAACCAAAGCTGCAGGTACTACGAACCGGTGAGTCATGCGCCTCAGTTCTTTACATGTCGGAAGGCTCGCTTCTCAACTCGTTCCTATCACATCTATATTCCACCACCTAACTTTTCTGCCTGGTGTGTCACTTATATCGAATCTGACTCTTTATTATGCAGGTTGTTGCGAGCAGCCCGGGACGCAGAGGACGCCCTATCACAACAGTATGCCTCCCTTGTTGAGGCAGTCCGTTTGGAACATATCCAGGTAGTCGACGACCAGATCCAATCTAAGGTGCTCAAGTCCCGTCTTGTTTCAGAAATAAACAACGAATGCGACAAGGTTCTCAGAGTCCTGGAGGCTGCGCAGACATTGGGGGAAATCAGTGCACGATGTGTGGATAAAGTTATCAGCACGGGGGAAAAACTGAGCTGTCGGCTTATGGCAGCTTATCTTCAAGACCGAGGGGTAGATTCGCAGTACGTGGATCTAGCTGAGATTATTGATTTCCCAATCTCGAATCAGGGTCTCGACCAGGAATTTTACAATAATCTCGCCGCTGCTCTTGGCAGAAAAATCCGAGCTTGTGAGAACAAAGTCCCGGTTGTGACTGGTTTTTTTGGAACTGTGCCTGGAGGTCTTCTAGATCAGATCGGCCGTGGCTACACCGATCTCTGTGCTGCTCTTGTTGCTGTTGGGATGAATGCCCGGGAACTGCAAGTCTGGAAGGAGGTTGATGGAATATTTACCGCAGACCCTCGAAAGGTGCCCACCGCACGTCTTTTGCCTGCAATAACGCCAGCCGAAGCAGCTGAATTGACATTCTATGGCTCTGAGGTGATCCACCCTTTTACCATGGAGCAAGTCATTCGCGCCAAGATCCCGATTCGCATAAAGAACGTTATGAACCCAAGAGGAGATGGCACGGTAATCTTCCCAGATTCCACGTTCGAATTGGAAAAAACGATTCCTGGCCATGATCCGAGACTATTCCGTACCCGAAGCCCGAGTCTTGTGCAACGGCCCAAACGCCCAACAGCTGTGACGATTAAGCACAAGATATTGGTCATCAATGTACACTCCAACAAGCGCTCACTTTCACATGGATTTTTCGCCGGAATATTTTCCGTCCTTGACCGGTGGAGACTCTCAATCGATCTGATATCCACAAGTGAGGTCCATGTATCAATGGCCCTTCACTCGGAAGTGCCTCTCCTTAATGGGGTTGGAAGAGATGAATACCAAGTAATTGATGAGGATCTCAAAGGTGCCTTGCGCGATCTACAGAAATATGGCACAGTTGACATCATTCCCGAGATGGCAATTCTCAGTCTTGTCGGAAAGCAAATGAAGAATATGATTGGAGTTGCTGGCCGGATGTTTTCAACCCTCGGCGAGAACAACGTCAATATAGAAATGATTTCGCAGGGTAAGTCTTGACTGAACATTCCCCTTGCTCACTGAGTAAGAGCTAATGATATATTGGCATGAAGGTGCAAGTGAAATCAACATCTCATGTGTTATTGAAGAGAGAGATGCTGATCGTGCTCTAAACATTATTCACACCAGCATGTTCACATTTTTAGACTAAGAATCCTTTCCATTTTTTCCCATGCTAGTCCTCTGCACTAGATTCCAGGTATTATGTGTCAGCCCCTCTAATGCTATGATATCCACCACGAATTATATGTCCGAAAACTACAACAATCGCAGGCATGCAAACAGCAGTAACGGTTGCTTCAGATTTGTTCTGGTTGCAAGTATGTCTAAGGCAATTCGCTATTTTTCTTCTTTTCCTTTTTTCATAGCCTTGGTTTTCCACGCACTGGAGTTGTAAATCTATTGTGTCGGATAGAACTGCTTACTCCATACTGTGATTGATTTATCTTTTTTCACCTTCTCCTGCTCCTCCATGAATTTGGTACCCCCCTAATCTCTTCGTAAGACTCCTTTTTCAACCGCCATTTCTTTTTCCTGTTAACGAAAAGTATCTGGTCATATATTCTTATCGCCCATATCTAGATTCGGAAGGCTGTGTGGCGGATTATCCAACCAACTTCCTTCGGATTGGGGTCACTACATATAGAGTATAGTTACTGCAGACTTGAGGATTCAACCTATCAATTTGATTTACATGTGTTGGGATTTGTTTGACGACCTTGCTTAGACCAGGTGCATGTCTAGAACAGAACATTGGATATTAATGTGATGTATAATTCTCACAAGAATGTATAAGTCAAAGAAGCAGAGGCACCCATTACTGAAGACTGTTATGATGACTGGTCTATGATTACTAGTGATAACTACTACTTATCTGGGCAATCGATGGTTAATCAACGCCGAGGATAGCAGAACTCTATTCCACCAACCCCCAGGAAATGACAAGGGTGCTCAACAATGGTAGACGGAGAGTCTGACAAGTATTAGGGTATTGGTACACCTCGGGTTGATAACACAAAATACCTGCACGTGTTTGACATTTAAAGATGAATGCAAGGTCTGTATGTGGCCAGGCTTCACCTATTAATACCTTAAATATAAAAGATACTACGTTTGTCACTGTTTGATATACTATGTTGTGCTTACTAAGATACTGTGCTTGATACTAGGCCCTTGATGATATAAAATACATATCTGGCTGGATCTGGAATTGATTTGTTTCGAATGGCGTGATGAAATGGCATCGACTTCTAACACTGAGAGTGTCTCTTATCGGCATGGTGTCAGGTGTCATGGGTGAAGGTTGATAATTGAATATTGAGTTCAAAATGGTGTGTATCTATAGTGCGGAATACCCGAGACGCCCTTGCGCTGCCAACGCACCTTTTCCCACGCCATTAATGGAAATACGACCCAGGGGATTATGGTGCCAATCTTCTGCATACCTGACTTTGATCTTTGGATGACTAACAGACATAGGCTGAGGTAACTAATACTCTGTATAGCGTACTGACCTACTGCATCTCTTTAGCTCCTGACGCATGGAGTACACCATGCTGAGATCGGTACCGAACCCGGCCTGATAACACGTACTTTCTCCGTACATTCTCAAAGACACGACGTGGTAAGTAGGACGGTAGAGATGCCCCGGCCGGCGGATGGCAACACAGTCTTAGCCACGCCGTATTGATGAGAAGCTCCCCCTAGCTAGGGTTTCTCTGTTTTTCTGAGAGACGAAGCAGTCTTCCCTGACTGGCCATAAGTACCCACGGTGCTTGCAGTTCCAAGTTTGGAGTTGTTTCACCTTAATTGTGAGTGATGTATTAGGAATCTGGGGTACTTTATGGAGTACACAGCAGTGTCTATGATGACTGATGAGACACGTAAATCAGCATAAGCATTAGTCAAGGAGTGCCCTCTACGGTGCAGAGTACGGGTACGGTATCCATGGAGGTACTTGGTTAGGTACGGAGTAACTCAGACTGACTTTGGTAGGCTGGGACTCATACCTTGTAGTCTACATGCCTCTGCCCTCCAGGCTCCAGGCTGCTTCATCAATCGATCAAGGGACCCATGATCTGCAAAAATCGCTTGTTGATTGGGTGGGGCCGAGCAAGGGACAAATCACCATGGGTCCAATAGTTGGAGGTAAGTACTACCTCTAATACTAGATAGTACTACTAGATAGTACTGGTTCCACTGGGCTGTATCAGGATCCGCATATCTTAGCACTATAATCAGTACTGGGTACAAGCCATAGATGGTAATGTTACTGAACTTATTGGTGACAATACCGGGAACTCTACTTTGATGGTCCGGGGGCTCTTCGACGCGTGACGCGAACGCGCCATAACCATACCATACAGACCCTGATGAGGCGCGTGGGCAGCCTGCCGTCCTCTGTCCTTTCATTCTTCACTCAACTAAGGATTATTCACGAAATATCTTGCGCATATCTCCCCCCCACCTTACCTAGAGGGACCTTACCGGACAAAGGGATTTGAAATTGGAGTCGAGCCGTCTTTCCTTTCCGTCTATGTCCTAGGACTCTTTCCCTTCGATAATCCACTTGCTATCTCTAGTCGCTCAGCTCTCGATACCGCCCTTCAACATCACCCACTTCGCGTGCGGTCATCATCCTGCGTATACCCAGAAGCAAAGAGGCATAGAGAAGAGGATACTGCTAGTCGAACCCATTTGCACTCCGGTTCAATCAACTGAATCAATCTTCACACCTTCAATGATAGCAGCTCTGTCCTTTGGGCCCCTTTTATCTTGCTTGTCTCTGGACTGCTGTCTTGTGAGCGCTTGATGCTCTAATCCTCATTGTTTTCACGCACTGCGATTTGGCATTGCACTGCCACCTGAGCACCGCTTTGATCGTTCAACAAGCCATACTAGCGAGGTGTGTTCCCCAAGCCGACTGCGCCGTTACTGGTGCCCTACTGGTGCCTAAATTCATACACTGTCTCCATACTCCCCTGTGTGGAAGTTTGTCCCACAGTAGGTGTCCCTTGACATCGAGTCACTGATACGAGAATATAGCTCGTGGCAGTATGAGTCCGATATATCCTGCGCCGACTGCGCCGACAACCTCTGGACCTTCGTCATACGGCAAAGTCATCCCTAAGCCCCGTCCCCGCCTAGAACCCTCGCCTTTACCTTTGCAGCCCATGGAGAATGTATCTTCGAGCCAAGATCGTGTCTTAAATTCGACCTCTGCCACGTCGCACAAGGCCTCACCCACGAAACCTATTCGAGGTTCAAGTAATTTGCTTTCTGGACGTGGGAAGCTGGGATTTGTTTCCATCACGGCCCCTCCCCCGCCGGCGTTTACAACAGATTCTCCGTCCAAACGGCCCTCCTTCACATACCACCACACTGCAACAGCAGCAGCATCATCTTCAATGCCACAGTCCGCTTTGTTCACAACCTTCTCGACAACAAACCTTGGAAAAAAGCCACCGAATGAAGCACGATCTTCAGATGAACCCAACAGCGATAATTTTGCTGACTTTCCGGAACCTTCATTCATATCTAAGCCTCTCAAGAGGACGCTTATGGAGGCCGCGCCTTTGAAGGAACGACAAACGAAGAAGCAGAAGCGCGAGGGTTCTCATACTATGCGCTTGCCAGAGCCCCATGAAATGCCTCCGATAGAGGATGATGGCACAAAGCCTCCTTATAGTTACGCGACGCTGATCGGCATGTCTATACTCCGCACGCCAAACAGGCGATTGACACTAGCGCAGATTTACAAGTGGATTTCGGACACGTTCTCGTACTACAAAAATAGTGACCCTGGCTGGCAGAATAGCATTCGGCACAATCTCAGCTTGAACAAGGCGTTCATCAAGCAAGAACGGCCCAAGGATGACCCGGGTAAAGGGAACTACTGGGCTATTGAACCTGGCATGGAAGCCCAGTTCCTCAAAGACAAGCCGCTGCGCCGGGCGACCATGTCTAGTCTTCCCCTCCC
The DNA here is from genome assembly GCA_001990825.1 of Aspergillus carbonarius ITEM 5010. Lineage (NCBI taxonomy): Eukaryota > Fungi > Ascomycota > Eurotiomycetes > Eurotiales > Aspergillaceae > Aspergillus > Aspergillus carbonarius. The sequence goes on along the minus strand of KV907508.1, from coordinate 852,992 downwards.
GGCCGCGCCTCCAAAGGAAACTGCACATTCGCAAAGTTCAAGTACTGCTGCCTGGGCAGTCCCACCACCCACATTTCAATCAGCAGCAAAGCACTCAAAGTCAGTGGATCTATCCTCAGATGCTACACTTCCGGCTTCCGATCCTGCCCTTCAGGAAGACACAAGTGATGAGCATCCCAATCCTTCTGTACCGCAGACTCTTGGTGCCCGTTCCTCTCCACTCCAGCCCATACACTCGTCACCTCCTGTCGTACCACCCCGTTACACCCGACGAGGAACTCCCCCCACACCGTCCCAGCCTATTATATCGTCGAGAATCATCTCTATTCCAAATAAAAGGAAATCAAATGCAATGAATGATAGCGGATACTTTTCATCGCTGGAGTCTTCCGCTATGCGACCAAGCAAGGCTGGGCATATCTTGACTTCAGACTTGGATATCGATCAGCCTCGCATTAAGCGTGGCCGGGCAGAGGAGGAGATTGCTCGGATTCGAAGTTCTTCCCATGACATTAGCCCAAGTCAGTGTGGCATTCTGAAGGATTCAGGCATGATTGTCGGCTCGTCTCCACTCCGTGGTGAATATGTCAGCATGCTACCACCTCCCATCACGCCTGTCATCAAGTTTAAGAAACCTGCAAAACCACCGCCTTCAGTATCACCGAACACTAACCTTCGAAACCACCGTAAAAAGATTCAGCAAATGGTCAATTCCCCAATAAAGCATCTTGGACTCACCGATGAAGATCTTCCATGGAGTCCAGCTTTCAATATTCAAGATGAAACATTCACGCCGAATGAAAATCTTCACACAACCTTCGATGTGTTTGCGGACCCTGCCACAGACAATATGTCGACGCCAGCATACGGGTCGCCAGAGAAGCGTTCTGCCAAGCGTATTCGAACGGACGTTAGCGGGTCAAATGGTAACATACTGGCCGATATCACCGCTATGAATGTCAACAACAGACTGGGTGTGCAATCATTGCAATCATCGACTAAAGCGAAAGGCCTCCTTTTTCCCGAGTCTCCCTCCAAAGCGCCTGACTCAGGGCGTTATCTCGACTCTTCGCATGAGGACTTCTTTTCGTTTCACCTGTTTGATGAAAGCCCAGGGGAAGTCAATGGTGTGGATCTTCTCCAAGGGTTCCAGAAGATCGGGGGTGCGAGCAAAGAAGAACCATCAAGGTCTAAACCATACCCACCAAGGCCTCCGTGTAGTCACCGAAGCAATGCATCGCTGTTTTGACGCCCGGAGGGTATGAGTTTAAGGAACAAATAGGAGGGGATAAAATACGAGATATCAACGCCCAAACACCACCCAATATTTCGCAGTCAGCGCCTCGGGAGTTTAGGTATTTTCTAGTTGGATGGCGTACTGATTTGACAAGCTACCGGGGTTCGAAGGGTAGCGAGTGACTTTATGCATGTTCTTTTTGTGTCGTTTGCTTCGTTTTGAGCAATTTGGATTCGTGGAGTTTTTGGGTTGGGTGGCAGTCGGTTTTGGCATATACCGCGCCTGGGATGACCTTGTTACGACCTTTATGACGACATTTGGTAAGATGTACATGAGTATTTGATGTCTAAACGAACCTGAATATCTGCTTTTTGCCTGAATTATTGATAATTGGTACTTTCCGTTTGTCGCCGTCGGACTATTTCATGCGTTTTACAGACCCATATTAGCTTCCACCGCAAGAGGGCAGGATTTGCATCGATTCCTGAATATCTTTAGAAGCACGCGGATCCGTAGCGCATAACTTCGTAAGTCACAAGTGGGATAGTCGGCGACGTACATTTGGGTATAACGCTGCCCTCTAAGGCGAGCAGGGCCCAATGAGCCGATGTGGTCCGATGCTTATAGCAATCATGAGGTGTAGAGATATCCCCGAAGAACAAGAAAAAGACAAGGGAAAGGGTTAGTAGAAGGAAAAGATTCCCGAGTATTCAATTCCTGACCCAACGCCAACCAGTAACGTCGAAGCCGCAAACCGTTTCCCTCAACTGCCCAAATGAAACGCGAATCTGCTAGCAATATTGACAAGACAAAGCATTCGTTTTTGCAATTATACTAGTCGCTGCTAGCGCAGCCTCGACATCCACAACTGACACATTGGATTGTTTGGTCCTCCTTGAGCTGTGCTTTGGGTACCCGGCAGATACAGGTTGCATTGAAGTTTGTTTCCTTCGTCTGGATGCATCGGAGGCAGCATAACTAATAGGTCACACATATGAGTCAGCTCATTGACCACCAAGATATGCATTGACGAATAATATCGTTGATATTGCTAACATGATGGGTGTGAGAGAGGTGGGGAGAAAGAGTTTGGCGGGGGGAAGAAAGAGGCGGAGTGAAAGTAGGAGATAAGTTGGTAACCTTTTCATAGCCTTGCTTCTTCCATTTAGCAATAAGATTGGCATCTGCGTAGTTATTTTTCAAAAGCCACTCATATAGCTGCTTTGAAATGGCCTCTTTCTCGTAGTACAAGTCGTATATGTATCTTGACCCTGTGCGACATGTTATCAGCGACTTTGGAGTTCTTGAAGTGTCTAAAGCGCTTTTTTCAGGAAGCAACTTACTTTGATGGCTGATCTGAAATATGGGCCACAGCATTTCATGTTTCTTTTTACCGTCGTGAGATGCATTCTCAGCATCTTTCATCTTATTACTGAACTCGAGTAGTGTATCCTCTATATCGTCGAAGCCTGCCGGAGGCGGTTTGCGATTGCGGGAGGTCCGTACCGGAGGCATGCTAGGAATGTAGCGATCGACGGAAATTAAGACGGGAGAGCCCTGCAAATACTCTGGAAGAAGAAATGGGATATTAGGAGAAAAAAGGGCGCCAAATCCGCTACGTTCTCGACACTGCTGGAATTATTGTTTCACGGTAGATGCGTTCGAGCGGCGGGCGCTCCAAGCTTGCGGCCGCATCTGCCACTCTACACCGCCTTCAATTCTTCCGGCGACTCGATCCCAGTGATGAGTATCCTACAAAAGAGAAAAGCAACCTCTTCTGTTGATATCAATCTTGAGCCGAGTATACTCAATCTTGTTGCCATTGAACAACCAGAATTCGAGACGGCCTACGAAATTTTTGCCTTTCTATCCTTTCCTCCTAATCCCGACTACATAATGGACGCACAAACCCAGGTCGATGTTACCAAGCTCAATGAGGCCGACAAGAAGGAGCTGGCCCAGATCCTCGCGAACGAGACGCAAAAGGCTACTATCCAACAGAGTAAGTCAATGAACAAGTCGTTTTGTCTACCCGAATGAATTCGCGCCTCGTACTGGTCTGGCGGATCATCTGCTAACTGTCATCATTCAGCTGTTCATTCGCTTTCCGACGTCTGCTGGAAGAAATGCATCACCGGAAAGATCACATCGGGTCGCCTGGATCAAGCGGAGGAGACATGTGCACAGAACTGCGTGGAACGGTGGATGGATGCGAACCTTACAGTCCTGAAACATCTCGAAGCTCTTCGTGGTTAGGCGTAAACGCATCTTTTACATTCTCGATGCAGACTGGTGGGCTCGTCCATGTAGCAAGCCTGCTCTCACCCAGTACATCAACTGGCGCATTATGTATTGTATCGATAGAAAGGGAAAAAAAATGGATATGTTGGTCAAAACGCCTGTAATGATACCACCATCCGGTAACTATAGGCATTTTCAATTCACATTCCGGAGGACAGAGCACCAGATCTCTGGTCTGTTGGCACGACTACATCGGGCACTACTAAACCTCGACCTACATTGCTTCCGGGGGAAGGATAAGGTTGGACCCCGCAGCATTAGTTTGAATCTACAAGGCTTAGAACCAGTCCTGTTCGTGGTATTCATGCATTCGAGGGATCCCCTCTGCTTTTTTGGAAAGATCATTCAGCCCTCACTGAAGCACTGGCAGCTAACTTTATGACTGATATTTATGAACCACCGCGCAAAATAAAATTTCCCCCAGACCCAAAACGAAACACATCTAGACGATGGCCAGCTTGGTAGCGGCGATGTCCAGGGCATCAACGTCAGGGGTTAGACGGGCGAAGGCCTTCTTCAATCCATCGGGTCTACAGAAAGATTAGAAAATCCTAATTCCGCATTGTTCTTATATTCTTGGAGTGGATCCCCATACCTGACGAGAGTGTTGACCTTGACGGTGTCAACGTCATACAGCTTCTTGAGGGCGAGCTTGATCTGGCGCTTGTTGGCCTTGACATCGACGATAAAGACCAGGGTGTTGTTCTCTTCGATCTTCTTCATGGCGCTCTCGGTGTTCAGAGGGTAGAGGATGACCTTGTGCGAGTCGAGGCGAGGGGCATGGGGAATCGACTTGCGGGGGTACTTGGGCGACCGGGAGAGCTGAAGAGTCTTGGGGCGGTGGAAGGTGGTGGACGTGCGGACCTTGTGGGCCTTGTGCGCCTGGATTATCATATAACTTTCAGTATCGAACAGAACATAGGCGGATTAGAAGCATGGTGAGAACGTACGCCAGCACCCTTAAGGACTGCCTTGGCGGCAGCACCAGCCTTGCCGCTGGGCTTGGTCTTGCCTATAGATCCAGAATGTCAGCCTGTTCACTTTCCCCAAAGAAAAGAAATCGCCGGAATTCCATGTCCCAATAGATAGGCATGCGATTTCACGATAGCGCCAAAATATTCCCTTTTTTTTTTTTTTTTTAAAAAAAAAAAGGACCAAGGACGTGACTTGTTGATCGTGGTTGTATTCTTGCCAATGCTGAGAGGAGGGCTTTGTCCAAATACCGCAACTCGTAGATGCCATTCGACGCCCACAAAACCGCTATCCGACGAGGAGAAACCTGCAACTTCAAGGGAACAACTAAACCGCACAAATTCGACCTACCTTGCTTGTTTTCCACCTGAGGGGCCATGGCTGTCGTCCGGCGCTGTCGTGGTGATTGTCGCAGTGTCGTGTGTCGAATATTTGGAAGGTATTCGCTTATTGAAAACCCTACGGTTTGCTGTGTGGGTCACCTGACCTGCCCTCCGTGCCGGAAGGTTTGCATCTCTTGGCGCCCACAGTTCGAAATGGCTAGTCTATTGAGCTTCTCTCCATTGGGTATAGTACATGAGCCCTCTTGACTGGCCATCACGTGGCAGCCCGGTTTCTCACGCAATGCAGGCTGATTAATTTCTACAAGAATGGTTTGTCGCCCGCGCATACATCACGACACGCGGGGAAGTGCCAGATTTAGTGAACCTCAGGCTTGAATATGGGTTCTTCCAATAGACAGCGGAAGAAAAGGCCCGCCCTCTTGTCCGGCACCCGCCCACCAACTGTCCAGGCAAAACATGCAGCCTTGTCATCGAAAGCGACTCGGAATCTCATCCGATCACACCACCGACTACTCAAAGCGCGGGCCCAGGCTGTACAGGCTGGTGATGAAATTTTAGCCGGCAATATCGACGCACAGATCCGGGAGAACGGAGGCTTGAAGAGCTATCAGCTCGCGAGCAAACTTGGCCAGTCTTTAGACCGTGGAGGCGACACTAGTAAGGTCTTGGTTGATTGGATAGCTTCCCGATTGCTGCCGCTGGAAAATACGCCTTACAAGCTCCGAGTACTCGAGATTGGAGCTCTAAGTACAAAGAACGCTTGTTCTTTGAATAAGTGTCTTGATGTCACTAGAATAGACTTGAATTCCCAAGAACCGGGAATTCTAAAGCAGGACTTCATGGAAAGGCCGCTCCCCAATGATGAGAGCGATAAATTTCATATTATCAGCCTTTCCTTGGTACTCAACTATGTTCCAGATGCCGCTGGTCGAGGTGAAATGTTGAAACGCTGCATATCCTTTATGACAAAGTCGTCTCCCTCTGGTTATTCTCTTCCTATCACCCCCAGCTTGTTTTTCGTATTGCCGGTCGCCTGCGTCACCAATTCGCGCTACCTCACAGAAAGCCGGTTGCAAGACATTATGTCTAGTATGGGCTTTGTGTTGGCAAAGAGCAAGCAAACATCCAAGCTAATTTTCCAACTTTGGGATCACGACGGCGACTACAAGCCCAACGCCTTCAAGAAAGAGACTCTGAACCCTGGCAAGACAAGAAACAATTTCGCAATAATCTTTAAGTGACATAATGATGTTGTATGGGAGGGCAAGAAAGAGCCTCTACCCGGAGGTTCATAGTGCAGAGATGGCATCCTGCGGCAGAAATGACCATGCAGTCCCAATCAATGCCAATACTGAGGATATTATCAGAAGGCACCAGTCCAGGACTCGTTCCCTTGGACTGATCTCATGGCCAAATATTTTCAAATAAAAGGCAAGCGGCAATATGATGCAGATCGTGAAGCATAAAGCCGACCCCATCAGGGCCATGATTCTGTCAAAGGAGGGGAAAAGCACTGCCATGAAAACAATAATAACCACGACAAGGATGCGTATTACGGCTTTTAACAACGTCTGGAGCATGGCTTTCGTGCTCTGGGGATCTGTTTGAGGGTCTGGGTGCGACCCAAGTCCACAGAGAATTTCGACTGTGGCCACAAGCGGCCGGCAGCTACACCCGTCAATTAATTGTTCAAGCCTTTTTTGGGGTGGGGGGACACATAAGGGGACACATAAGGGGACGCAATGTAAAATAGGACTTACTTCAACGGCACTTTAGTGATCGGAATGATGGCGATGAATACGATCATACAGATGGATAAAACCTGCGAGTATTCTTCTGTGCGTAGGACGTTGGCAGTGACTTCGTCCCTAACTCCATCCCCAAACATCATCCAGCCCACAATGGCCATTATACAGTCGAGGGAATACTAATGTAGATATTCGGGTTAGAACCGAATGATGCCATCCTTTCCCCTTTCCATTAATTGTTTCATGTTTCGTTTTTGCACACCACCTTCCACGAATTCTCATATCTAGGGTTTGGTTCAACCACTTACCGTAAAAAGATATGTCACCCAGAGACTCTTTCCATACTTTTGTGGATGCCGCATGTCTCGGTAAATATTAGGGAATACGCCGTGACCACCCCATGGTGCTACTTGGATATTAGGTACCATTCCAAATCGATCAGTAGACAAGAACTCGACTCACACATAATGAGCCCAAAACTCAGAGGAAGAGTGGCCCAGTTGTCAGGCAATAAATATGTTCTTGCTGGCTCACGGAGTGACCCCGGCGCAGTCGGTTTCATGAGTCCATCAATACAAGTAATAATAACAACTACAATGATGTTAGCCTCTTGTGAATGATATCGAGTTGGAAAGGGAGGCACATACTAGAAGTACAAGATAGTATACCGAGGATACTTGTCACACTAAGAAGTCGTAATGGTAGGAAATTGAGGGGAACAAGCATGAGCCCACATATTATTTTCCACTGGAGAAGGCTCAACCCCGGTACGAGGGCCTGTAGACTGTCTGCAAAAAGCACAACCAGGGCAACACAGGCCCCGATAAGTTCTAGGCAGAATAGGAGGCTTGTTACTAAGCGTGCGTGATAACCGAAACTGATGTATGCGAGATCAGCATAGGTGACAATGCTTCGATCAACGTCAAGGCATTTTGTAAGGATTTTAGCAGTGTAAGACGTCGTCACAGCAGCAAAGAGGAGGAATAGCAGGCCAAGAAGCCAGCCAGCATGCTTCAAAGCCAGCGGTAGGCTTAACAGGCCAACCCCAATCAAAACATTAACGGAATTGAAGATCGTCTGTGGAACAGTAGATTGACCCACGACAACACATTCCCGTGTCCCATCATCATGTTGTACTTGTTTTACAAGTATTGGCTCCCTATCATGATCCACTACTGCATCGCCACGAGTTTGTTGCTCTCTGTGCAGCTGTATCGCATGCCTTCGTGTGACTTCGCTCACGCGGGAAGAAATTGTGCCGTACGAACCTCCAAGTGGTGGCTCAAGGACGTCTGCATGTGAGGCTCTCTTTCTCAAATCAAACTGGGGAGCCAAAATATTGTCTTCTGCTTCTCCGTCGATACCCAACAATGGTCGTGTAAGATCGGAGTCATGGTCAAGGTACTCTTGTGATCTGAGAATATCGCTTCTTGCAGCAACCCATTCTTCGTCGGATTCTGTCACGAATGAAGATCGCCGAGGTAAGACTTCTGGAAAGCATGCAGCTCGTTGCCACGACCGAGCAAAATTATCGATACTATTGACTCCACCTGCCTGCCTAAACCGAGCAGAAAAGGAAGCCGATCTGTGCAGTGTATGATATCGTTATTATTGAACTAGCATTGTCCGCATTGCGCAGAAAGTGTGACTTACCTGGACCTCGAAAATCCATAGCCTTCTCTTGAATCACTGCTAGTTGCGAGCGCATGAGGGTATACCTCATATTCAAATGGTGAATCAGCACTCGACCTGCCATATGTCATAGGCCCGTTGGGGCTAGAGGCCTGAGCATCAGCATCAGCCGGAGTTGAAAGATTTGGCATTGTGTATCCTTTTTCTTCGTTCCTAAGTCCCTTGCCAGGGAGCGGTTGTGTCTGACTGTGATCCGAGCTACGTTGTTGCTTGGTCGATCTTCGGAAGAAATAAAAAAGGGAAGGAACGAGATGGAGAAGACGTTGGACATGCCCGGTCTATTATCTCGAATGCGGTACCCTTCGACTACCTAGGGAACAAATAAATCGTGAACGGAAAGGAAACAGGACGTCACTGTAGTGGCCGGTAATTTCAGCCTGGCGAATGTGAGTTCAACGGCCCTCGCTATCAGTGGTATCTTATAGGCACAGCCAGTGGGTTGGACCGCACCATAGCCAGGACATAGATAAGCATAGTACAGGACTTCGTACTCCGGACCTACCTGGTATAAACAGGTTATCTCCGAAAAAATAAAGGGTGAGAAACTTGATTGGTAAGTCCAATGAGAAATAATTCCAAGATAAACGAGGCCTCGGGATCCTCTGCGAATTTCGGGAACGAGATGTGGGGGTGTTGGAAGTTTGGAACAATACTACTGCAGGTATGGCGCTCAAAGCACTTTAGTTGTCCAATTTCTTGTTGATAAGCAACCCATGGAATTTGGTTCACCACATCAATTTATGTAGGGGACTAAGATCCGCGATAACAGAGACAGTTTCCCACATGTACACGGGGACTACCTATATGATATTGACTCGATGGTTAAACCGACCCTTGCTATGAATCCTTTCACGAGGGCGGGTTCTCGGATACTGAACGATTCCAATGTTCAAGCAACTATCGACTTGTGAAGTCTCACAAACTCATGCCAGATGTGGCAGATGGAGGCAAGTAAGTGTCCAGGTCGGTCGTTAGATAAGTGCATGGTAGGCTGAAAGATTCCGTTCCCAGTCAACTTCAAGAACATCGCGATGAGCTTACGAACCTCATGGCACCGGCTAATTTACACCCTAGGTACCTATCTTGCCAGGCTATGCGATGCACATGGTACCCTGCGGACGCTTTGAGAGCTGCCATGCAATTGACCAAGCCCTCGCAGATTTCGCGCATGGAGTGACGGCAATTTCCCCAGTCCCCAGATTTGAAAGTTGTAACCTGGAAATCGGAGGTATGTGGTATTTCCAGGAACCCATACTCCGCACTGGGCATAGAAAGATATCTACTATCTGATGCCTTGTAGTCATAATAAGGAGATCATCGGTGAATAATCGCCATGAAAAATCGAAGGCTTCATAATGCGACCATGTCGCTCTAATTCCGATCTCCTCTTGTAGGGTATATAGACATCATTCAATTTCATTAACGAGTTGCGGTGCCTGCAGCAAGCATCCCCTTGTGCGAGGCGCAGCTTATGTCATCGTAAACAGGCGACTGCCGACCCATTCGTCGTTCTTGTCGCCGGCCGTTCCCCCACGGTGCCTGATGAAAATTGCTTAACACCCCGCTGGACTTGGACGGCAAATCGACCAGCCCCGAGGTATGTGACTTGACTGCTCTTCCACTTTTCTTTGAATCTTTCTTGGGTCGTCTATCATCATAGACACATTGAAAATTTCTCTTTCTTCTACTATCCCGACAGTCTTGCCGCTGACAGTATTCTAGCACCAGCAAGTCACGCCTTTACCCTCATCTGGTCGTATCATATTGTTGCCTCGCCCAACATGAGCGCGGCTCAGGCGAACGAAGCGGAGAAGAACATCGAGATATGGAAGGTGAAGAAGCTTATAAAGCGGCTTGAGGCTGCCAGAGGAAATGGAACCTCCATGATCTCTCTTATCATTCGTGCGCCTCCCGTCCAGTCAACTTGTTTGTAGAAGGCCACTAATTTTGAACGCTTTTCAGCCCCCAAGGATCAGGTGTCCAGAGCGGCAAAGATGTTGGCCGAAGAGTTCGTAAGTTATGCAACTGGGGAAGAGGCAAGGCCAGTCCCTGTAGACCCCGCTAACCAAACTGCAGGGCACTGCGTCTAACATTAAATCTCGCGTCAACCGGCTCTCTGTCCTGTCCGCCATCACTTCGACCCAGCAGCGTCTCAAACTTTACAACAAGGTTCCGCCAAATGGCCTGGTGGTCTATTGCGGTGAAATTATCACATCCGAAGGAAAAGAGCGTAAGATCAACATCGACTTTGAGCCATTCAAGCCAATCAACACTTCTCTTTACCTCTGTGACAACAAGTTCCATACTGAGGCGCTTAGTGAGCTTCTTGAATCGGATCAAAAGTTTGGTTTCATCGTCATGGATGGAAACGGTGCACTGTTCGGTACTTTGAGCGGTAATACCAGAGAAATACTTCAAAAGTTGAGCGTGGACCTGCCCAAGAAACACGGCCGTGGTGGTCAGTCAGCATTGCGTTTCGCTCGTCTCCGTGAGGAAAAGCGTCATAATTATGTGCGCAAGATTGCCGAGTTAGCCGTTCAAAACTACATCACCAATGACAAGGTCAACGTTGCAGGACTGATCTTGGCCGGTTCTGCTGATTTCAAGAATGACCTGAACCAGTCCGATATGTTTGATCAGAGGCTGCAGGCTAAGGTCATTAAGGTCGTCGATGTGTCTTATGGTGGTGAGAACGGGTTTAACCAGGCTATCGAATTGGCGTCGGAGACCTTGAGCAACGTCAAGTTCGTTCAGGAGAAGAAACTTATCGGGAAATACTTCGAAGAAATCAGTCAGGACACTGGAAAGGTTTGCTACGGGATTGATGATACCCTGAAGGCACTGGAACTTGGCGCAGCGGAGACTCTGATCGTGTATGAAAACCTTGACGTCACTCGGTATGTTCTCAAGAGCTCCAGCGGTTCGGATGTCGTAATCCACGTTACGAAGGCTCAGGAAGAGAACCGTGAGTTGTTCATGGACAAGGAAACCGGCACCGAGATGGAAGTCAACGAGCAGATGTCGTTCCTTGAGTGGCTTGCCGAAAACTATAAGGACTTCGGAGCAAACCTGGAGTTCGTCTCCGATAAGTCCAGCGAAGGAAACCAGTTTGTCAAGGGCTTCGGTGGTATTGGAGCCCTCCTCCGGTACAAGGTCAACTTTGAACAACTTGCCGACTATGATGACGAGGATGAATTCTATGACGGTATGTCTTCCTAAATCATGAGTCTGTTCCTTTGTTGATGTTCTTCTCTACAGATTGACGGTTCAGCGACCTCGCAGAGAGCGAGGATGAACGGCCAGAAGTTCCGATTGTGGATCTTCTGACGGCTCGCCCCATGATTCGCGAAGGCGGCTCTCCCGTCAACATGGCTGCAATGGTACACACCATGACGCTGCCTAGTCAAGATTCGGTGAAGCTTCCTAGAGGTATGTGATTCCATCCACTCATGAAAGCGGTTATTGTATTTTGACACTATGTCAGCAGGGCCATCCAAGCTCCGTAATATGCTCACTCAGGTTACTTAGACAGTCTAGGTTGACACTAGGTTTTATATCTCATTTCGAAAGGATGATAGATCTGTTATGTGGAACCTACAGCCATTCACCGATGATTGTCGAGCGTATAACACTTGGGGTAGTGCGTTTAGACTGTTTAGTCCAGTACTTCCGAGTACTGGATCTCTTTCGTGATTTTCGCTTCTGCACGCGCTTCTTATTGTAACCAAAGGAAACCAGCATTGCTTTCCTTTCCCGTGTCACTACAGGTCCTGTAGATGCCTGTAACCCTGGCTGCGCATTACTTAAGAGGCCTGCATGGCAATTGAACTGCTTTATAGAACTTATGCTCCTGTTCAGTGTATCGAAAGGATGCGTCTATACGAAGTGTAGCCGATGCAGGCAACGTAGACACGCACCACCTTGTCACTTATACTAATGCTTAGACGGATACGAATTGGTCTGCCCATGTTCCCAGGTGCCTGCAACCCTCCGTGACGTTTTGTAATCCATCGATTATTCCGGATACTGCATCCTTGTTTTCACTGGTCGAAATGGATTGGCCCTCCACTAGGAATACGTACTTCCAAGCCCTGATCTGGCTCGGCCGTGAGTTAATGCTCGTCAGGTTCATGCCTTTAATTTTGAAGATCAAAAGGGCGTCTGCCAAGGCACCCGGACAATCCTGGCGAATCATGAATGAAATTATTGTCTTCTGCGCCGTTGGTGTAACTGAAGTCTGGCCTTGTGCAGGGGAAACTTTGACATCCTCAAAGGATAGCCGACTTGTACGCTCCGAGTTAACGTTCCTGAGCACAAGGAAACGCGTGGTGTTATTGGCCTTATCCTCGATGTTCTCCTCTGATACATCCAGGCCATGATACTCTGCGGCAAAACGACTGGCAATTGCTCCGCTCCGCTCCGTCGTTTCCTTTGACACAATCTCAGCGCCCTTGGAGGTTGACGAGACATCCTGTCTTTCGATACCTCTGAAGGTTCTTTCAAGGAAAACCTCACACTGGCCCCATGCCTGTGGGTGTGTATACAGCTTGGTCATGGAGCCGTAGTTCTGCAGACCTGGTGAGAACAGACCCTTCCGAGTCAGGAGGCAGTGATGGACTGTCAGATAATGCTCCCCGCACACTTTCACATCGCTGTAAAGGCCACTTGGGTCCGCCAAGAGGTCCAGGGTCTGGACAACAGACCCGTTGGTTGAATTTTCGCAAGGAATGATAGCGTAATCGACTTTGTCTGCCTGCACTGCCGCGAAAGCATCCGAAAACGACACATGGGGCAATAATTGGGCCGAAGATCCAAAGCTCTCAATCGCTGCCTACGAGAATCGAGGTTAATGACACTATAAGATGAAGGCCAGCTCGACAGTTTGCTGACCTGATGAGAAAATGATGCGGCAGGGCCGAGGAATGCGACCTTGAGAGGTTCCATAATGGCGTTGTGAGCAGTTCCACTGGGTTTGGGTTGCTTCTGTCACGATCCCGAACTCCTGCCAAGAGGTTGTGAGTTGTACCTACGACAATCATGACGGCTGACATAACTAGTCGAAATTTGAACCCTGTTCTTTTTGGATGATTCCACCTGTCCGTCAGGGCCTAGTTCTCTTACCAAATAAAGCCAATGCGTGTGTCCGCTCTGGATCTCAGGTGGATGAGGCGACTTCTGTCTTCATGGCAGCAGCAACAACAACAATGGGTGCTACCGGCTACACGGCGTGCATGCTCATCTCTTTCCGATCGACTATATCGGGACTTGACCTCACGGCAGCTGCCCTTGACTTTTGATTATATGCATCCCCAGTCGTCTTATCTCCTGAGCTTAACATTGGCCGATCTCCTTCCCACGCTAACCCCAGCGCCAAATGACCTTCCTTCCGCCCGCAGCACGTCTCGCATGCCGGCAGGCCACCATTTGGTCTACTTTCCTCCCCAAGTCACATTGTCGCAGTTACTGCCGGACGGTACGGATACCTTGCATGCCCCGGGAAGTCCTTTCGATAGGCGGTTATGGGCTGGGGGCAGCGTCAGATTTCCGGCTTCCAACGCCCTAACTCTCAATGGCAGCCGAGCCGTTTGTATCGAGACTATTCGTGACGTGATAGTCAAAGGCCGGCCAGGAGACGAAAAAATACTCGTCAGAATTGAAAGACGCATTGGCACAGCCCAAGAGGGGGAAGACAATCGCAATATCAGAGAGCGGATATGGAAGGAAATCGAAGATGAAACTGGTCAAGCTTCTGTCATCGAGACTAGGAATCTGCTCTTCATGCGCGAGAAAACCACAGAGCAATTGAATCATGACAAGGCTAGTTTTGACATGGAAACTAGGGCCATCAGATGTGCGCGATGACTATGAACATTACCAATCACGATATTCTTGCTAACAATCCCCGGTGGCTCACAGCGCCTTCAGATCCACGCTTTCTCCACAAGCTTATACCTAGCAACGCTCTGCTATTTCGTTTCTCGGCTCTTACGTTCAATGCCCATTCTATACATATCGACAAGGCGTACGCACAAAATGTGGAAGGCTATCGGAACCTCCTCATACATGGACCGCTGACTTTGACGTTGCTTCTCACGGCCCTGGAGGACTACCTCAGTAAGCTGGGGTTGACTACCACGGGAATCGAGTATAGAAACATAACTCCTCTATATGTTGAAGAGGAGCTAGCAGTTTGTGGCAAGCCCAAACCCGGCAGAGGCCACGCAGCGTGGGATGTATGGATTGAGGGCAGGGACGGACGACTTGCCGTTCGAGGTACTGCCCAAACTAGCCCTGCGTAGAGGTGGTGGAATTGTGCTAGTGGAGCCATAGTGTCGAGCACTTTAATATGACGTATGGCCTTCACGGGCATATGTGGTCCAGTTAGTCCGCAGCGAGGCTGCTCGGGATCAGGGAGACAAGACCGAGTTATCATGTTAGTAAGGCGAGACTCAACCTGACACCGCTACTCTGACTATGTCTAGTTTCTGCGACCTCTTGGGCCGATGCAACTAGCTATATAATGTTACTCATATAGATGAGATATCTTGGCACATGTAGAGAAAATTTACCTACATCCATTGATAGTATCGATGACCATGCCTTATTGTGGACATGACCGTCAGGCGTATTCACGTGTCACATCCAAACTGCGTGAGAAGCCTGAAAGCAAATCGACACATAGTTAACTACCCATCTTCAGTCCTTCATTATTTTCAATCTTCCTGTCTTCTTTTTTTTTTCTTCCTACTTTCTGTCGGTAGAATGATTAGGCATGGTATCTGTCTTTTGAAATTAATACGGATTCCTATTACTCTGGTTGTCGGTCTTACGGAGTAGCCTGGGAGGCCGGAACAATGAGATCTAACCCTTGTGGGTCGCATATTTCGGAACGGAGAAATAGCTGCCGGAATGAAGCTAGTATTTGCACACACTTTATAAGAATTTGTTTTCTGTTCTTTCTTTTCCGTTCAGCTCTTGTTGTCTGATCACCCCTACACCATCAACTTCTATCATGACTCTCAATGGTGTGTCTTGAATAGCTACTAACCCTTTTTAATACACAAACATATCTGTTACTGCTCAGAACAGCAGTTCCTTGCGAACTACAATGGATCAGTTTTGGGCTGCTCCCACTGTTACTAGGTACGTGGCCTTTGACTTGTCTTCAGCCTCAATGTTCATTGACTGACTGTTCCCCAGAACTCTTACTGCACTCACATTTTTACAGTCTGTATTGGTCCATGGTGGGATTCTCAGTGGCTACTATGTGTTGTTTTTACGACACCTTGTTTTTAAGTCTATCCCTGATCTGTGGAGGCTTTTTTCGCCCTTTATGATCACTGGGCCAGGTCTTTCATTGATTATTGATCTCTACTTCAGTATGGTACTGCACTGGTCTAGTGGCAGCCGTGCTAACTGCCGGTAGTGTTCACCTATGGCAGCCGACTGGAGACTGTATCTCCTCGATTCAGTCCACCGGGTGATTTTTTCACCTACCTTATTTTCGTAGCCTTCACCATCACGGTAAGTTGTGGGAAAATCTCAATTCTGTGTTATCTCATCGGATGTCACTGTCGTTTACCTCCATCGTTGCTCTTCATATTCTTTATTATCGCTTTCTATTTTTGTCTCAAATCACCTCGAATATCTGCCCGCCCAGCGCATACTCAGCTGAAGCGGTTCCTGGAAACGAGGAAGATCACCCTTGCATCCTGCATAGCTCCACAACTGATTTACCGGAGTTATGTGCGTTGCAGGTATGGTGGGACGACCAGTGAGATAGCTAGTGTGATGAATTCCGTTCACACTGGTGGTTATGGTGCCCTACATCTATATATTTTTGTTTTGTCAATATCTCATAGGCCTTCACATTATACAATTACGCTTGTCCATGTAGTCTCATTGAAATGCTGGTACTGACAACACGAAGGTCACCGCAGGTTGTCTTCTGAATAGTGTAACCTTTACCTCCGGTGAGCTTCACGTGGTACCATATTCGCGCCTGCTCATACTGATATATTTCAGCATTGATTCTGGCATTTGTCTACACATATTCGCAAGACAACCGAGGTAAAAAGGCGAGCTTCTTCATCGTCGAAATACCCGTTGAGTTCTTACCGTGGGCGATGCTCACATTGACTCTGGTCATTTCCGGATGGCCTACGGCATTGAGCGACGGCATGGGCATAGTTGCCGCTCACTTGTACGATTTCCTTACTCGTATCTATCCGACATTCGGAGGTGGTAAGAATTACCTTGTCACTCCGGCGTTTGTGAGGCGATTCTTTGCTGCCCACACACCGCGTCGTGACGCGCGTGCCTTTGGAACTGCTTTCTATGCGACCAACCAGGCCCAGAACTCCTCCGGGGGCTGGACTTCGTCTTTCCAGAGCCCATGGAACCGGAGAGGCCCAGGGCGCAGACTTGGCGGTGGATAAGAAGAGGGACGTCGATACCAAGGGATTGACAGCTTGGCTGACTCCTGGGCGAGGAGGGCTGGGTAAGCAAATAATACTTGCTATAATCACATTGAGAGCAATGATCAATCAATGGCCAAAGAATTACGATCGTCAAATTCTTTAGGAAGATGCTTGAAGATAGCCAAGTAATTAGAAACGTACAAAGAGAGAAGACCCGTAGCGGCTACCGGCATGATACGATACACTCAGTATCAGGTATCGTATCCATTATTTATTACAGACCCAAACCTTTCTTGCATGCATGTTACGAGACGAACATTTTTGCAATGTGCAAAAATAAGTCACGGGATGCTGGACCGACGGTAAAAATTCTGCTCTAACCTGATTAGTCGCAGGAGCTTTCGCCGCACTTCAAAATTTCCCAGACTTTCTTTCTCGCTAGCGCGAGAACAAAACTTTAGTTCAGAGAGTGCAATTTTTCCTGCGCCTTCTCTCAACGCGCGCATTTACCAGGCTATCTCTGCACCCTTCAAGCCAGCCTCTTAAAAATGGCGGTCGCAGTGGCTAAGGAGGAGATGGACTACATGATCAAGCCCGAGGCAGCTGCCTCTAAAATCGATACGTCGGAGTGGCCGCTTCTCCTGAAGAATTATGACAAGCGTACGTTCACTTCGAGGTCACATCTCAAATCCATGTAGCTGGTGCTGATTTTTTATGTCAGTGCTTGTCAGGACCGGTCACTTCACGCCGATCCCCGCCGGTAGCACTCCTTTGAAGCGTGACCTGAAGTCGTACATCAACTCCGGTGTCATCAACTTGGACAAGCCTTCCAATCCTTCCAGTCACGAAGTTGTTGCCTGGATGAAGAGGATCCTGAGGTAATATTTCTATCGCGTTCTTATCACATATAAGATACTGAGTCTCGTTCAATCAAGGGCGGAAAAGACCGGTCACAGTGGAACTCTCGACCCCAAGGTCACTGGTTGCTTGATTGTCTGCATTGACCGTGCTACTCGTCTGGTGAAGTCCCAACAAGGTGCCGGAAAGGAGTACGTTTGCGTGATCCGTCTCCATGACAAGATTCCCGGCGGAGAGGCACAATTCAAGCGGGCTCTTGAGACATTGACTGGAGCCCTTTTCCAGCGGCCACCATTGATCTCTGCCGTCAAGCGCCAGCTTCGTATCCGTACAATCCATGAGAGCAAGCTTTATGAATTCGACAACGAGAGACACCTTGGTGTTTTCTGGGTCAGCTGCGAAGCCGGAACCTATATCAGAACACTCTGTGTTCATCTGGGTCTCCTGCTCGGTGTCGGTGCGCACATGCAGGAACTTCGCCGTGTACGCAGTGGTGCCATGGATGAGAACAGTGGAATGGTCACCCTGCACGACGTGTTGGACGCCCAGTGGATGTATGACAACCAGCGGGATGAGTCTTACTTGAGGAGAGTCATCAAGCCTCTGGAAACACTCCTCACGACGTACAAACGTATTGTTGTCAAGGACAGTGCCGTTAATGCCGTGTGCTACGGTGCTAAGCTCATGGTCCCCGGTCTTCTCCGCTTTGGTAGGGTTACCTTCCCGCAGATGATGCAAGATTGCGGTTGCTGACCTTTGTGAAGAGACTGGTATTGAGGTCAATGAGGAGGTCGTCCTCATGACTACTAAGGGCGAGGCCATTGCCATTGGTATTGCTCAAATGTCGACCGTCGAGCTGTCCACTTGCGACCACGGCGTTGTTGCCAAGGTCAAGCGTTGTATCATGGAGCGCGATCTGTACCCTCGCCGCTGGGGCTTGGGACCTGTTGCTCTGGAGAAGAAGAAGCTCAAGTCCGCGGGAAAGCTGGACGTAAGTTCCCTGGTGATGGGTGGTTGACAAAAAATTACTCGCATATGTGCTGGCTTTGCTGACAACCATTGCAGAAGTACGGCCGTACTAACGATGCCACGCCCGCCAAATGGAAGAACGACTATAAGGATTACAGCGCCCCCGAAGAAGGTGTACAGGCCGTGGCTGAACCCGTTGCTCAAGAAGAAGACTCTACTCCCGCCGAGCCGAACGAATTGCCATCACCACCCGACAACAAGATGGATCTCGACGATGAGAAAGACGACGATGAGAAGAAGAAACGCAAGCGCCACGAGGGAGAAACGCCCGAGGAGCGCGCCGAGCGCAAGCGCAAGAAGAAGGAGAAGAAGGAGAAGAAGGAACGCAGGAAGTCTAAGCAGGAGAAGGAAGAGAGTGATGACAGTGATTAAGCACTTTCAGGAAGCACATTACCTGCCTCGGATTGGAAAGCTGCCGCCATTCCATCTTTCTTCGCTTGTAAGAGCGTCGCCTGGTTGTGATTCCTGTAACATACTTGTTTATTTGTGTTGGAGTCTTGGGTTTGAAAAGGGAATCTATTTACTAAATAAATGTTTGTCGCGGTTCTGTACGTTGGACTCTAGTCGTTTCACTTACGTTTCCCGTTATTAATCCTTAAATATGAGTTCCTTCGTAGTCGAGCCCCTGTACCGTGACCGGAGGGGCCCGTGACCTGGGCGGTGTCTCCGCATCACTCGGTCACCACGTTGGGCCACTTTCATCTGCGGCTCCCCCTCCTCGCTTCCCTCTCTACCACCTCCCATTGTCTATCCGTAATATTTGGCTTGATTGCTGGCGATCCTTGCAACCACCTCGTAAGACGGCCTGGCCACTAGCCCTACCTCCGATCGCGATGGCCGCGGAACTGACATCCACCCGGCTGAATGCGGAGAACCATCTGCTCTTGGTAATCCACTAATCATCCCCTCACCCTCTCGTTGGCTTGTCCCCGCAGTTTCGATACTGAAATTGTCGCGTTATTGCAGGACCAGCCTCTCCTACGGTTACCACACGAGCTTGCTCGACGAAACTTCAAATCTGTCCAACGACTTGTCGAGCGGGAGAAGGAATATATCATCCCCGTACTCAAAGAGACTGCCAATGCCTCCTTGTTAAATAATCAAACGCCTGGCCAAGCCCTTGCTGCGCTCGACACTATAATATCTCGGATGCAAGGCCTGAAGCGGAAAATGGAGACATTGCATCAAGAGGAGAAGAAGATCCAAGAGCAATCCCGAAAGCGTATCCAACACTTGGAAAGACTTCATCAGATTCCTAGCTTGGCGGATGTCAAGTACGATCACTGGGCGAGAGTGCGCCTAGACAGGCTCATAGTAGACCATATGCTACGTTCCGGATATACTGAGAGTGCCCAGCAGTTAGCCCATGAGAAAGATATCGAGGATCTTGTAGACCTCAACGTCTTTATACAATGTCAACGAATTGCCGAGAGCCTCCGTTGTGGTGAGACGAAGGATGCATTGCAATGGTGCGGCGAAAATAAGTCGGCATTGAAGAAGAGTCAGGTTCGTACAACATCTGCCAACCGTCACAGTCTAATAAAAATTTCACTTCAAACCTGATTGTTGGAAACAGTATAACTTAGAGTTCGAGCTGCGATTACAACAATATATTGAGATGGTCAGAATGGGGCATAAGCAGAAATTTGTTGATGCAATGGTCCACGCCAAAAGATACCTGGCTCCATACATCGAGACA
Organism: Aspergillus carbonarius ITEM 5010; assembly: GCA_001990825.1. Classification (NCBI taxonomy): domain Eukaryota; kingdom Fungi; phylum Ascomycota; class Eurotiomycetes; order Eurotiales; family Aspergillaceae; genus Aspergillus; species Aspergillus carbonarius. The sequence goes on along the minus strand of KV907508.1, from coordinate 832,692 downwards.
CAGTCAATGGAAATTCATCGAGCTGCAGGACTCCTCGCTTTTCCTCCCGACACCAAAGCTGAGCCTTACAGGGTAAAATAGAGAGATTCAATGCGTTGTACTCAAGCTAATCCAGCCCTAGTCGATGTACGCGCTAGAGAGATGGACATATTTGTCGAACCTTTTCGTTCGCACCCACCATGAACTCTTGTCCTTGTCGTCTCGTCCTCTTTTACATATCGCTCTGTCTGCGGGATTGTCGGCTCTCAAGACGCCTTCGTGCCATTCAGCATACACCTCCTCCAGTTCAAACTCACTGTCCACAACGACCTCTGTTTGCCCGATCTGCTCGACCGAGCTGAATGAACTTGCTCGCAACTTGCCATACGCCCACCACACGAAGAGCTACGTCGAAAGTGATCCGATAGTGTTGCCTAATGGCAGGATCTACGGTCAACAGCGGCTTTTAGAGATGAGTAAGAAGGTCGGGTGTGTTGAAGCAGGCAAAGTTAAGGACCCTACAACCGGCGAGGTCTTCAACGAGAGCGATATGAAGAAGGTTTATATCATGTAGCAATCGGCGGTTATCAAGGATGTGTGAACAGTTGATGTCTGTCCTATCTTTGCTTTATCCCATTTAGTTGAGACGCACCGTAGAACTTTATCTGCGGTGAATGACTTTTCGTTGGCGCTTTCTATTCACTGTCATCACTTTCGGACGCGTCCCTTGACCTCTTCTTTCTCGCACTAGCTTCGGGTTTGGAAGACGGGACGTTGCTCCTTCCTACCGGATGGTCTTCCTGTCTGACCTCGAATACATACATTCTTGCGTCCCTATCTTCACCTCGCCAGCCACCTTTCCCCCCGTGCTTTCCCTCAATGTCGCCCAAGGTCCGCGCATGGGAATACTCCTTATAGCAAGCCCACGGGAATCGGAAACTGGTGACCACCCGCAGGCCAGCGTGCCTTGCAAGATCTTTGATATTCCAAAGGGTATAAGGCTCCCCCTCGAACATCGAGACTAGGATTTGGCCGGGTTCGATTCTAGATTTGTATGTCGCCTGACCAGTGGTATTTGCCGACCGCAGTTGGTTGCTTTCCCCATCGCCGTCACCCTCGTCTTGGCTTGTCTCGAGGTCGGAATTCTCCCAGTTGTCCCAATCCTCCTCATCGTCACTCCCAGTGATCTCATGACGATACGACAGCAAGGGCACGCACGCTTTGAAGAAGGCCACCAACAGTTCTTGGTTGGCGCGCACCTGCCGGTTGACATCGGTGGAGAGACCGCCGACGTGAGGAAAGTTGAAGCAGATCACATCCCAGGACCCGCCCTGTGATGCAAGAGACGGTGCAACATTCTTTGCCTCCTTCCAGGCCGGGCGCTTACGCTCCCGCTGTGAAAAGCCGGTACGGATCTCTTTCCCGCCTCCCGCAGGAAGACCAAGTTTCCGAGCATCAACAGCATAAAGGACTTTCGGGCCACGACATTGCGTTTGGTTTTCAATGGAGTCTTGTGCGTTATGTCTTTCAATGTCATCTTTGTTGTTCGATACTTCGTCACCGCCTTTGGGTGAGTTATCCTTACTGCCCAGAACATGCGCATCTGCTGTCCTTTTTGAAGATGCATTCAAGATATCGTGGATATTATGCTCCGCTTTAGGGTACTTGCCGTAGAGCGTCTCTTTGGAGTCATAGCATGTAGCAATGACATTCTTGCAGCGGTGTTGAAGGACTAATGAACGAGCAAAGGAGAAATCGCCTACACCAAACCAGTTAGGACTGTATCTAATGAGGCAAATATTCGATATCATTCTGCGGCGTCCCCTTTCAGACCAATATGCCGGGGTGCAGATGAGGACGAATGCGAGCTTGGACCGATCGACTGTAGACCTCTGCTTTGTGCTCTCTGAGTAGAAGGTAGACAAAAACTTCGGAGTTCCATCGGCCAGCGCACCACTCGATGCATTCAACAATACATTAGGGGAACTTCTACAGGAGCATCAAAAAGCGTGCAGCCATAGCATTACCACCAACAGAAACACAATGCAGCTGGCTCAACTGAAAAAGAAAGGGGAAAAAAAAAGATTCAACCCACCTTCCCCAACCAACAAAATACGATCTTTCCTTCCAAACGGCACCACAGGGCGCTGATTCTTCTGCTGCTTCTGTAAAGATTTCTGCGGACCACTACCATTCTTCTTCTTCTTCTTCGCATTAGCATTCTCATTCACTTGACCTACCCCCTGTCCTTGAGAGGCTTTAGCAGCAGCAGAACTCGTTGTCGAGAGTTTAGAAAACGAGTGCATCTTCCGGTGTTTCTTTGGATTTTGACCGGAGGATGCGGCTGCGGCCGCGGCCGGACCTCCTCTCCTTTTGGATTTGGGCATAGAATCTTTTTTGTTTAAATTTTCTTTGTTTTTCGCCGGGGGGGTGGGGGGAGATAGGTGGTGACGATGTTGAAGTTGTGGGGTCCTTGTAGAGTTGTAGGTGGGTGTTTGGTTGATTGGGTAGATTGTGGATGATGGAGATTGTCGAGCTTGAGGGGCTTCAATTTTTTCATATTCCGAAGTATAATATTTTACGCATAACGTGCCTTCTTATCACGGCGGCCACTGGTTCGTGCTCAGAATCTTATTCTTGAATTGAACCAATGAGAGTGTCGGGATGATGGTGGTCGATGGACAACTAGGTAAATAGATGGGCAATGTGCAGGTCTCTCATGGATTGTTTCCATGCCTTTCGCGCTCTCTTTTACCACATCATACCTAGCAAGGGCTTGGCGGGGTTATAATCGAAAGTTCTCCAAATGCAGACCGCGACGGCTTACTACTGCGTACTATTGCGGTGGAACTCCTATTGCCATGCCACCCAAACACGCTTCTATAATTTTATTAAAAAACATAAAAAACCTTCTTATATACAGGCTTGAACACCAAGAAAGGCCTTCCGTTTTAGTGAATCCCCCAGCCGTACCAAAACCTTGTCGGGCTTCGTCACAGATGAGAACACAGATCACGTCATGATCAAAAATGAAAGAGACATATCGTATCAGTCCACAACATTACTACATGATCCTCAAATGAAGGCCATCTGCCAGCCCGAAACAGAAAAAGTATATGTGAAAAGGGTCATGATCGGGGCAGATACTTAACAAAACTTTAATGGCCGAGGGCAGTAAGAGAAAATCTCCCAGGTAGCTCGACATGTAGTGATAGACTACAGAGCCACCAACACCTGCCGAGGTAGGACTGATGGCTGTGATTGATCCAGGGCTAAAAAAACAACCCAGCCCCACTACAAAACAATAAGAATCACATATCACATGCGAGTAACAAACACCTTCTCGCTCTCGATAGGGAGAAACCTTAACGAGGGTGAAGTCGGTCGCAGCGACAGGCTGCCTCATTATTCTCTAGGCGCTCCTTTCAAGATCGCAGCGAGTCTCTCATACTCTGGCTGCTGGCGCTGACAGGGGGATTGGCGGTCGGCAAAACACCAGTTCTTGGCTTAGCATTTTGCTTGATCTTGGCCACGGCATAAACGATACCGCTAACAAAGCCGACAACAATGGCCGAAACACTGGGGAAGGTGACAGGAGCATCGAAGAAGATGAGTCCCGAGATAGCAATGGGCAGCTTGTTCAGAGCTCCAACCATGGAGTAAGTAGTCGATGAGGTGACGCGAACACACCAGGCGGAGGTGTACGAGATAAATACGGACGACAAACCCGAAAGAATCATGGCAAACATGATACTGTTGCGGTCCACCGGGGGGAAGTTGCGGTTGACATTGGCGGACGACCAGTCCTCTAGAACGCCGGACAGAACGATCAGGACGGGGATCGACAGAAGGTTGTTGTAGAACATAGCTAGATGGGCACCAAGTTAATAAAAGACATCCCTCTCGATCCGGGACACCTTGGATGTGAGCAACATACTGTCAAAGTCCTTAAAGTTGGTCAGCTTGATCCGCTTGCGCATGCCCAACACATAGGACGATGTGCAGAGGCAGTTGATCAGCATCCAGATATAGCCAGCATTCAGAGTCGACACCTTGGCGGTCGCATCGCCCGTGCTTTCAACAGCGTGCTTGATATCGGCCCAGGCGGCAATAATAGAGCTCATGACCATCAGACCGAAGGAGAACAGGGTAAGCCCGCTGACCGAACCACCGAACCACAGCACCTCTCCGTAGGCAATGAGAATGATTGTCAGGTTCTTAAAGATAGTGTATACGGGGATCGAGAGGAATTGAAGGGCCTTCGAGCCGGTGTAAATCATGCCAATCAGGAGCAGAGTGATTGGAAACCCTAGTCGTAATCGAAGGCATGTCAGTGGAGAGTGCGAAGGTTAGTAGGGCTTGCGATGAACACCTACACTTTCTGGCCTCGTCGGCACTGAAGTCGCGATAAGTAATCAGGCCACATGATTTACAGGTCTGAATCGCGATGATACAAACGAGAGACTGCGGAAGTAATCGAACAGCGGTCAGCCCGTGTTGTTCATATAATACGCCTCCATTCCCGAGGTCATGTGCTTCGCCAACATACCTGGATGCAGAGAAGGAAAAAGTTGAGGTTAAAATCGGTGCCGGATAAGACATATTTATTCATGACTGTCATCAGAATCGACGATCCACAGTAGGCCAGGACAGGCAAGATGGGGTTGTTGGAGAGCGAGCCCGACGGCGGACTCCGAGGCTGAGGCGGCAGTGGCGCCTCGAAACCCTTATTGCCCTGGTCTATTGAATCCATCTGGATTGTGTAGTCGTCCGTCTTCTTGCCTTCTGCCATGGTGATTGACTCGGCGAATTTCTATGCGATGGGGGCAGGAAGAACGATATCGCCCGCAGGAAATGGACGAGTCGTGGCAGAGGCGAGACGAAACGGGAACGAAGTTGATAGTTGGTGGCGGCGCCGGAGCGAAGGTCAAAAAGGAAAAGAAAACCCGTACTGAGAAAGGAAAATGAATAACACCAGCCCGGAATATGTTCAGACAATCAGGCAGGCGTCGATAGAAAAGAAGGAAGGGGGGGGGGGAGGGAGAAATGGTGATGAGAGTGAGCCGGAGGAATCGTGACGGAGGACGAAGGGGGGAGGGAAAGGAAATGAAATGAAATTGCCATCTTGGGCTGGACCACCGTCTCTTCCGGAAGCGGCAAGGAAGCCAATCGGTTATTTTTAAACCTGGCTGAGATTTCCATACGGACGAGCATGTGTCGTCCCCGGTACTGGCCTTGCACACTTGGTTCCTCGGCCTAGTATGATCATGAAGAGCCATGGTATGGATCCTTCATTACCAATCTCTTTGTTCTTAACTTCCTACCGCTGGAGATCGAGATTCAGTGGAATTACACTTGGTACCTAACCGTACCTTGTCAGGAACCGAACCCGGCGATACTCCGTACCAATACCAGCGATCGATACCTACCGACCGATAAACCAACCGTAGGTACGTAGATTCTGCCTCCTTATAGATTACTTCTAATCGACTGCGTGTTCCCGGCTCCTCAATATTTATTCACCAGGGAGCTGACGCGTTGCTCCAACGAGGAGAAGTTTGATAGCTATATATATCTATCTCCCCTTATTGTCAAAGCCCTCACGCGGAGCATCCAAACATCCAAATACCCCTCCGGCCCAGTGTACCTTCTCTTCTGCTTCCACCAGAGTATTACCTATCGCCCCTCCTGGTCTTGTGGAACATCGCTCTTCTCTAACCGAAACCTCCAACCCCGTGTACCAGGAATCGCATTTCCATCTTGAAACCCTGTCCGCAAACGTCGCTTCTAGTAATCAACCATGAGCCGCGCTGTCGAAGACAAGGCCCGTGCAAGAGACGAGGATGATAACGACGACGACGCCTTATTCGACGCCTTAGAAAAAGAAGATGATTCAGCCTATCGAGCGCACCGGATTGAGCAGCTTAATGCCGAATTTGCGTCGGCCCATAATAACAACCGACCCCGCGATGCGTCCGCACCTACAATTGTCGGAGACAGCCTTTATCCCACTATCGCGAGTGATCAGGCCCTGCTAGATTTCACAACCCAAACCCACCGGTGCGTGATTCACTTTGCACATCCGAATTTCGCTCGCTGCAGCACCATGGACGAGCATATTCGAGCGCTAGCGGCACGACACCATGAGGTGCGCTTTGCTCGCGTGGATGTGCGCAATACTCCATTCGTGGTGGAACGGTTGAAGATCCGGGTTCTGCCATGCGTGATTGGATTTAAGAATGGGGTGGGAGTTGAGCGAGTGGTCGGGTTTGAGGGTCTTGCATCCGGTGGTCGAGATGGCACCGACGAGTTCAGTACCGCAACTCTCGAGAAGAGACTCGTTTGGAAAGGAATACTTGCTCAGGAGAAATATCGAGCTGGGGATGACGGCTGTGAGCAGTCGGAAGAAGAGAGCGACGATGGGGATCGCAGAGACCGGGGGAAGCGGGCTATTCGTAGCGGGAACACGAGAAGCTACAAGCAGCACGATGATGATGACGACTGGGATTGATCAAGACCTTCATAAACCTGCCCTGTTGCAAAAGGTAGCCTAGCTTTGGTGGCGAGCGACACCGTTACCTCGATAAATCCGGGCGGGAATAGAAACAGGCTTAGGGATTGGAGATTCAACACTTAGCCGCAAACACCGACGTCGGCGTGTAACCGTCCGCAGAAGTTCTGGGGACAGATCGGGAGGCGCTATAATTGCGAGTAATGGAGCTTCCAGGCCGTGGATACGCCGCGACGCTATCCTATTGATGCCTGTTCATCACCGGTCGTTCGAATTGGAGCGGACAAGCGAAAGGATTGGCAGCAGTATCGGGCTCGAAGCGAGAATCAACAGAGGCCCATCTGGCACGGTACTGAATATATCAAGTTAAGCACTGAGAATTGGGCACATCGTAGACCAGTCAATCTAGCTCAGAGCGAAGTGGTCTAGAAACCAGCCATGACTGAAATCTTATTGAAGCCGAAGACGACAGGCTACAACAATATTGGAGACAATTTGGAGAAAATGAATACAGCGTCATCGTTGAGGTAAAGTTACAGCAATGTAGAGAAAACAAATCGCAGGTGACCATCCCGAGTAAACAAATAAAAGCTGCTAGAAGCTGCAACGGACAAGAGAAGGAAGACCAAGAAGAAGAAGAAGAAGAAGAAGAAGAAGAAGAAGAAGAAGAAGAACAAACAGCCACAGGAATTATGGAGAATGGCAATGCTAGAGATTTATACACATAGGTCAGAAGAGTGTTCACACAAATCGATCAACTTCATACGGGCGCCTAGTACGCTTTGACTGGGAGACAATGTCAGAAAACTCCTCTCATTAGAACGCAAAAGCAAGGTGCTCATGATACAGATGAAACGGGGGAGCCGGGAAAGAAAGTCAAGCGACAACCTCTCAAAACGAGGTCTAGATTGCCACATTTTTCATTTCACCCAGAACCTCGGCGTCCAAGCCAGTGGCCGAGGTCGGCTGATTCGGTTCACGCTTTTGCACCTTGTTTGATTCCAATGACTGGCGGCCTTCCTCATTCGTTGCGACTCCATCAATCTCACTTCCAGTGATTCGAGGAGTTGCTACCTCCATCAAGTCATCTGACGAGGGCTCTTCTTCGTTCTCCGGAGGCGCCTGCTCTGGGGCCTCAGCTTCCTCGATGGTGTGCACAGGACTTGTTGCCTCCTCTGTAACGCGAGCCAGCGGACTCGAGATGCCAAATTGAGTCTTAGGGCTCTGGGTAGACCCCCGATTTGGGAACCGATGCGGCGACCGTCCACGCTCTTCACTAGGCGTTGGGCTGCCATATGGCGATTCTTTACCCGACTTGCTGCCCGTACTTAAGCCCAGACCATTCGGAGCCTTGCGCCTAGGTGGTCTCCTGCCATACTTCTGATCTGTCCTCCACCGTAGGATTTCCAAGTAAGGAGGTTCCACATTTTGCGACTTGAACTCCAAAAGCTTCATCTCACTGGTTTCCTCATCCACAGAGACCTTGCCGCTGCAGATATCATCCGCTAGCGTAGCGAGAAAGGCAGCCCAGGACCGAGCGACAACGTATTTACAATCGTAGTCCCGACCGAAGATGATAACCTGACCCCACTTTCCAGCGGGCCCTGGGGCCAAGTCGATGGCGACATGGTTGCCGCCCCAGTCGCGGGCCAGAGGGATCCAAGCAGGGTGGGCATAGGCCTTCTGGACAGCACCCGGGGGCTGCGAGTCCTGTCGCTCGAGCAAGTCATTTCTCCACATGGGGTTTGAATGCTGGGCAGGCGGCGCGGCAGACGAAGAACTGGGAGTTGTTTTCGGGGGAGGAGGGTTCATCATAGCTGAGCTCAAGAATTCCTCATTGACCGTCCTCCAGTTTTTCCATTCTTGAACAATCTCCTCGCAGTCCAGGAGCATACAGCCAAAGATGACACCGGTAGGCAGACCCCCACGCTCTTGGCCGTCATGAACCATCAAGGACTCTCGCAGTTCTAACGGCAGGCTGCAGTCCAGTTCATGCTCCAGTTCGTTGATATCATTTTGGGTACAACCCTCGCATAGATTATCCCAAAGCTCTGTGTAATTATTCTCCAACCACTTTTCAATTTTCCGCCACGAATGAGCGATGGGCGGAGGGGGCGGAGCACCATCATGGAAACTTTGCATCTGAATCTCCGGGACCCCGTCCGCATTGGGTTCCGCGGATTGGCGCTTCTGAGACGACATAGATCGCATGCCAGGGGAGTATGGGCGACTGGGTGAGCCGACCCCTGTAGGGGAGCCGGACCAGCCGTTTGCGCCTTTCGATTGGTCATCATCATACGGGGAGGTCAGATCTGGTCGAGATTCGATGGCGCTTGTTGCAATGGATGTGAGAGGCTCGTGTCGACTTTGGCTCAGAGGCACATGCCTACCTGTTCGATATGGCGAGTCATGGGATGCATGGCGATCATAAGAAGTCATCGTATGCCAGAAGGACCGCCATGCTGAGCCGATGCTGTAGAGCGTCAGAAAGAATCAGCGACTGAGTTGAATCCGGAGACGTGTCCGTGTCCTAAGATGAGAGGTAAATACTCACGCATTCGACATGATGGAAATCTGGACGAGGTGCCTAAGAACTGAGAGCAAGCGAACTCGATTGACTTCAATTGTTCTTTCTTATGACAAGCGGGAAAGGACCATTGGGGAAGGGGGGAGAAGAGGAAGAAGGAAATCAACGTCGGACTTTAGTACCGCGGGTAGATGGTAGATGGGACCAAGGGCCGCAGTGGAAGTTTTGCCGCGGAGGGCTGGTGGGTAATAGGGCGGCTAGCTTCTAGAAGCAGATCCGCGAGGAGGCAGCACTAAGAAGAGCCGGCGACTGGGGGATTGGAAGGAAGAGGGCGAGAGAAAGACGAGAGTGGAAGGGTGGAAGGGGGGTTGGTGGAAATTGAAAGAAGGCAGAGCAGCTGGAGGCGATGGAATGGCGCCAGGGAGGGAGGGAATGAGAAATGATTGAAGGAAAGAAGGGAATGAAGAAAGCGGATAGGAGTGAGGGTGATGAAGATCCGGCCTGTCAGTCTCTGCTCTCTTTCTTTTTCTGTTTCTCTCTTCTTTCCTCTCTCCTGCGTCTCAACTGCTGGATTTCCCTATGGATCCGGCGAGATAGGAGTAATAGGGACGAGGCCTTTTCTCGGCGTTCTTCTTGATTCTCCGTCTGTTCCTTCCTCTGCTTTCTCTGCTTCTCCTACCTATCTACTCTTTCTTCGTCTTCGGCTTCGGCTTCGTCTGCGTCTTCTTTGAATTTGAGGGGAGAGGGGGGGTTCTCCTAGGTCTTCACTAGCGTGCGTGGGCTTTTTGGGCGACGCCAGCATCCACGATTCGTCGTCTTTCCCCCTGGAAAGGCGTCCGGAACCAGGGACTGGGCCTGTTACCGCCGCCCCGATGGTGGGAGTGGGACATTACCGCTTTACACCCAAAGTACCGGCGGTTACACATTCAACGCTAACCACCACCATGTCTTTGAGAATCCCTCCACACTAGTACTAGTAGCTAAGTTCCGATCCTCCGTACGTAGGTAGGTCTTCTTCAATAAGATGGATCTATGCATTCTCCTCTCTTCCTCTCTTCCCCCCCTCATTTTATTCTCATCAGGGCTGTTCACCCAAGGGGCTGGTCATCAGGAACCCCTCATGCGTCACATACACAACATAGTTCTCCGTACCTCCATAGTAAAATGTCCGTTCCTGCAGACACCACTTACATTCTTGGCCCGCGTCCAGCCTTCATCCAGGTGGCAATGCCAATCCAATTGCGGTGTAGAGTGTGATATCAAGCCTGCTGGAAACTCTCCTGAGCAAGGGCTATGGAATTAGGTCCGCAATGGCTACGATTTTCTCCGGCCTCCTCCGCAGACGGTCGGGATCCATATTGAAAGGGCGTGCGGAAAGTAGACAATCAAGATAGATAGATAGATAGATGATAACTACAGAGTAGCTATTTATACTACACCCGGCCCGACTTCGGTCTCCGTACCTCCCTGGCACTTTATGAGTTAGTGGCTAATCGCAATTGCACACTAACACCTTCAGCATCTCTTACCGGATGTAGCTATAAAAGGTGGCTTCCCCTAATCTGCAAGCCATGCCACTGCGGGTACCTGGAAGTACTACTCATGTACTCTGTAGCCCAGATGTACAGGGTACCTGAGTATGCAAGTGTTATGTAAGTAATAAGTATGTTACTTGTGACCTATGTAATTCAGGTATCTATTTTCCATCCGCTCGCCTCTTTCTTACTTTCTTACTTAAGCTTTCTGTCTCGATCCTCTAGGCTGGATCCTCATCACTATACCGGTATTGATATTTCCATCGTACCTCGTCCCATCACTTTCCCTGTCTTCGAGGATGATCCGCCGATAGAGAAGACCTAACCTCAATGTGATACCCCTTTCATCTCACGGGGGTCAACGCTATGAATTCCTTCCAGGAACCCCCCTTCCTTATTAGCACGAGACATTATCCGATGGTGGGCTATTCTAGTCCAATTCCCTTGATACCTAGACCAAGACCATTAATTGGATACAGGCTAGGGCAACTAGTAACCGGTGGATCGTTCTTAAGATCTAGTCCCAGTCCGGAGTCCTGCTACCCTGGTACTCCGTACTTAGATATTCAATATAGTCCTACTATTACCTAGGTTTAGCTAGGTACTATGTAAGTAGGACTGTCCGGCTGGATGGGCAGTGGATTCAGGGTTTAGGCTGATAAGAATCGACATCCAAGAAATCGATACCCACGGGACCTCACCAATCTCCTATCCCCAGTCTCCTGTCTTCTGGCCGCTATCACGGGCTCCTCCTCCCCATCGTCCGAGGGAGGGTGGAAGAATAATTGTAGTGGTTGATGGCCCTCCCCTCCTGAGGGCCTTATTAGCCGCGTAATTCGTAATTTGCAGTACAGGGTGGGGTCAGAATAAAGTGGGCATTTTCGGGAACTCCCCATTCGCCGTTGGGGTTGGGCTTGCCGCCCAACTTCCACCCGGGTTCTGGACTCCGTTCCACGGGGTCCTTTCAAACTTGATAGACAGTCTTATGGTAAACAGTGAGAGGCTTCGAAATGAACGTAGGTAGATACATGTCGCATAGTAACGGAAACGGCAAAGGCCTTCCATGACACATGCCGGGAATAATCAGTCCCAGACTGGCTTTAACAAATTTCATCTGGCACAGAAAGCAGGCCAAACCAAGAAGTGTAGAGCAGTCATGGACCTGGAACTGAAAGGATGGTCAAAGGAGCGCATGAACGAGATGACGAATGAAAGACAAGAAGAAAAAAAAAAAAAGAGAGAGACATGAACGGGTGGTACGGCGGATATTCGTAGTCGTCAAGGAACTTCGCCAAACCAACAGACCCGAAAAGAGTACTCAAAAGGCAACCGAACTCCGGGTTCAATGCAAATAGAGGGACGAAGACAACTCAAGGGGATAGATAAACTCCCCTTCGATCACCAGAATAGCCGCCACCAACACGGAACCACGGAGAACACCAGAGCAAGACCTTTGGAAAGGTCAAAGATAACAGTTCGTCACCGGGAAACATAACATAGGGCATAGAGGGCAAATGATTGGGAAATGATGTGACAATTGGAATAGCCCAATAAAAATGAGGGCGATGTTTCGCATGGATCGCATGGTTTCAAATGATGTGCGCCCAAGCATTGTTCGTCCAGACCGTACCATTGTAATACATTGATATCATGAATCGAACGTGTGAAATGAGAATAGGGAGAAAAAAGAGCCCTTGTAGAGTAGAGAAGAGTCGCCTTAAGCGAGAGAGCTTTGCATACCGCTTGATGGCATTGCGGGGTTCACATCGAGTTTCAAAATTCTCCGCAGATCATCTTCCATCTTTTTCGTGTCATAGGCCGACGTGTTGGTGCTCATCGCCACGCTCCTTGAAACGGGAGATTGACGGTGCGGGGGAGGGTAATACATAGGGTGTTGCGCGTACTTAGGTGGAGACTTAGGCTGCTCGTAAGCAGTTGGAGGATAGAACCCTTCCCCGTAAACGGTCGGTGAGTTTTCAACTTTCGATGTAAGAACTTCTTTCCTCAAGGGAGAATTCTGAGAATAAAATTGTTGGTGTGCATTCGAATGTGTATACGACGATGAATAATGTCGGCCGTTCCCAACAAATGTCTGCTTCTGATCATAAGACATGCCATGCGAAAGAGGGGCTGGCGGTCCCGAGGTCGTCCTCACTGGGGTTGCAAAGTGAGGTACATTGGGATTCGGAGTCGGTCGCCCCATCGCCCCATCATTTTGACCTGGAGTCACCAAAGATGCGGAAGAGGGCCTCTGGGGACGAGGGTTAAGTAGCAAAGTTTTCAAAGCTTCCGTTTTTTCTCTTTTTTGCTGCTCATCTAGCTCACACATAGAAGGGGAAGGTGAACTGGCCGATCGTAGCGCATTCATACGGTCCTTATAAGAAGTCGCAAATGACGGCCCGATCTGCGAATTTTGGAATTCCGGGCTTTCCATCTCCAGGCGGAATAGCCCACTAGCAGTTCCATTGGGTTTACTGTGCTGAAGGGTCTTGGAATCGGTCTGCGGCGACCGCATTCGAGCGCTTGCTTCGGGGTTTTGCTGCTGCTGTGAATTTCTGGCCTCAACTGCAGCTTTGAAGAGAAAATCCAATGGGGTGGATTGGCGCTCCTCCTCCTGGACTTGAGGGCGCGGCTTCGGTTTCGAGGGGGTGTTATCGAGTTCCGGCCCAACATCGAGATTGTCACCATCGGATTCCAAAGCTGGCGCGAGATCCGACTCTGGGAGAGATTTGGAGAAGAAGCTGGGGATTGGTAATGCCGACGGCGCTGGGGACGCGTGGAAGGTCGGGCCTGCATAATGAGGGCTGTCCTTCACTTGAGGGGTGGCGATGAAGTTATTAGGTTGAGATGAGGTGTGGCGATGCCCCTTAGGTGCCGGTGATGATTTCGGCGCCTCGCGCGGCTTTTTCCCAGACCGGCTATGTTTCTTCTTGGATGCGTTGACATTGATTGAGGAATCGGTGGCGGTTCCTCCAGGACTCAGGTTCCTCGGCGGCGACGATGGAGGGGTTGCCAATATAGCGACTTTCTGGGTAGAGGGGGTCATGTTCCTCTTTTGGTTGCGCCGATTGTTCCGAATGCCCTTTGGCGTTGGAGGTGTGGGAGACTGAGTCGACATTGAGAATAGGTAGGCTTAATAAATAGGCAGCCTTTGAAGAGAAGCAGAAAATGACGGGCGACGATGCCAAAAAAACCAAAAACAATAATGATAAGAGTGATGTGAAAGATATCGACAGGTTGGCCGTAGTACAAAGCACTGCCCAGCAGCCTGTACTCGATGAATCAACACCGGATATATTATCAGGAGGCAAGATGATGGTCGCTATGTGCTGGGCGCTTGAGTGTGGCCCGACGGGTTGGGTCTTTGATCGAAAGACGTCAGAAGGGTAGATTCAGAGGGAAATTCGTCTATTATTAGAGTCGAAGGAAGCGCAGAGAAAGCAGTAAGCCAGGACTCCTAGGCATGCTCGGGTCTAGATAGGCGAATAAAAGCAGCAAAGAAAGAAAAGCGGAGGGGCATTGTAGGGTTCGTTCGAGGTCGGGGGTTGTGAAGTGAAAGCGGATTGACTGGACCTTGGGAAGGGCGGGCGAAACCCAAGAAGGCTGGGGGGGCACCCAAGCGGGGATCATCGGCGATGACTCAGCCGCCTGGGACTCACAAATCAGCCGGTCGCCTTGTCGCCTTGTCGCCTTGTCCGTGGTTACTGGTTACGCCACTGCAGCCTTGCTGGGACTTGTTCTCCCTGTCGGTCGGGCAAGAGGTTGCAAACAGAACAAAGGTTGTCTCTTCCTCAACAAGGTACTCAGCCTTGAGAAGGACACCAGGGATTCTTTTTTTCTCCTGGGTTTCTTGAGAGCGTCTTTCCTACAAAATAGACTCTAAAAATCCCCTACGTCAGTGATAGATCATACCTAAATAGGGTAACCCCTCTCCCGTCGGTTTATCGCTAGGATTTCCCGGTGAACGTACACCGCACCGCCCGGGTTATCTATCAGCTAACTGCCTAATAATACCTAGGCCAGGCACCACCTATTCGGCCAGCATACGTAATCAATCTAACTGCCTGCCCCTCATCCGAACCCTTCCCAGACCGTGATCATCCCGCATTGTGACCCATTTTCTTTGCCAGATAAGCGCCATTTAGGGAAAGGGCGCGCCAACTCAGCAGAATGGCGGACGTGGAAATGAAGGAAGCCAGCTCCGGAGCCTCCAAGGCAAAGGGCTCGTCGAAGGCTTCCGAAGGTGCCAGTGACGGAAAGAGAAAGTTTGAGGTCAAGAAGGTATACCAACAAGGAGCATGTGCACCCGTTTCGAGGTCTGCAGAAGCTAATCGAATGGCTACTCTAGTGGAATGCGGTCGCGCTGTGGGCGTGGGATATTGTCGTCGACAACTGTGCAATCTGCCGCAACCACATCATGGATCTATGTATGCCCTGTGTCCCTCTTACCTTCGTGCAATACAGGACCTAATATATAATTCCGATAGGCATCGAATGCCAAGCCAACCAAGGCTCGTCTACAACTGAAGAGTGTACTGTTGCCTGGGGAATTTGCAACGTAAGTTTACCGCTCCGATCAATCTACGTCTGACACTGAAGTGCGTCCTTCTGTTACTAGCACGCGTTCCACTTCCACTGCATTTCGCGGTGGCTGAAGACCCGTCAAGTTTGCCCCCTCGACAATAGAGATTGGGAATTCCAGAAGTACGGCCGGTAAACACGTGTCCAACATTGCAGGGTTTGATTATGGGCGGGTCACCTTCATGTCTTACAGTATCCCGGCAGGATGAAACCGGAAGGGAGGGCTCTCTGGCGTTTGTGGTTCGTTTTGCAGTTCTCAGCAGCGGCTTTAAAAGATCCATACAGGTTTGGGTTGTGTATATGCAAGCGGACAAGTTGTGGTCGATTTCAAGAGATTCAAATCAACACTCCCAAAGCCCAAAGCTCTGCCTCACGCAACCCTAATTCCGTCTACCAGGACTCCTGCACCTCCCACGCCCGCCGTCAAGGGAGCCAGCCATTTTTCGGGATTCTTATTATACAGAGGCCAAGGCGGAATGACTGCCAACCCAGTCACCATTGTGCCTGCCAATCCGACCCAGAGAGTTAGATGGATATCTTGAAAGATATATCCAACAATGAATGCCAGAGCCTTTAGAAGCCATGAACGTAAGCGAGTGGAGCAGAAGACATGGTCACGGTAAAAGCCTAAAATACTTACACCCGAGATGACCAGTAGGACGGTGGAAAGGAGTTCTGCAATGCGCTGACCCTCGAAGTCCTATTCAAAGAAATAGGGACCAAGTTACCATCGGATACTTTGTAAACGGCATAGGTGGCTGTAATGGTAACCCAGCAGCGCAACAAGGCTGCTCAGAAGAGAACGGACAACTTACGATTTGACCTTCCAGGGCTTCTTGAATCGGCGCCAGAAGACTGTCCATCGTGCAGATATTTCCTCTGTGCAGAGGTGTTGTTTCAACTATGATCTAGACGGTCGCTGTTCGAAGGGGCGTCCCAGCGATGAGGTTAGCCTGAGGTGGTCGCATGTCCACCGCCTCAGCGTATCGGGATGATTACGGGTATTGTTACCCTGCGTACGGAATGCTGCGTATTGAGATCTGTATCGACAAGACGTATTTTGATTTTTGCTACCGTCGGTGGCGATTCAACTATTCCAGTCCCGTCTCTTATTAGTGGAGTCAAGGCTAATTAGTACGTGACCTAATGGCTCATATCGCATATCGATACTTCAACAGCTGTCGCTCTACCAGATGTCTGCTCCTTATCTACTGATGTGTATACAATGTCTTAGGGTTTGCTAGGACCTGATCTGTAGATCCGACTTTAAGATTGACACACTAGAGGCCGACGACAAAACAGGACAGGGATATATAAACATGAGTGATTACTGGGAGACACATTCGTTATATTCACCCAATATAGAAAAGAACTCCCTAGCACTTCTTTATGGCACCATGTTCGTCAAAAAACAGTGGTTATCTTCATCCCCGCCTCTCTATTCCTATATTTTCCTGATAAGTTTCCATCTTATCGCAGCCGTAATAAGATTCCTAATATTGCACGGTGGTACCCTCCTGGGCGGGCTCGAGCAGCTTCCACTGACAGGCGATGTTATTGGAAGCAAACCGAGAGATGATGCGCTCTGCAATCTCCTCGAATCTATCTGTCGCCAGGGCCAGGATGGTTGGTCCCGCACCTGACAGACAGATTCCGAGGAGACCTGGCTGCGTACGTGGGTTCATCGATTGAAGAATCTCCGTTAAGCCGGGGATAAGAGTCTGTCTGTATGGTTGGTGGACCTTATCTTGCATGGCCAGGTAGATGGTATCTGCATCCGGCGGAGAGCTGCCCAAAGCTGCAGGGAGTAAGGCAGCGCGTTGGAGGTTGAAGACCTGACATTGATAGCAATATTAGCTGATGCACCTCTTCGGAGTATAGTGACAGCGGGGGCAAGCTTACAACGTCCGCCCTCGAATAAAAAGCAGGCAGGACATTTCGGGCATTGGCTGTCGGCACCACAAAGTCAGGGATAATGGCAATTGCCTTGATTTCTTTGGCCCACTGAAACTTCCTGTAATGGCCGATTCCAAGAGGGGGCTCGGGAGGCCTCTTTCCGGTGTCAATGCCACCGGCCGGAGAGGGAAGGACTTCACTGAGAGGGATCTCCTTGCGCGCTACATCTTCGGGCGCCAGCTCGTTAAGGTAGGTGCCAACGAAGCCTCCGAAGAGAGTGGCAGCAACATTGTCGGGGTGTCGTTCTGTGGGACGGGTGAGCAATGGCTAGCAAACAAGGTGGTGCCAGGCATGATCGATCGCATGTCGCAGGTTTGACTCCACTATCAGAAAGGTGAACGAGAGACTTACCGATCATCAAACAATAATCCAAAAGCCGATCCTTGCTGAGACCAAGCTTACCTACCTCATTTCCCAGCATTACACCAGCCACAACAGCAGTGCCCGACGAACCGAGACCCCGACTCAAAGGGATCGGGTTTACGATGTGCACACGGGTCTCAGCAGGGAATGCCCTCTGGTTATGGCATCTAAGTACGTATAGTGCTACGCGGGTAATCAGGTTCACCTCGGGGTCCAAGCTGATCTTCTCGGTACTGTTGCTCTGGTCATCATAAGTAATGAGACAGTTGAGTGGTTGTTGGGACGATTTTGAGGTATCAACTGTGACATGGAGCTCCATGTACAGTGACAATGCCAGACCGATCACATCGAACCCAGGTCCGATGTTGGCGGAAGAACAGGGCGTCCGGATGACGAAAGAAGTCGCAGCCATTGTGGATGATACAAGGACGAAGGATTCGAGAAAAAGCAAGCAGATTGATGCGCGATCGAGCCCGATGACTTCTTGAGTATGTATGGTAAGACACCAGCCTGTCGCACGTGTAGTGGTTGTTTTGAGTCACTACGATTGGGTTAGATAATGATGCCGTGCTCCGACAAGATTGTGACTCTTTTCTTTTCTTGGCACACTAGAAAAGGACAGGAGGGATAAAAGGGGGGGGGGAAGGGGAAAAAAAAAAAAAAAGGGCCGACGTCGGGGAGGGGAAGCAAAGCGGGAAAGTGAGGGGCTTGCCAGATCCAGGTGCCACAAAGCCAAGTTCGAAGATTATTTTTTCAAATTCTCCTTTCGAGATTCTTATTACTTGATAGCTACCTAGGTACTCTACTTACGGACTACTTACTCCTTGCCATCCCTCGGTCTCCCTGACCAGTAACAAGTCTCAAATCACAACAAACTCCTCGAGTCTCAAACACTTGACTTGCCCCCGCTCCCACCCACCCACACTACGACGGTGTGACTCGACAAGCACATTATTCCAACCGGGACAAAGGAATAATACTTATCTTGTGGTGATTGAATAATGAGAAAGCGCACGTGCGCAGATTGATCAAACAAGCAAGAAAGAGAAAGGTCATAGAAAAGTATGAAACCAACATGACATATCATAGCTCCTCTCTCCATGTCCTGTGGGGTCAAAGTATGATGTGGAACATCTCTGCGATTTTCCTGGTACAGTACGTAGTAATAGTATTAGTAGCAGTTAAGTCATGGATTCTTTTTAACTCCTTTGAAACTTGTGTGGGATAAACATGTCCGGATCGAAATTCTCCTGATGATCATATGTGTCTCCATTGGGTATCATAAAGAGCTCCGAATCCCTCCATGTGGCGGGGTAATATTACATGTAATTACCAATGTGAGCCAGGACCATCCCTATAACTAATTTTAATTTGGTGATGTGGACGCTCGGACTGCTGCCTAGATATTAATATTGTTACTGCTATTCACCGTACAGTCCAAATGGGCTGAGAACCTTGGAGACTGTACGGAGTATCTAGCCAGGCAAGAAATGAGACATTGGTTGTGGTGGGTAGATCACACGGGTAAGGCCTGTCCATGGCAACCATTGGATCTGGAACGTGTAGATGGCCGGATATAAATAATTCTGATTCACGGAGGTGACAGGTGCCCGGCTCCTTTCGGGCTTTCTGCCCGTACACCGCAAGGCAAGCCCACATCACCATCCGGGTAGGTACAGTGAGCATCCAACATACGGCGAACCTCCGAAATCTATCCTATGTACAGAGTACTTCCTAAGCTCTGTATCAGACTGACAGTGGAAGTTGCAATAAGGCCAAGGGATATCTATCCACGGACTCGGAAACCTGGACGTTGGACTTTCCGCAGCTGAAAAGACTAAAAGCCAGTGTGATTGGACGGTGACTGGACTAAACCCGCCTCGGGGCGTTTGCCGACGCGGCGTCCCTACTAAAAATTTCAGACTCCTCAGCCCGTTTCGCGCCCTTGATGCGGAAATTTCTGCCCGCCCTTCGTATTTTATATAAGGTAAGTCTTCTCAACCACTCGCCGGCCTGGCTTCTCGGCTCTCTAGTAGTAGTCTCTCTCCTGTCCGCTGAGACAACTCTGTCACATCACCTCTCTAGGTGACTTTTTGACCTATTCCCACTGCCTTCCGCATCGTGCATCCTGCCTCTTTCTTTCCCGAGGTCTCTCGGCCCCCCTTTTGTTCGCCGGTGTTCTTCCCGTCATCGTGGTTTGACGCATCGTTTTGGACCACGGGGGTCTTTTCTCCGAGTGCAGTGCGGACTACATCATACACCAAACCCTCCCAATTCCACCTACGACCTTTTCCCGCTTCCAGTCGCATCCCACCCTCTTCCTCTGAGAGTGCTGACGATTCTCACCATTTACATCCAAACGCATTAAGCGCGCTTTCGACAAACACCACTTCGCTTGAATCGGCCTTAGTTCTGTCCTCAATCTGTTGTGGCTTGATTGGTCATTCCTCTCTTTGTTGTTCACCAACTCCTATCAATCTTGCTGAAACCAAGTTGGGTGTCAACGTTGTTGGCTGAATCTTGCGGTGAACCGTGAGAACTCTGTACAGGAGTTCTCTCCCTCAACGCGCTTTCCCTCACACTCTCGGAGCGACGGTGCTCCTTTTGTTCTACTCAGTCAAGTTGGCGGGCCTTCGCTATAACCAGTCCTCTCTCCTCCACCCTCTTCTGGGCCCCAAGTTCAGGGTCTTCTGCGGGGGCGACACCAGACCCCCCTAATAAACCTACTACCAGCAGTCTTGAAGCTGGCACACGGACGCGCATCGGTAATGCCAGGCCCTTGCGAGGGGTCTGGCTAATGGACGGAGGAGCAATCGCCCTGGGACCTTTCTCATCCTGTCTACGTCTTCCGACGTGGCGCTCTTCAACGCAGCTAAATTAATTTTTAAAAAAAATCCAGTCAACAACACGGGTTCCTTGCCAGCAGCCTCGTCTGATCAGTCTGTTATACATACCGGCGTGAAGAAAAGCATCAATCTAATCACCATGTCTGAGTCGCCGAAATCCGAGAAGTACATGTGCTTGACCAGGTACAGCACCCCAGTCCCCGAACTGGATGACCATCGATTCCAACTGGACCCGCCACACTTTGAAGCCACTCCTGATGTGCCGCTGACTCGGCAAAACACCGCCCCGCAGGGTTTCAGCCCAGAGACTCCCCAACGTCAAGAGTTGCTTAACATTGAGGATGCCCTTCGGGAAGCCGGCTCTCTTTCGCGTGACTTCGAAACAGCTATAGTCGACGATGATCGATCAGACAAGGATTTCAATGCTATGGGACATCGCTTTTCTGTTGACCCCGCTGGTAACATCCGCCATGGTCGTACCTATAGCCGCACGCATCAGGAACTTGCAAACTTGTCGCGCGAGTCATCTGTGTCTGCCAGGTCAACATCTCCGCCTAACTCAGTTGAGGCATTCGCAGACCCGCGTCGCCGGGAGCGTGCGAATACTTTAGAAAGCCACGCAGCCCCCGACCTAGAGGCTATTCTCCAGCGCACGGTATCTGGAGGCACGCATCCTCGTCGCCCGACGTTTAGCAATGCAAGTGTGATCAGGCCACAACCGGGGGACATAACATTGGAGCCAACCGACGATGGCTGCCTGCCGACTTTCGAGCAACCCGGCAGGATTCCAGTGATTGACTACGAGGAGTTGGAGGAGTTTGTTGCTCTCAATCAAAGGGCAAAGCCCACAGCGAACCGACGCAGACAAAGCCTTAGCTCGCAAAGCACTAAGCCCCAGATCTTTTACGACCTTCGCCCGGGTGCTCAGAAGTCCGAAAAGCATGAGGTAAAACGTTCGTCAAGCATTGAGCGTTCCTCAGGTGATATCTTGGATATGCCCTCGGAGAAGAACGAGAAGGATTTTACCGATGTTGTGAACGAGAAGGAACTGCTGGCGACCCTGAAAAACGAGAATGAGCCTACCCGGTTCGGCTTTTTTTCGTCCGAATCACAAAGCACTGTGCATGCCGCAGAGTTGGGCGACCTGGTTTTGCCAGGAGACACTTTTCGGGATCTTTTCCAGCTGGGTCCGGATGGGGGTGTCTGGTGGCTCGATGTCCTGAATCCTACCGAGGACGAGGTGGGCGCTCTATCCAGGGCTTTCTCGATCCACCCATTGACAACGGAGGATATCTTGACTCAAGAAGCGCGCGAGAAAGTCGAGCTGTTCAAGCAGTATTATTTTGTCTGTTTCCGGACCTTCTACCAGATGGACAAGACAAGCGAGGAATTCATGGAGCCCGTCAATTTCTATATGGTTGTTTTCCGTGACGGTGTGTTGTCGTTCTCTTTCACCGAGAACCCCCACGCTGCTAATGTGCGGAGGAGAATTGGAAAGCTCCGTGATTATGTATCGCTGAGTAGTGATTGGATCTGTTACGCCATGATGTAAGTCTGATGGGAGTCGAGTGTCGTTGCCGGGGACGGAGGGTTCTAATGTCTTTAATGCAGTGACGATATTGTGGATAGTTTTGGGCCTGTCATCCGGGAGATTGAGATTGAGTCCGAAGCCATCGAGGACCTCGTGTTCATCGCGCGTATGGATGATTTCGAGTCCTTTTTGCCGCGCATTGGTGGGCTGCGCAAGAAAGTCATGAGCCTGATGCGCCTCCTGGGAGGCAAGGCGGATGTCATCCGGGGCTTCTCGAAGCGCTGTAACGAGCAGTACTCGGTGACGCCGCGCGGCGACATTGGCCTTTATCTGGGCGACATCCAGGATCACGTTGTGACCATGATGTCCAACCTAGCCCATTTTGAGAAAATGCTCAGTCGCTCGCACACCAACTATCTGGCGCAACTGAACGTGACCAATCTGATGCTGGGGAACCATGTCAACAAGGTTCTGAGCAAGGTGACGCTCATTGCCACCATGTTGGTCCCCATGAACCTGATCTGCGGTCTGTTTGGAATGAACGTTAATGTGCCTGGGCAGAATGCCGAAGGGCTGGGCTGGTTTTTTGGAATTCTCGGGGTCATCGCGGCCATTGTGATTCTCAGTGGCGTGGTGGCTCGTTGTTACAAGCTAGTATAGAGTGTTAGACGGATGACGATGATGATGACCTGCACTATATACTATAGGCTTTGGACATTAAAATCTGATTGGTATACTTTGACGAAAATGCACCGGATATCGTTAGATCTAGATGGAATGGAGTAGTCCACATTCAATACATAACAGCTGACATGGTTGGAGGGTGGATGGAGGTGGCGGCGCCAAGGGAAGATCCGCTCCGGCGAGACCGACTCCAGGCACCAAAAACCCACGGCCAGTCCAGACCTGCCGCTCCAGCAAGAATGAGCCCAGACTACCATTACTGCTACTACCACCCAGACAACCGACTGGAAGTTCCAGCCCCGAGTTGCTCGGACTCGGAGATTTACGTCCCCCAGGGCAGATGCGGTTGATGCTCATGGCGTAACCCCGATCCCACTCCCATCCTTTGGACCTGCTTCTCCCCTTCGCGATTCGGTTGGCCTCCGCCGTGAGAGGACGCCGCTCTGTGCCAGCAACAGACCGCTGGTGGACGTTAACTTAATTGATGACCGGTGCTCCGAATTGAAATTGGACCCCGCGCTCCAATCACCAGCCTGGATGTTCGTTCGACTCGCACCGCCACACCTACAGTGCCGCCTGGGTGCGACGGTCCGCGCGGTACTTTACTACGCCATCGGCCTGGCCGTTTGCGTTGGCTCGGTTGCTGCTTCTGATGACGACTTCGATTCTACGTCCCTGGCCCCCAAAACTCATGGCCACTTCATCTTCGGTGATGCTAGTCCGCAATTCTCCTTCCCACTCGCGTCATATAACGGCCTGGAGTTCGAAAATGCTGTAGATGAGGAGGGGGATGCGCGCGGACTCGATCTGATTCGTCGGGCTCCTGCTGGTGTAGCTTCCCTCGGCAACAATCAATATAAGCAAAGTACGATCAAAATGGGCGAGACCGAGTGGTGGTACTTCCCGGTGAATGGCGATGAGGCCAACAGCACCTTTGAGAACCAGAGCCGTGACCTCTCGGAGCGTTCGACAACCGTTTACCTATCCCTGACGGCCTGCTCGAAGCCCAGCCTCAACAGAACGGATTCCACCACCGCAGCTGCTGCACCGCAGCTGACCGTCTATGCATCCGAGTCGGTACAGAAACCTGGGCCCGACAGATCCGATTCCAACCAGACAGCACAATCGGCGGAGGAAGGCTACATGGGCATGGTTCTGTCGGTGGATGGGGATATTTACATCGGAGTCACAGCCCCCAATAGCACGGAGTACTCTGGATCTTTCACCTACCAGCTTGCAGCCTCGACCGATGCTTATTTCCACAGCGTTGACGACACTGATCAGTTCCTGTTCCTAGTTGATTCAGATACTAATGCAGCGCTTCTAACGACGAAAAACCTCACCGCTACAGACCTATCACCGCAGAATTACAGCTACTGGATGGATATGACGCCTTCGTACACAATGTTCGCCAACAATCTCAACAGTACCTCCATTTCGGGTCTGGAACGGTCATTCTGCGCCCTCGATCAGCTTGCGCAGATCGGGAAAAGCAACATTGAGACGAGCATGACTGCCCTGGAGTCAGCAAGCAGGCCAACAGAGCAGTTCTACGTCACCGGCCTCAACAAAACCTCTACTTATTACGGGATCATGGCGCGATATGGCAATTCCACCAGTGCGGGGAATGGGATCATAGGAGGTGGCGGGAAGGTCTGGCCGCGCATGAACTTCACAACAAAAACAGGTACGGGCCTCTATTCTCAGCGCCATATCATTACATACCTAATGCACAAATAGATGACAATTGCGCCGTTGTCTATGACCTACCATTTTGCTCCGAAGTCGCCTACGCCGTGCCATCCAATCCATCCATGAACATGACGGAACTCCGAAAAATCTACGACGATAATGCAGCTTCTCTGTATCAGAATTTCAACTACTCACTGCAACAAGTCCAATGCAACACCTCAAGCGAGAATATGTTCTCGCTCGCTGTGAGCTGTGATGATTGCGCCAAGGCATACAAGCAGTGGCTTTGTGCCGTGACAATCCCCCGATGCGCGGATTTCTCCAGCAACTCAACCTTCCTCCAGATCCGAAACGCAGGCCAAGCTTTTCTCAACGGCACTTCCATCACCGACTCATCCCTTCTGGACAAACCCGCAACCAACCGATCCCGCAACCACTTAATAGACAAGGAAATCCGTCCTGGACCATACAAGGAGATACTCCCCTGCCTAGACGTTTGTCACAGCTTGGTCCGAAAGTGCCCATCTGTTCTCGGCTTCAACTGTCCAGTGGGCCAATGGGCCAACGTCTCATACGGCCTACGAGATCCCAATGGCGACATCACATGCAGTTACCTCGGAGCCGCATACTACCTGAATGCCGTCTCCAGTCTGCACGAAAGCATCTGGATACCTCTCTATATGGTGATAGGGGTCTGGGCATCATTTTGGGTACTCGGCTAGGCGAATCCAACCTGGATCATGTTTTGTTTTGGCTGTACGAGACGATAGATAGATGGTTCTCTCTATCTGGATTAGAGATATAGACGGTTGGTTATTTGTGGCGGTGGATCAGAAAAGCATGGATGGCACGGACTATTTACTCTCTGATATGCACAGGTCAAAAGAGAACTTCCCTTTGTTTAGACCTGTTACTCGGACGATACCGCATGGCATTTGGTATGTAGTTATGCTATACCGTATACCTACTCCGTATGCCTGCAATACTTCAAGACGCCAAGGCTCTGTCGCATTCTTTTCAACATAGATCTCCGGCCAGAGAGAATAGATTGAACACATTATCTCTGATATCCTATAGTTGACAGGAACTCTGTCTCTTCGCATTAAGCGCGGCAGATGACTTACTGCCTGAGATGGTCGGTTAAATAGCTAGAATCAAGGAAGCTAGTAAGCAAGCAATCCGTCATGAAATTGTATATGTACAGAACAGCATTGACAGGGCCCTGAATAAGTAACGTGTAGTGAAAAACATAATTATCACACAGTCGCATAGAAGTCCATCCGCAACGCCAATCCAAATGCCTGGTATTTAAGATGTAATGTAAATGCTAAGAAACAGCGCACGAAGAGAAAGAATGGAATCAAAATGGACACTGTAATTATTTGCCCCTTCTCGGAGTTGGTGTCCACATGTTCCTCAGTGATGAGGTCGCAGACGACCCGAGACGAGGGGTGCTTCCCACTTGATGAAGCAGCTTTTGTGCTGCAGGCGTTAGCGCCTTATTTGTTCTTCCTCCCGGTGCAGCCGCACCTGGTGTACGCAACCCAAAGTCCAGTCGTGGACTGCTGGCGAACCGCGGTGTCACGGGGGTTTTGGCCTCACGGATGGACTTCTCCGCACGCCTTGACCGCGCCACACGATCTACCATGCGATGATGGATGTCTTCTCGCCTTCGGTTCTCCTTAATCTCGAAAGGATTCGGGGTCGCATCGCTGCTACCAAGCAGGCGGAGATCATCCAAGGAAATTGCATGGTCATCGTCTTTTGATGAGATAATGAGGTACTCCGGCTCATCTTCATCGACGAAAGCATACCCATTGACTCGGGGCGTATCACCCCCTGTGCACCCGGGTTCGGATTCAGTTGGATGTGGATGTCCGGCAATAGCATCTTTGACGGCCGATATAGACGGCGAGGGCGGAGGGGCAGTTGTATCAGATGACGTCTGGTGAAGGCTTCCATCCGGCAGCCGTGTGTTCTGAAAAACTACTCGTTTAGGCCCTGCCCGCGACGACGCTTCTGCTTTCTGCTGGGTAGTCTCACACGAATCCTCGATGGATGAAGGCGTGAACATGAGCGAGTTCTCTGGTCGGCTCTTCCAAGTGTCGGGGTTCGCAGGCCGGGCGTCCATATCCGTCTTGATGGCTACCTGTTCATGCTGATCTGGGTTACCACCCTGGGCCTCGATGCGTTTGACCTCTCGTCGCCGATGCGCAATCTGTCTTGCAGTCGGGATCTTATTTCCGCTCCAGAGCCACTTATACCTCTCACGATGCTTTACGTTCTGTCTATCGAGAACTTTATTAAAGGACTCGTTGTCTTCGCTGGTGTATCTGGCCTGAAACTCCAGCAGTCCAAGGCGGGAAACATCCGGGGCCGAAACATGGCCATCGTTCGGGGTCGTTGACGAGGCTGGAGGTACGACAGTCATGGGTGTATCCCCTCCCCAGCCCATGGGTGTATCTACTGGCCGTCCAGCACCGGTACGTAGTGGTGTCATGCTGGCTGCGCCAGGGCGTGATCGGGCTCGTCCGGGCGTCCTCATGAGATCGGTCAACTGCTTCTTTGAACTTGCGATCCATTCTTTGTCTTTCGAATCCAGCGCGTCCAAGTACTCTTGCTTCACTTGTGCCTCCAAAAGGCCGGGGAAATAATCCCGTGCAATGATGTCAGATAGAGCGTTGGTATAAACATCCTCGTCAAGCACGGTGGCTGGCCGTTTGATGCGCTTCGGCGGCGGTGGCGGGGGCATGAGGCTGGTGTCGCTTTGACGCTTGATCAAAGCCTGCGACTGGGCTGACATGGCTACTGAGTGCTATGAAGGCGAGTGGCAACGCCGTGTTCGACAAGTCTCAAGCGAGTTGTTAAAGGGAGAGGGGATAGGCGACCTGCTCGCCGGAAGGAAAGTAAGAAAGAACCCCGACGTCAAGGAAGGCGCGCCGTCACAGGGGATTGTTCCGGCAAAATCAGGACCGCCCTGCTCAGCGGTGACGGATTACGATCACATGGCAATGGGGAAGGAATGTCTCGCGACAGTTCGACACACTCGATTACCGGAATAAATGGCGCCGCTCATGCTAGAGTGACAGGAGTTTCCAATATTGTAATCATCCCTTTTCCTTTTCAACTGCTTGTCCAGGTACAACCTACATATCAAACAACCCCTTCCTGCTCTATCTATATTGCAGCCGATGCCGAACAAACGAGCCACTGCAACAGCAGCCGCCCAAACCAAGAGCAAGACCAACAAGAAGAAAATCCGAACGAATGTTGTCCGACTGAAAACCCATTCACTGCCCTTTCCCAATCCTCCGTACCTGAAAAACACCCAATATTTTCTCTTCCAGAGGAAAAAGTCGCTGAGAAATGCACCAGAAAATGCGTTTGGAAAACCCGAATAAAGAGCAGATGACAAAGAAAACATAAGCGCATAGCCCACAAGACTCGACTGAAGGACTGTTTAAGGAGATGGCATTCATTGCAGAGAAACCGAAATGCAAAAAAAAAAACAAGGCCACGGTGATAGGAAAAGAATCATCAGGTCGTTGAAGAAGTTCTATATGTGAACGGATGAAGAATGAAGCAAAATGCGGAGCACAAGGGTTCTTTATGAATTCCTCTTGAGTGGTGCACGTTGTCTTCGGGCTGATAGTAGCTCAATTGGCTGCAGTGGTAGGGAAGAGGGAGTAAGATGCTCTTCCTTTCCGCCGAGGCGCGGCCCGAGAGGCCGCGTCATTCTTGATGGCCCTGGCGATCAACGGGCCCGCCTCCATTTCAGTCGTGGACCTGGCCCGATCGTGGATGGAAGGGGCCATGGCTGATACATACCCGGCAGACTCGGGACTTCCATCGTTATCAGCTCGGAACAGAAGTTGGACTTCAAGTTCGCGTGCCAAACTCTTGGTCTGCCGGTGGTGGGATGATTCGGGGCGTCCCATCCCAGAGAGTTCGCCGGAGAGCCTTTGCTCCGATGGCTGGAACTCACGGCTACTTGCTAAACTGTGTACCAGGTCGGGGACGCTGGCAGTCGAAACGGAGGACCGATGTTTGCGGACGACGGACGCGGCGCGGGACAAAATCAAACTTTCCTGTGAGTTACATTTGCTGATGGGCGAAAAGCTGCTCCGGGGGGACACCGATTGCTCCATAGGCTGGATCACCCCTGGCTGTGAGTAGAAGGCGAAGTGTCGTTCTGACTCCGTGTCCGCAGTCAAATATTCCTCGTACAACGAATCGGGGTTGATGTGTTTGCCCAAAGAGGGCGCGAACCTCACCGGCTGGAAGTAATCGCTGTCCCTCTGCGTGACAGCTAGGCGAGCGTCATCGTCCAGGGTGGAAGTCACCACTACATGTGAGTTGGTTACAGGCTCCAAGGCACTCAGATGCATCGACCCAAACAACGCATTGCTACCATCTGGCCCAGACACGGTAACTTCTGCTTCCCCCTGCCGAGATTCATCAAGCGAATTGCGAGTCCAGTCAAAGTTGCAGTTCGACTCGGCAGCATGCTCATAGCAGTAGTCAATGTCGGCATCCCAAGACTCATAGATGGTTTCATGGATGGCTCTCGGGTTGACGGAAGATCGTCTTCGGACCGGCTCTTGAACAGTGGGCGTTTCCGGTGGTGCAATCGTGGCCAGACGATGCTGTGGAAGGGTGGGAGACCCGAGTGCCTCAGCGAACTTTCTTGACAAGTCTTCGGCCACAGAAATTGACAAATCAGACCTAGACCCGGTCCTGAAAGCATTGGAAGGGGATTGCGCCTCGGCTAAAGGTGAAGGGAATGCCCGAGCAGGCGCACGAGGGGAGACCTCGTCGTCATGCCAGGGAGTGGGCTCCTCTTCTTCTGGCACATCTTCCAAGTCCGAGGATAGAGTTGGCAAGGACATTGACGAGGTGCGGGCATCCAGCGTTTCATTGCTGATGGTGGTAGTAAAGGCATGGCCCGAGGGAGGATGGAACATGTCTTCTATGTGGCTCTGGGACCAGGATGTGCCAGGTTCTACATTGTCGGTATGGGAGTACACATGCTCGGGGTAGGTTGGCTGGGTCGACAGGCCCAGGATCTCGTCAATGGCGCGAGGAGCTGGCTCGGGCAGCTCTGGAGAGGATGCCAATTTGGGGGACGAGGCCCTCGGTGGCGTGATAGTCGATTCCATTTTAGAAAACCTTGGAACGGGTCGCGAAAAGTTTTCGACGCGTGATTCTCTTGGTGCTCTGAGCTGCTTTGGGCTCACTGTGGAGGATCCGCTTGGTGATGCTGGGGGGCTTGTTGGCGGAGGGACCACGACTTCGTCACAGCCAATGGCTGTCCCGCACTGGGTGAGATCTTCCGTTGAGAAATCACGGAAATGCAGGTCCTCGGCCTGAATGCCTTTCAGGTTGGTGACAGGTCTTTGGGAGGCACGGATAGCAGAGAACTCAGTGACTAGGTCTGTTTCCCGTGCCCTCTCCAATGATTGGAACTGAGACGGACTTGTATGAGTCAGATGGTGGAAGTCAAAAGGATCCGAGATAAGGCTCTTCAGTTGGTCGTCTGTGGAGAGTTCATGGTATAAGCATGGGATATTGGCTGATTGGTGCTTACAGCGCAGTTCGCATATAGCAGGGGAAACTTACGCGCATCACTCTGGCGTGACTTGCTGTTACGGCCAAAGATCTCTGAAACTTCGAAGCGAGGTTTCTCACGCTCCATTTCGTCCTCCTCGTCCAGCGTGGAGACAATATGAAACTTGCTTCCCTGACGACGAAGGATGCGGCTTCCCCGCGAGAGGAGTGACTTTGTCACGCTCTCGGGCCGTTCATGGCGGACACCAGCCGCAGAGCCCGTGCGGTCGTCATGTGAGGGCAGCGATGCTGCATCCACAGAGGTCATGGAAGAAGCAGGGGAACGGCGGGAGGAGGTGGTAGAGTTGGTGGTGTTGCTTCGAGAGCGGCCACTGAAGACGGACAGCCGCTTAGGGCTGTGCGCATGGGCAGTCGACCGGGAGCGTGTGTGGACTGAATGTTGTTCGGGGGAATCGTTATTCGGCGCTCTGGTATAAGAACGGTCCAGATCCTGCTGGGACATGGTGGGGATGAATACCAGTGGGCGGGAAGCGTGCAGGGGGAGGGGAAAGGGAGGACTATATATCAGGAGTTCCCGCGGCGATGACAGATTCGGGGGCCAAACAAGCAGGCGAAGCAAGTGAGCGACCGTTAAACCTCCAATTGTGGTGGGACGGTCCTACCCTTGACCATGGTAGGAAGGAGATCTGGCGCGCAAGAGGCCTGGGGATCTAAAAGAGTCGAGCCGACGAAATGAGGCAGGTGGATTGGTTTTCACGATCGAGGTCGACAGCACATGCCCCGTGTCGAGCAACGGAAAGTTTGTCGAGTGTTTTAGGTTGACGATTGAAACGGCTGCGAGAGACGCACCCAAAAAACTGGCCACGAGAGACAGATGAAGAAGAAGGAATGACGCGACAGTAGGAACACAAGGAAAGCCAAATGATGGATCAATTGCAAAGAGAGGGGAGAAGAGAGCAAGGCGGAGAAAGAGAAAGAGAGAGAGAGATGGTGAAGATACGGAGGCAGTTGGGAAAGGATGCAGTAAAGAGCTGTAAAGTAAGTAAAGACGGAGTAGACGTTGCAAGTAATATAGTGAATAGTAATAGTAATAACGGGGGTTAGTGGTTTACTAGTAGCCGCAGTACCAATGAAAGGAATGGGTCGGGGCTGGGTAAGAATAGCACGCGGAATTGATTAAATTCTGGGGAAACGAGGGAAACTCTTGGGAATCGCCAGCATGATCACGATCTAAGGGAAGAACTACTGCTAGGGGGAAAAAGTGGGAAAGATGAGACGGCACAGCGTCCAAATTAAAGAAAAGAGGGAAAAAAAAAAAAAAAAAATTTTT
>KV907508.1:764794-800223 GCA_001990825.1 Aspergillus carbonarius ITEM 5010 | reverse complement strand
GGGAAAGAAAGAAGTGAGAGAGCTGGAGAAATTGATGGCGGAAAGGAGCGAGAAAAGACGATCATCAAATAACTACTGATGCCATACGGTACACGGGACGGCAAGGATACTGAACGACATTACTCCGTACTGGACATTACCAATTACCAGGTACGTACAGAGTACTCTCAGTAACTCACTGAAAAGTAGAACCAACGGTTGGTGTCCCGCCCACGTTCGCCGTTGAAACCTTCTCTTCTTCTGTTTTCTTTTTTATTCTGACAGACCAAGCTGGGCGATTTTCCCATTGGCCCTGCAGACAGACTATGAAGCTTAGTAATAGTAGTACTTGATGAAGCATTACCGTTGTCAGGAATTCCTCCGGGAAGTAGCGTCGTTAGTGACCAACCTTTGGGAACCTAGACCTCATTCCAAAAGGACGACGACCGGGTCCCTGCTTAGCATCCTGGATCCTGGTCGTAGTGCTGCTCCATCAAGGATCTAGTGAGTACTGAGTAGTGAGTCCTCTGTACGGCCCCCCGGAAGGGAGGAGACTGAGACGGAGGTTGGAAAGATCCCCCGAAAATAGTTGGATTGGTAACTATTATTGACTACGTCTGTCGTGTCCCGTCGCAGTACTTACCTAGCAGCAGCAGAGCATCGTCACCGTCACCTTCATGTGGATAGCAGTTAAAAGTTTAAAAAAAGAAACATGTTTTCAAGATCATGATCGAGTAGGTAGAAGCAGAGGAAAAAGGGATCCATCTTCGCCCCTCCCCCAAAACGAGGCAATGGGGTCGACCACCCCCAAGCCATGTCTACTCCGCCAGGGATCGGTCGACAAAATCCATCGTGCCCCGAAACTGTTTGCTCAGAGAAACAACCATCATCCTTCGTGGGGACGATGCAATCAGGAAGGGCGCAAAATAAT
Organism: Aspergillus carbonarius ITEM 5010; assembly: GCA_001990825.1. Taxonomy (NCBI): domain Eukaryota; kingdom Fungi; phylum Ascomycota; class Eurotiomycetes; order Eurotiales; family Aspergillaceae; genus Aspergillus; species Aspergillus carbonarius. Next base: position 799,313 of record KV907508.1, on the reverse strand, counting down.
AATAATAATTATTATATATATATATATATATATATATAAAATGAATAACTAAATAAATAAATACAAAATCAATAACAATAAGACCAAAAAAAAAAAAAAGCGAGAAACATCTATGATTCCCCCCCCCTTCTCCCCTCTCCCCTCTCCCCTCTCCCCTTTCGCACAGACGTTAGATATTAATGGCCTGCTTACCAGCTGGTCCATGAGCCCCCAAATTCTCGATTCTCGATCCCTACTGAGTCAATTGCCCCTAAGCTACCAGTACATATCGACGTAAGTAGGGACAAAGAGGGGGAAAAAAAAGGGGGGGGGGGCTTTGAAGTTGGATCGTTTCCCATTATGGCCATTTTGGGGGGTTTCTCGGGGGTCGAGGGCTGGAGCAGATAAGAAAGAAAGAATGAAAGAAAACAGCGCAGCTTCGGTCGATGGGAACAAGGAAGAAAACAATGCGAGAAGAAGAAAAAAAGCAAGCACGGTGATTAGCGGCCGGAAATCGTCCCTTCGCACACAAAGCTGTTGTCAACCTTACGACCGGCTGCTTATGAGATGATGAGATGATATGATATGCGTGCTTACTCTCCGACGACTACCGCAAAGACCTGCGGAGTCCACTTACTAAAGAGGGCTTTGATTATAATTATAGTCTTACCGTCGAGCCCCGGCTCTCAGCCCTCGGCCTGAAGCGATGATCCCACGGGCACTTCCGTTGGGCAAGTATCGGCGGTGGATTCGAGGACTAGGAAGGGTTGATATTACGTAGGTAGGTAGGTAGGTAGGTAGGTAGGTACTGTGTAGGTAGGTACTGTGTAGGTAGGTGATGGGCGATGTGCAATGGCAGGAATACACGGAATTGACCGCCATCCGGAAAGCTTCAGACTGTTCAGCGGGGGGTAATACTGAATAATATTATATTATAATACAGCCGATTGCACGTTCCTTTCAGTTTCTGCTGCAGTTCCTCCAGGAGTCAATTTATTCGCGCGTTTGTTCGGGATAAACTCCATAGCAGGCGAGCATCTGATTGACGGGTTGAATGTGGACATGCATACGTACCTACATGCCTGCATGCAACTACAGACAACCTACAGTGCCTAGTGCATAGGCTCCCAAGGACATGGACATAAACAGCATCACAGCCGAGGAGCCCCGTCTCCCCAATACGAGACGTCAACTCAGGCACCGCCGGATCTTCATTCGCTTAAGAGGGCATGTTGGACCCAGTGCAACGTTCTCTCCACCGGGCACAGCAGCAGCCGTGCTATCTATCTAGCCCTCGGTTCCAGGCTTGTTGACTGGACGCCCGACGGGAGCTTCTCGGCCTGGCTGAACCTTGTGAACGCCCAGCGGATCCTGTCCTGTCAGGGTGTGTCGGGACTCGGGAGATTCTGGCCAGTTTTCCAACACGGGCTGAAGGGGGCTGCGAACCACGGTACCGGTAGTTGGAATCAGGCATGAATGGCCGCATCCAACATGACAGGTACATGAGCATAACTCTAACGCAATAATGCTGCATCATACTAGATCTCTACCTCCGAGGCTCCGACGGAGCGACGGTGGAAGCCGTGGACGGCGCACAGAATCCGCCCAAGCGGCGGTGGATATCCACTCAAACGCGGTAAAATCGACTTGTCATATTAAATCGACACGCGACCATCCTGGTCGGTCCCATCGTAGATACTAGATTCATGCAGTGACCAGGATGCCCGAACTCGATGGACCCAGTGATGGCTCTGTGTGTGAGTGTGTGAGTGTGTGTACTTCGTACCGAGGGCGAAAAATTACCACACGCGCCCAGGACCCATTCGTCCCGGAGAACTCACGGGGATGCGAGCAGAGTCAGTCCATCGGGTCTTGCCTCGGATCCGAGGGGAACTGTTGGTTTCCACATGTGCTTCGGCAGTCCACAACGATATACTTGTTACCTACGGAGTCCGTCAAAGCCAATTCGGAACGTCATATCAACTGCCTCTGGCGCCTCCCCCAGACGGAGGAGAGGCAAAGAATGCCACTTCCCGACTCCCGAGGGCCTGCAGTAGGACTAACGACGATATGGGGCCGAGGAACCATTATAGGAACTAGGTAGGTATTAGGAACTCCTAGTACTAGGTAGGAAGAGGGGGAGGGGGAAGGATTGATGGATTGCTCGATTGAGTCATCCAGATCTCAGATCAAGTCATGGACCGACAGCTAGTCAGCTACACCGCCGATACGGAGTATGTACAATCAATATGTACCTACTGGCTTTGATGCTTCGGTGCCTCGCATATGTACCTGCATCTCTCGTGCAGCCGTCACCTTCTCCTCGCCTTTGCTTTTGGCTTCGGACCGGCGGTCTGGAAGTGCATACTGCTCGTGGTTGGGTTTTCTCGGCCGGCAAGAGACGGATCTAACAGGTGCGGCCTTGCTGGAAGCTGCTGTGAACCGAACACCGCATGAGAGCCGGCCGGAATACTACGTCTCCAGCACATTGCATCGTAGCAAGTAGTACGGAGTAGGTGGGTAGTTCTCTGTCAAAGAGTGTCAATAATATGCCGCAGCTGAGGCTCGTCAGCTGATCCACCCGATGTCTCTCCTTACGTATATGTTACAAACATGTATCCGATACTGTCGATACACCGTACTCAGTACGGAGTACTAGGTACACCATCCTACCCACAATAATAAAGGCTCCATAATTCCATACTTGTCTGTGTGTGTGTGTGTGCACCCCATCAGATAATATATCGAGATAAGACCGAGACTGACTGACTGACAGTCGAGATACCCCTCACCAGAATCCAACACCAACAGGTAAAACAACAGGACCCTCGAATTTAGTTTCAATTCCCCTATCCAAAGATCCTCAAACACCTCTGCCACAAACCCCGCCCCCATTCCCCCCCAACAAGGCAATAACAGCAAGCAAACCTAACCTCTGCCACACCACTGTCTCAGATCCAACCTTAAACCTCCCTCCTCTCCTTTATCGGGGACCATTTCATCCCAGCCCTCCCCTAGCGTGTAGCACCATCCCCTCTCCCTTCTTCCCTCCCTCGACGCCCCCAACGTCTCCATCGTTCGAACTCCTGACGATCCCTGGTGTCTAGACTCTAGACCGGCAGCTAATAGTAGCCAGACCACCCTCCACCCTCCATCGCTGTTATTGTGGGTGGGGGGGAGCAGTGGTTTAGTGCTACTTAGTCTGCTGTAGGCTGGTCGTCGACTAAGGCACTAAATCGGGGGCAGGTTTCCCTTCCTTTTTCTTTCTTAGTTCCTGTTTATGAACCAACATGGTATTTATGTATTCATGTATTCATGTATGGTAATCGTGTATTGTATTCCGTATGTGGGATCTTATTACGGAGTACTACCGAGGTGTATACGGAATATCTACAGTAGAGTTTGGACCAGCCACGCGCATGGAGGGCTGGCCTGCCATGGTAGTATATCATGATATATATATATACGGGCTACCTGATGTTCCACGAAGTACGGAGAATTGCCATGCCAATTACATATCCCACCCGCAGAAGAATACAATCCAGCCCTCGCTCGGTGCAGCAATAGTTTCAGTTGCTTATAGCCAATTCCTGGCTCCATAACCAGTAGAATTTGAGTACTTGACATCCAGTCCCAACGCCATCTTTTTCAAATACACAGTGAAAGGGAAGAAGTAAAGAGGTAAAAAGAAAGCCACGATCCCGTAAAACTACAGTTGGATTCAAGGTAAACCAACCCCATCCAACAACTGAAAGAAGCAGAGATCACTCCTCATCTTCCTTCATCGCAGCGTCTTCGCCATCATCATTGAACAGCCCATCATCCTCATCCTCGTCGCCCCCATCTACATGCTCATTCTCGCCCCCGGCCCCCGTCGCCCCTTCTCCTGATCCTGCGCCCCCTCCAGCCACGGCCAACTCGTCCTCCTCGTCATCGTCATCATCAGCCACCCGCCGGGTCGCCTTCGCCCGACGCCGCTGTACCACCTCTTCCTCGTCGTCGTCCGCCCCAGTATCGCGCATCTCATGATCTTCACCGTCGGATCTGCCCGCATCATCGTCATCATCCGAATCCACCACCATCTCACTGCTCTTGTACTTGCTCTGCGCCTTGCCGCCTGACCGACGCTCCAGGCGCCGCCGCTTCTTCGGGGCTGTCTCGCCATCGCTTTCCGGCTCCGTGCTCCTGTCCCGGCCGGGCGAGTCGCCGCCGTCATTGATGAAGTCGTCCTCGTTGCGCTTCTTCTTGCGCTTCGACGATGTCTTCTTCTTGCGCTTGACCTTGGTGCCGGTTTCCGACTCCGTCGTCATTTCTGCGTCCTCGCGCGCGCGTTCCTCTTCCGCCCGCTGCTCCGCCAGTCGCTGCGCTTCTTCGATCATTCGGTGACGCTCTTCAGCCACGCGCTGTTTCCGCTCACGCTCAGCTTCTTGTGCCTTGCGGACTTCTTCCTCCCGTCGTCGCATCTCCGCTTCACGGGCCTCCCGGGCCTGCTGAAGTTTGGCGGCGTTCTTCTCTTCGTAGTCCTTCTGGCTCTGTAGGGCACGCTCGAGTTGCTTGATGATCGTTCGGCCCATGTTTGCGCGCTGCTCCAACGCGCTAGCTGGGTAGGGCGGGTTCTTCGCTTGGGCAACCCGGTTGAACGTCTCCACAGCTTGGTGAAGTCCCTCTGCTGCTTCCTGTACGTCCTGAACCGTCTTCTGCGTCTCTTGGAGACCATACGTGAGCGAGGCGATCTGGTTCTGCACGAATGCAACGTTGAACTCAAGGTGGGTTTGGCCTGGGGCAACCGCGTGGGCGCGCTGCGCGTAGTCCAGGGCGGTCTTCATCGCTTGCAGGTTCATCTCCTGCTTGCCCTTGGCCAGCCAGACCCGGCCCAGACAGGCCAGAATCTGCGCGTCGCGAGCACGGTCTTTCGACAATGCAGCCTCGTAGTGCTCGATCGAGCGGGTGTACTGCCGTAGCTCCGCGTAGACATGACCCAGGTTCAAGTAAACACTCGCATCTCGTAACGTATCACGGACCTTGGAGAAGATATGTACCGCCGAGGCGTGGTCTTTCTTGTCATCCACGAGCGCAATAGCGATGCCTTGCGCCGCGTAGGCGTTGCGGGGGTCCAGCTGAAGCGCCTTGTCAAAGAATTCGACGGCCCGTTCGTACATCTTGCGACGCTTTTCTTTGTCCTGGTCGTTGTCGCGCCGCATGTCGCGCGCTGTCGACAGGTGGATGTTGCCCATGCCGGTCAGCGAGTACCGATCATGCTTGTCGTAATATTGCAGGGTATGCTTGTAGTGTCGTTGTTCGTGGTCCTCAGCTAGATTGGCTGCACGCTTCTTTGACTTGCTGAGATACCAGCCAAACAGGGCGCGGACTTCGAGGTTTGTCGAGTCAGCCTCGTAGAGTTTGGCCATTTTCTTAGGACCTTCATCCGTAGGGCTCTGGCGAAGGGCAATGTATGTCAAGCGCGCGTTGGCTTCCGTGTAATCGGAATGGCGCTCCAAGAGACCTTGGTACACCTTCTTGGCCTCATCCGGCATGTCGGCTGCCTCGTAGGTCCGACCCAGGTTGAAGCTGATAGTAGTAACAAGTGCATCGGTGTCGAGCTCGCTCTCCTTCTCCTGCGATCGGACGCAAGCATCCAGCGCCGTCTGGAACATTGCCCGGGCTCGATCAATCTTCTCGGCCTGATACAGGAAGCATCCCATGTTGTTGAGCAGCTGCGGAGGGAGGTGTACGCGGAGAGCCTCCTTGACTTGCTCTTCATCCTCAAGGCCTTCAGGACGCTCCTCCTCAGCGACTTCCGCCAACTGCATCTCTTCCAGCTGGGTGAGGCACTGCATGCTCTTCTCAGGTGCCGTCTGCTCGTACAACCGGGCTAGGTACACCAAAACCGACTCGTCGGGAGAGATATTTTTGTTATCATCCTTCCAAAGAGCGCGAACAGACTCCAAAAGGTTGATGGCCTTCTTTATTTCGGCCGACTTGTCTTCCTTGCTGCCACTTGCCTGTACTGCGAAGACCTCCTCCGCATGGAGCGCGCCGAGGAGTACCATGCATTCGGCGTTCTTTGTTTGCTGAATGATCTTCTCAAGCCGGAATTTGGCTCCGTCATAGTCCTTACTGGACACTTGCATCTGCACAGTGCCAAACTTGGCGGGGAGGTATCCTTTCTCACCACCGCCACGAGCCTGGTCAGAGCGATTATAGTACTCCGCAGCACGTGTCAAGTCGCCTTCGTAATGTGATTTTCGGCCAAGCAAATACCAGCCGTCGCTAGCAATCTGCATCACATCAGTGTGTTCAATGGCCTTGCGGGCCAGCGTCTCGACCGTGGCGTATGACTTCCTGAGAAGGAAATAGCCGCCAAACAAAGAACATGTCATGGGGTATTCCTTGTCCAATTTAAATGCCTTCTGCGTATACTGGGTCATTGCCACCTTGTACAGCGAACCGAAGGCCGGGTCTGTCGTGGCATGTCGTGAACTGTCGTACAGATGATATACTGCAAGGAGAATGTTGGCGACCTTCGAGTCGGGGTTCTATTTCGCCGAGAAGGTCGAGCAGTCAGCAAACACGGGTTTAATGCAAGTCAAATCTGCATCCAACTCACCAGTGCCAGAGACCGCTCCCAAGCAGCCTTTGCCTGTTCCTTGAAGCCCAACTGCCACAAACAACTACCGATACCAATGCGCGGGTCGGGATCTGTCAAACCGGGCATCTTCATCAGAACTTTCTGGTAGCCTTCCAGGGCCTCAGCATATCGCCCAAGCAGGTATTGCGTTCTCGCACGTCCAAGGATAGCCATTACATTCCGACCACTGAAAGCCTTGGACGACTCATCGAAACACTTGAGGGCTTGCCGCAGTGACTCCACCCTCTCGGAGGTATCAATTGTCCCGGGGCGAACAGGGCGTGGTGGATGTAGCGAAGCGCGCAGCAGCGACAGGACACCCCGCGCCAGAAACAGAGGGGGGAAGGCCGGGTTCAGTCGCGAGGCCTCGTTCAGGGTCGAAGTCGCGAGCTGGAGATAATGGTCCTTCGTTTTGGCCTCAGTATACAATTCTCCCTCGGGTGCGACGCGGGGGGCTTGTCGGCTCTTGAGCATCAACAGCCAGCAGACCCATCCCAGCAGGCCGAGTTTCTCCTTGGTGGCTCCATGGGCGACCGAGGCGAGGCCTTTGTTTAGGATGTCGATGGCATGATCCAGTTGCTTCTGCTTGGCGTATGCCAGCGCGATTGTGACCCAGAAATTCTTAGCCGCTTTCTCGTTCTCGAGTAGGGTACAGAGTTCGGTAGGGTCATCTGGAAGAATCTCTAGACTGACCTCGACTTCACTGTCGAGGGTGGACGCGGGAATGTCGATGGCGGAGGGAATGTCAGAAAAACGAAGATTGGGCACCAGGTTGGCGGCCGGAAGAGAATCGCCGTTCGTGCCATTGGCGTGACCATTTTGGAGGAACGCCATGGCTTGCGCGAGAGGTGCTTTGAGCAATGTACCGTAGATGGGGACGGACGGGGAGGATGCGACTGATCGGAGGTGAAAGGAGCTTGGGAACTGGTTCAGCTCAAGTCATGATCGGGATGAAAACAGGTGAGGGAGGAGTGAACAGGGAGGGATGAAAGAGTGTCTTCTTGCCGGAGAGATGAGCAAGAAGGACGCTCCTAGGATTGCAGCAGCCGGAGAGACGACAAAGTCTGCGGTCGCAGCAGGCTCAGTTGGATGCTCTTGTCGGGATGGGGAAGCGCTGCTCCGTTGGATGAGCGGCGGGAGCGAGCGAGGCTGGCCGGGCCGAGTGTTACACCGCCACCACCTGTGGCTGGGTTTGCTTTCACTCACACTGGTTCGATCCAGACAGTCTAGCTGCATTCTCGAGAGAACCTACTCTGTATGGAGTAGTTCTGCATGGAATGTTCAGAGAGAAGCATACATAGCCCGGTCGTATGTCTCTTCTATTACTTGTTCGGCGCTATTTGGCTATCCACCCCCCGGAAAGCTATATTATGTTATCAAGAACGAAACGAAGACAACTGGTGCGCTACCAATAAAACTGAGAGGGGAGGTATCTATCCTAGCCCGTCCTATCACGCCAGAAACAATATTCATAACAATACTCTAAGCGCATCTTCTCGTGTCATGCAGCTTTCAGTAAGAGTGTCGGTCATAGCACGTAACGACAACGTTCAACCTAACGCCCCGCGGGGGAGGTGATTTCCGCATCAAAACCCCAACAGTTTTGGTAGCTTACAGAGAAACACAGCGCTCACCAGCACCATGAAGATCCGCCCAACCTCGGCCCAGTGCCCCAATCGCACATGCGTCTCAACATACCCTGCAGCCGCGGCAGTTCTCTGCTCCTCAGACCCATGGCCGACCTCGATGGAGCCGGCCAGTTCGGACGGAAATCTCCCTGCTTCGTAGTACTGCTCAAGCAGTTGATCCTTCTTAGTCCAGAGTTCCCGAAGCCATGAGTCAAACTCTTGCTGATCATCCAGAGGAATCTCAGATACCGCAAACCGTCTCCAATGCATGTTGACAGAGGTCGGTGGTCGCCCTTGCAGATAAGTAGACCGGAGAGTAAAGTACTTGTCGGGAAGACTGCCCTTTCTGTTGGGTATAGTCATAGTAGTCAGTTGTATGCTCAACATCCATCTCACGAGAGCGCATTTAATACTTACGGGGGTCCTTCATATGCTACGGTGCAGTCATAGACCCATTCCACAGTCCCTCGCAGCTGCTGCAGACAGAAAAATAGACCAGTGGAGCGGGGAAGAATCTCATGTTTCAAAGTAGACAGTCCCTGTTTCTTCGCATACTCTGCGCTCCGTCGTCTGGTGTTGATGGAGAGGTTCGTGCCCTCGGGGAAAATCAATAGCCACATTGGGTCATATTGCGGGGACCCAGATTGAGATCCCGTGTGTTGAGTCTTCAACTTCTCTAAGCGATGTTGTAGGCGTGGTTTGTCGGATAGCCATTTGCGAGCCATGAAGATAAAGCCGTAAAAGGTCATTCCCTGGCCGATGATAGGGATATACTTGAGAGATTCCTTCAGGATGATAAAGATGCGACCGTGCATCGCGTTCGTGTATGCCACCCACCAAAGATATATCCAATCCGTATACACCTGATGGTTGGCTATCAACACTAGACGCTCCGGAAATTGTGTTTTCAGGCATCCATCCTCTGCGATGTGGACCTGACCCTGAATACTATTGTCTCCACTGACTCGCACAAAGGTAGGGCAACCCCACTGAGTAAGAGCCGTGATGACCAAACCGAAGGACTGCTTTGTGTATGCCATGTACAAGTAGTACCAATCCTTGTTGATAACGTATAGCGGGGAGCCAATGACTTGGGTCGCTAGAATGGCAACGCAGCAGCAGTTGAACCATGTTGCCAGGAGTAGGGAGCGGAGAAGTTGCATCGCTAGACCATGTTTCAAACGAGGCTCCGCATCTTGGTGATTTGGGAGCTGTTCCTTTGAAGTGGCTGTGTGATTGAGTGGGGAGTCATGCTTCCGCTGTCGAAGCTCGGGGGTATCCATGGCGATCTAGATCTATAGCCGGCGACAAGGGGGAACACGATGGAAGTGCGAGCCGAGTTATAGCGGGGTGATAAAGTTCTAGATATAATGGTACTGGATCGGGCACAGATTAGCTTTCCAGCCCATGATCACGCGAGCAGTCCGACCAGAGTCCGACCAAATGCAGTACTGTACCAAGAAGAGCGGTGTCTGCTGAAAACGCGGTGGGAGGAAGCGAGGCGGTCGTGGCAGGTCTGGCGGACGTAATAAAGAGAAGATGGGGTCGGTTGATAACAATACTAACAGAGAGGCAAGGTAACAATATACGGAGTGTAGATTCAAGCCATGCTCGGATAGTTAAGAGAAGCTTAGGTTCCTGGCCAGCGCATGAGGGGGAAGAGTGAGAGGGAAGCTTGAGCCGGACGGAGCTGTGGAAGCCTGGGGCGCATGATCGCTCGAGCCATCCATTCATTGAACTACGTCACTAAAGGCGGTCAGCGAGAAATCCTGGGGTTCTGCCTGCAACTCATTATTTATCAGCATTCAACACTGGTTTCTTTATCTCAGCTATATTTACGGCCTTGGTTTGTCCTTTCTTGCATGTTACTTCCTTAAGTGGTGGCAATACGACGGGCCCCCTACCAGAATTAGAACTACATAGATGCAGATGTGTGGTCCGCCGAACTAATCCTGCATGTCAGGCCAATGCTGAATTCTCACATGTTGGTTTGGGACAATGAATGAGACCTAGACTTATTGGAGTGAGCACTTTCGTTCGGGTTATGATCCATACCTAATGTGAGCTGATGGGCGTGTTCTAGAAACAGCGTACATGGCCAATCAGAGTCACATTCAACACTAAAATGCATTTCGCGACGATGCGACTACAGCTTGCCCGATTAGGGGCCCCGAGTCGGATGCCTTGGACACGGAGCTTTTCCTCATCCTCGCAACGTTACGAGATTAAAGATGTCGGGCTGCTTCCACAGCGCCTGATCCCCAAATATCAAGGTGTGCGTCAACGCAGTGCCGTCTGCAGAAACCCTCGGGCCTTCCGGTGGTATGCTGACTGGTTCGTGTGCCTCGAGCAGAATCCCAAGTGGGCGATCTACTTTCCCTCCAATGGCCAGCCCCCCCGCGGAACATCTTCGTCGTGAAGAAAGACTATGCGCCCGCTGTCACTGCATCTCTCATCGAATTTGCCAAGTACGGGGACCTGAAACTGGGTAGCCGAGAGGCAATGTGCGCTAACAACTCGCCGCCGATTTAGTCATGCGACGTCTACCTACCCATCGATCTCGATTATTCTAGAACCCAGTGTCGCAGAAGAGGTACACTCATTACTTCAATCGCCAGTCTACTCCTCCTCTCTAGACCAACTACGGCCGGTGCTGCACGACAAGGTAGATCTCACCGTTACTCTAGGGGGAGATGGGACGATCCTACATGCTTCGTCCTTGTTTGCCACATGCTACAACGTGCCCCCGGTACTGTCGTTCAGCATGGGGACACTGGGATTCCTAAGTGAATGGAAGTTCGCCGAATACAAGCGCGCGTTTCGTGAGGTATACATGTCCGGCGCGGGGGCCGGGGATCGCGCGACGGTGCTGGGTGATCCCCGGCCAGCCTCTGACGATGAATCGCTGGAACTCGGAGCGGGCCCTACTGGATGGTCGTCGGTGCGGGGAAAGTCGATGGGCTTGACGCGCGGGGCTCGTATCTTGATGCGCAATCGGCTGAAGGTCGGTCTATTCACTGCAGATGGACAACCGGTACAACGGGGATCCAAATCTGCCGGTATGCCAAACAGCTTGGATGAACAGGGGGCGTACGTTATGAACGAGGTGCTTCTGCACCGCGGAAAGGAACCACATCTGGCCGTGCTGGACGTCTATGTTGGGGGCCGGTTTCTGACGGAGGCCGTCGCCGACGGAATCATCATCTCAACGCCGACGGGTAGCACGGCATACAGTTTGAGCAGCGGCGGCAGCATTGTGCACCCACTGGTTCCAGCGGTTCTGTTAACTCCGATCTGTGCGCGGAGTCTGAGCTTCCGGCCCCTGGTGCTACCATCTAGCACCCCGATCACACTACGACTGAGCGAGAAAAACCGGAGCCGCGAGCTGGAGGTTAGCATTGACGGAGTGAACCTGGGGCAAGGGTTGACGGCGGGGATGGAAGCCCGAGTCTGGGATGAGGAGATGCGGCATGGCAAGAATGAATGGCAAGGAGGTGTGCCATGTGTAATGCGGAGAATCACGGGCGGAGAGGCGCACGACGGATGGGTGGGAGGCTTGAATGGATTGCTGAAGTTCAACCATCCGTTTGGAGAGGAGCGGTGATAAGGACATGTACAAGGTTAGATGGATGCCCCCGGAAGGGGAAGGAGGGACCTGTGGGATGTTATGGACTCAATCTGTACTAATAGACGGAGTATGCACAGAAATGAGATCTGCCAAGAGGTCTGATTTATTCACATGGGGTATAAAGATGCATGTACCGTGTATCTGGTCTTGCTGGGTTGCTGGATGGGCACTTTTGGTTGCCCTGAAAAAGGGGCGGGAATCAGGGTCGGAGGTGGGCCTCCCTTCGTTCGGCCCTCTGGCTCAGCGACCTGTGGGCCGCTCACTGCGATCCTTGGGGAAAAGATACGTGGATGGCTGGTATTATTGACCAGGTTCCAGTTCAGGTGTGCACCGTTGTTGGTCGGCTGCAGTGCGTACCACACGGTAGGATTGGGATTCTTTTGTTCACATCTGGGACGGTTTGGCGCAGCAAGGAGACCCAGCCCTGAATAGCCTCAGAGGGCGAGGTCCATCATGGCCATCGGGCCCATCCGCGCGGGTGATGTAATGGCCTACCTACTGCCCATTAATCAATCCGAAGTCCGTCACCTGGATCAGAGTGGAGTTTTCTGGCGTACGCATCCCAGCTCCCCTTAATCTCAGAATCATGATGGATAGGAAGTATCGACTGTGTACGGAGTAGGTAGAGACAAAGTCCAGGAGGGCCTTCGAACCTGTGGCTGTTAAATAGGTACTATAGTAGTACTACCTACGGAGTAAGTACATATGCACTGCCCGGGGGCCATTTCATCGACTCTCACAAAACCCTGGTGGGTTTGATGTGATATCGCATCCACCCAATGGGATTCATACTGGTCGACAACAACCCCAGGGGTTCCTTTCCACGGTCTCCCGTGAGGGTTGCGTGGTCCAGGGTTGGTTGTCTTTGGGAAGTGATGGTCGCGCTTCAATAGGATCGGGAGGCTTGACTGCGTAGAATTTAGCTTTGTATATGAAACCTCTAAGACATCCCACGACAATCCCTTATGATGAAAGTCAAGGACCCATCGATCGTTGTTTGGTGATCCTATGGTACTAGGTAGACAGGTGTGAGCGGTCCAAATCTCATTGTCGCCATAACTATGATTCCAGGGGGGGACCAGGTACTATACTACTTACTGTACTTCGACTTCTTCCTCTTCTTCCTTCTCCTCCTCCTTCTCAACACTATCATTATTCTTGGGGATTCTGGGTGAACATCCTCACCTTCGAGAACAAAACCTCATTGCTTGTGTATCACTGACAGAGAGCCACGCGCCCCTTGGGAGCCGCGGGTGGTGAAACCTCGAGTGCCTTTTGTCGACGGCTGGCCTTTCCTTTTTGCCGCCTCTGCTTGGTGCTCCTTCTCTTCTCTCTGTCTGTCTCTCTCTCTCACACACACACACACACTCTCTCTCTCCCTCTCTCTTCCTCTCCCTCTTTTACTCCTTTCACACTCACCCTTTCTTCCTCTTCCACCCTCCTGTTCCCTTGGCCGGTGAACTTCATTTGTCGGCTGCACCGAGGGCTCCTCCTTTTTATCCAGCTTGTCATTTCCGGCACACCTCGTGTGTTCCTCCCCCCTCTCCCGTCGCCTGCATCTCTCCTGCATTGCGTACTTCGCATTTCCGCCCCATTTGGTACCGCTGGTCTCACCGCGCCTGGACAACGGGGTAGCCACTTTCGAGACGTGCCTTTCACGCTTGGAGCTTCCTCGCGGGCGCGAGGCTTCCCTCTTGCTGAGTGCTCGAGGAAAAGCCTACCCTCACCGTTCAGGTATGTTCATATCCCATACTATCTCAATCACCCGCCGGTTGGCCGGTGGATCATAGATCGATCCCTTGGACAAGAGGCTCTTCCCCGTCCAGGGGTTGCAAAATGACAGACCCAGCCTTGCGCATGCCACAGTTCATTTGCTGATCACCCTGCAGTGAACTGCAGATTGCAATAAGCCTGGGTGTGTTGTCGGGGCCGCCCTTTCACGTTGCTCCGTGGACTTGATTCACTCGTTTCCCCCCCCCCCCCGGTCCCCCTGACGAACCCCCCTTCCCCTCGGGTGTTCCGCGTCTCGGTTTCCACCCTGGCCCAGCTAAATGGCCTCCTACGAAAAGTGAGCCGGACTTTCTCTTTCTCTTTCTTTTCTTGACACCCACCCCTTTCGCATTCAACCTTGATCTCTTACAGGCCCTTGCCTGTGGTTATTCTGTGCGCTGCTGACGCGGCCGCAGTACTACCATGTACTCCCCAGATCAGTTTATGAATCCGGGGCCTGCCCCCCGCCCCCCAGCCGATCGCCCAACGCTCAACCTGCCTTCCAACCCCTCCAACGTGGCCACCTCTTTCAGCCAGATGAACTTGAATTCCCCCAGTACTCCTGGTCCAGCCAACCTGTCCCTCTTCCCCAATACGAGCACCCCTTCGCTCACGCGCACCAAGACCGAGCAGTCGGGTGGGGGAGGCGTCACTGTGATCAAGGAGGGGTATGTTCGCTGCAAGGAAGACAAGTTTCTGGCGACCTGGAACCAACGATACCTGATCCTGCGCGAATTTCGCCTCGATTTCCTCAAGAATGAGACCGGGAAGATCGTGCTGTCCATCCCCCTGACAGCGGTAACGGGCGTCTCTCGATCAGAGGATACCCGCATGGCTTTTGAAATCATCCGTCTCGCCAATCCCAAGGATGCAACCTCCAAAGCCGCCGTGATTACCCGTGATGTGCCCACCAAGAGCATCACTTGTGAAGTTAAGAGCGATGATGAGATCTACGACTGGATCGATAAGATCTACGAACGATGCCCCGGTATGGGAGGAGTGAGCAACCCAACAAACTTCAGCCATCGCGTCCATGTTGGATTCGACCCGCGTACAGGGGCCTTTGTGGGCTTGCCGCCGGAGTGGGAGAAGCTTCTAACCGCGTCCGCGATCACCAAGGAAGACTACAAGAAGAATCCCCAGGCGGTCATCGAGGTCCTGGAATTCTATTCCGACATCAAGATGCGCGAGCAGAACCCCCAGTACTACGCCGGACTGTCCTCCCCGCCAAACCAGCAATCAAAGCCCTACAGCAGTGGGTCCGTTGGAAGTTCAATTGCGCCCCCGAGACCCCCGCCGCCTGCTCCTGCGCAACGTTTGGACAGCGGTGGCCAGCCATACTCGAGTCACTCCGCTGCCTCCTCTCCTGCGCAAGCTAAGTCGGACTCCGACCGTGCATTGGAGCAGCAGCATCAGTTGGAACGTATGAACGAACTTGCGGATAAGGAGCGTCGCCGGGTGGAGGAGGAGTCCCGTCGCGCTCGCCAGCGGGAAGAGGAGCAGAACCGGCTCGAGCAGGAAGCATACAACGCCTCCTTGCCCAAGTCCCGCGTCCCTCTGGCCAAGCAGGAGCTTGGTGGCTACGGCCCGTCGTCTGATGACCGTTACAAGCCAAGCCGTCCCGCTCCGCAGGCCCCTGGCTCCTCTCGCCAGGACCCTTCGCGCCAGCTGACTGCCCAACGCCCTGCGCCGTCGCCTCCGACCGCCGGACAGCGACCCGGAGATTACGCCAACGGATCCGCAAGGCCTGAACAATCCTCTCCGAGCTCCAGACACCCGGCTCAGGCTCAATCCCCCGCACGGGCTCAGAACAATGGCGCCAAGGCGCAGCCGGCTCAAGGCCCTCCTCCCAGCAAGCTACCTGCTCCGGTTCAGCCTGTGAAGCCCCTCAATATTGCCAATAAACAGGCGACAGGCAAGACCAACGTTCCTGATGGAGTCCGCCAAGCCGAGGCCGCTCTGAGCAAGAAGGCGGAGCCGCGCCAGAGGGAAGTGCGCATGTCGAACATGAGCGAGAACGAGGTCATGGATCGACTCAGGTCTGTCGTCTCTAAGGATAACCCGAACGAGTCCTACAGCAAGCAGCGTAAGATTGGACAGGGTGCCTCTGGATCCGTGTATGTGGCGCGCGTTAAGGAGCATGCCACGTCTGGTGTCGCACGTGAGCTTTACCGCCAGTATGGCCCTCGGACCCAGGTGGCGATCAAGCAAATGGACTTGCGTAGCCAGCCACGGAAGGAGCTCATTGTGAATGAGATCATCGTCATGAAGGACAGCCAGCACGCCAACATTGTCAACTTTCTTGATTCGTTCCTGCAGGAGCAAAGCAATGAGCTGTGGGTCGTCATGGAGTTTATGGAAGGTGGTGCGCTTACGGATGTCATTGACAATAACCCGTTGATCCAAGAAGACCAGATTGCCACGATTTGTGCAGAGGTACGTGCATGCAGAACGATATGTCAGAGAAAGCCTGGATCGTGATGCTAACTCAACTTTGTTTCCAGACCTGCAAGGGATTGGCTCATCTTCACAGCCAGAACATTATCCACCGTGATATCAAGAGTGATAACGTCCTTCTTGACCGGGCGGGCCACGTTAAGATCAGTGAGTATCCTTGACGACATGCTGACTGAGATGGACAAGAGGTGCTAACGGCCTCTTAGCTGATTTCGGATTCTGCGCCAAGCTGACAGAATCGAAGAGTAAGCGAGCCACCATGGTTGGTACTCCCTATTGGATGGCGCCCGAGGTGGTGAAGCAGAAGGAGTATGGCCCCAAGGTGGACTGCTGGTCATTGGGTATTATGGCCATTGAGATGATTGAATCGGAGCCCCCGTATCTGAACGAGGAACCGCTCAAAGCGCTGTACCTCATCGCCACCAATGGTACTCCTCGCCTGAAGAAGCCGGAGAAGCTTAGCAAGGAACTTAAATCCTTCCTCAGTGTCTGTCTTTGTGTTGATGTGCGCAGCCGCGCAACTGCCGATGAGTTGTTGGCCCATGACTTCCTCAAGCTGGGCTGCAGTCTTGCGAGCCTTGCGGAGTTGCTCCGTTGGAAGAAGAACAGCCAGTGATTACCCGTGGAGGGGAGTATGTGCGCTGGCGGGGATGGTAGCCACCAACGCGCCCCCAGTCGTCTTGTTCGTCTTATGATTTACACCAGATCTTGTTTTCACGCACATATGGGTCACATTTACGCGCCTCCGGTTGATTTTGCTGCCCCCTAACGACCTGCATTGCAACTTGATTTCTTCTTGTGATATCCTCACTGCACAGCTTCGTGGTCTGCGGACTCGGCATGGATAATTTGGCGTTCATTTTGGTGTCTATTCCCCCTTTGTGGTCCTCTTCTCCTTACATTCGTGAATAATCTTGTTACCCGCTCCTTCCCGCTGTGCGGTTCTGCCCCTACCAATGATCTGGATCAGGCCGGCCAAACGAAACCGCATTTGATTATGTGTTAGTCGGTGTCTTCGGCAGTATTCGCAAGAAAAAGAAGAAAAGAAAAGAAAAGAAAAGAAAGACGAAAAAGCGGTCGATCGGTAAAAGAAGGATAGAGAGCCGAAGGCCGATATGAGTTGGTCTGCTCCGGCATACGGACGTGCATTAAAATTTTTGTTGCCCTCATGTACCCGCCTATGTCCGTTTCGATTGACGAGTCCATGATGGAATACTTGTGCATAGTGAACAGCTACGTGAGTAAAAAACAATACGTGGTCTGCTGAAGTAGCTCCATTGATTGAGCTAGCGGAGGGCACTTGGGGCAAGGGGACCTACCAAAAAGGATACTTTATTCTTCTGTGATAAATAATAACCACCTCCAGACCCGAAGGTCAACGATAATAGTACAGTTGAATTTGACACGGTCAATAATAGCGTACAATCGGAGGCATGATAATCGAATAGAACAAGACACGAGGGCTGGCCCGCATGCCGTAATTCAATCCAACCCATCATCTCAACAGCCACCACATCCAGTGAATGCAATGCAATGGGAGGCAATCCATAGTAGTAGCCAAACAGCATGATCCAACCATCCATCATCCATTAATCATCAACGTCCAAACCCCCCCACATACAACGCGATCTCGCCAACAGCTAGAAAATCATTATTCAGCAAGCAAGTAGAACACATTGAGACCCATTTGTTCGTTCCAGGCAGCGTAGAGAGTTATTAGATGAACTCCTCAATGGGTACTTCTGTGCACATGGTCCCGAATAACACCCCGTCTAGAACCGACTCGGAGTCGTCGGCGGATGCCTCGTAGCCCGCCTGCGTGAGCTGGAGGATCCAGTGCTGACGAGTCTCCGAGGGGAGGTCTTCCCAGCGGTGATGTTGATGCTGGGTGTTGGAATCGGATTCAGCTAAGACAATTGGGTCTGCGGTGTCGACGAGGAGGGTGTTTGTATCTGGGTTGCAGTGGATGAGGGGGGGCTGCTGGGATGAGATGATGAGATCATGGAGGGAGCGGATTTTGGGAGGGGTGTCTAGGGTGATTTCTGGGGATGGGGATGGGGAAGGGAGAGGAGGTGGGGTATAGTATGGGCGGGAGACGGCGTCGCGGATGCTGGGGGGCAGCCAGTTCGTGGCGCCGAGGTAGGGGGGCATGGCGCCGCGGATTTCGGTAAATGCCTGAAGGACGAAGCAGACGATGAGGATGGAGAGGAGGGCGGCGAAGCCGCTGGTGAAGTTGGTCCAGATCTCGGACTCCCCGGGCATGGAGAGAACGTAGCGCGGGTAGCGGCTGGTGGGTGGGCAGGGGGAGAGGGGGAGGGTGTGGACAACGACGGTGTTGCCCATGCTGACCGAGGCCAGTTTGATGTATTGTGGAGGGGTTTCGGGGGTGACGGGATGGGATGGAGGGTGGAAGGGAGAGAAGCAGAGCTTGGTCATGGCGAAGGGGTGGACGTCACGGAGGGATGCGAAATGCCGGAGCGCGCCGTAGCGACTGGTCGTCGAGTTGAAGTCCAGCGTCAGGAGTTCGATGGACTGGTCACTGCCCGAGATGGCGACCACGGCCTGCTGCTGTCGGTTATCTGGGTCGGAGCCGGGGCCTAGGTTGCAGATGTCCAGGCCTAGCCCGATCTTGATGCTTTTACGGAGCTTCTTGCGGCGGACAATGGATGCTTTGCCTGCGGGGGTGCTTTTGTGGTCGGAGGTGGCCTGGCGGAGATCCAGGAGGACGAGCTCACAGCCCTTGCGGTCGGGGGCGTTTTGGAGGAGCAGCAATGTTGTCGGGGAGAGGAAGCGCAAAGCCCGGAATTTAGGCCGCGCCCGGGGCCCCTTCTCACCGAGAGGCGTGGTGTAAATGCATTGCACGTCAGGCGAGGCGCTGGAGCGGGTGTCGGCAGAGATCCGGCAGATGAAGACGTCGACGCCGTTGGTGTAGGCGACGCGGTATTGGCCCTTGCCGGGCAGATTGGTGATGTCGACGTCCTCGGCCTCCTCGTCGCTGTTGAGACGGATTCGCCCGATGACGTCGGATGTGTTGGGTGTCGCAGTCGCACTGAAGAAGACGATCTCACCGGCGGGGGCCAGGCCGGTCGCGATGGCGGCGACTCGCGGGGATTCCGAGTTGGCTTTCCATGGGGAGAGGCGCAGGGTGCGCTGGTAGGTGTCGGACGAGGCCCTGGTGCCTTGGAGGGTGCGAAAGAGCGACGCCCGTGATAGCGGCGTGGTTTTCCTGGAGGAGGTGGCCGCGGCCTTCTTCTTTTTCCCTTTGAGAGCGCCGGACTTCGGGGGGGGATAATCGATGCGAAAGGATCGCAGATGCTGGTTGTTGTCTCGCTTCTGCTCGGCGACGGAGCTGTTGATGCCGGCCAGGGCGACTATTGCGTCGTCGGTGGCCTGGGCGGCGGCGAGAGAGGTGACCGAGTCCTCATCGCGTGACAATTCAATGTCGACGACTTCGGCGATCTCCTGGCGTTTGGAGGTATTGAGGAGGACCTGGAGGGAGCTGGGGTGTTAGCCCGGGGGCGAGAGAACAAGGGCCAGGAGCATCAAGAGATGGGCAGACGTGCGATTTTGTTGCCAACCCCACTGCGGCCCTCACCACCACCACCCGCAACCAGCAGAAAGCCGTGGTTGCGCGGGTCGAAGTCGGCAGCAAAGAGCGGGCACGAGAGGGTTAGCTTGGCCGAGGGGATGGTGGGTGCCATGCTGGCTGGGCCCTGGAGACGGGTCGATCCGGTGGGAGGAATAAGAATGGTAGACGTGGCAGTGAACGGTTGGTTTGGAGGAGAGGGGGGAGGGGCGATGCAGAAGGGGACGAGGAAGGGGAAGGAAGAAGCAGAAGCAGAAGCAGAAGTAGAAGCAGAAGAAGAAGAAGAAGAAGCAGCCGAAGAAGCCAGCAGGACGGCGAAACGGGCGCGGCCGCGGAGGCTTCTCTTGGCGATCGGCCTCGATGCGGCTCAGATTGTCTGCTGCATAGTTACATCTACATATGGACACAGTAACCACGCACCTGCGTCTAGAACATTCTCGCCGTATATTGCGCGACCGTCTATGGCCGAAAATCGAGTTGTCTCTAACATGCACACTTTTAAGGTTCCATTCCTCGTTTACTCCACCTCCTGGCCGGTGAATTCCGGCAGGCGCTGGCGCACGTCCTCCCACGTCTCCTCGCCCTCCACCAGGGCTTTGATGGCCTGCGCAATCTCGTCCTCGCTGGCACGCACTTGCTTCGTCGAGTCGCGGTCGCGCAGCGTGAACGTGTTGTCCTTGACCGACTGGAAGTCCACCGTCACACCGAAGGGCGTACCCAGCTCGTCGTTGCGCGCGTACCGCTTGCCAATACTGGCCGACGAGTCGTCCACCCGGTTGGACACCCCCATCCGACGCAGCTTGGTCGTCATGCGCTGCACCAGGGGCGCAAAGGACGAGTGCGTCGACAGAGGGACAATCAGCACCTTGGTCGGGGCAATGGCGGGGGGGAACGACAGAACCTAGAGATCACAATTGTTAGTGTCTGGCGCGGTCAAAAACGGCAGGGGGGAACAGGTGATTCACATACACCACGGGCCTCATCGCCTTCACGGGACCAGTAGACTTGCTCAATCATGCTGTACAGGATACGACCGATACCGAAGGACGGCTCGATGACATTGGGCGTGTACTCGCGCACATTCTCCACACGGGTGCGCTTCTCGATCTTGATCAGCTCCTTGTCGAGCTCAACCTTGCCGGAGGGCACACCCTCCACCTCCACCTCGATCTTGCCGGTCTGCTCCAGGTCGAGCGCCAGCTTCTCCCGCAGCTCCTGGGACAGCGCATCAATGGCAGCAGTCACGCTCTTGCCGTCCTTCTTGAAGCGGGGCCCGAACTTCTTCTTGTCAAGGTCGATCTGCCACTCCTCAACCCGGAGGGGCTCGGCCCGGGTCTCACGAACGACCAGAGGGGCGCCGGTCTTGTTCTTGTGCACGGTCAAATCATAGGCACTGCGGTCGGCGCAGCCAACGCACTCGATCCAGCCGTAGCTGGTCTGCAACTCCGCATCCCAACAGTCGGCGGCGTAGTGGGCCATTTCGTTGGCCATGTGCTGGCGGAAGCGCAGCTTCTTGGGGTCCACGCCCAGCTTGAGCAGGAACTGCTGGATGCGAGCCAGGAAGTAACCCAGGGTCTCATTGTCCACTAGGCCAGTCTCGACCGCCTTGCCGATGGTCATCTGCTCCGTCCTGGTGCTGCCGGACAGCTGGATGTCGCGGTTGAGCAAAGTCATCTCGACGTCCTTGACCTCCTCGAAGCGAGTGTGCTTCTTGCCACCCTCAGGGTCGACGAAGTGCTCTATCTCAGCCATCAAGAACTCACGCACACGCAGCAGACCCGCGCGGGGGGAGATCTCATTCCGAAATGACTTGCCGATGGAGGCGGAGGCGAAGGGCATGGACTGCTGGTTGAACTCCAGCAGCTTCTGGAAGTTGAGGAACTGGCCTTGGGCAGTCTCCGGGCGCAGGTAGCCAGGCATGTTACTGCTGGGTCCGATGGAGGTCTGGAACATCAGGTTGAAGGCCACGGGGGGCAGGAGGTTGCCATCGGTGGTGGGGTTGCGGATGTCGTACTTGGCGATGATCTTCTCAAGGGCGGGACCGTCGAAGTTGTCGATCTGAGCCAGAATCTCCTCGTACTCCTTGACGACAGCGTCGTCCAGCTTGACGACCTTGGTCTGCTTGACCTTCTTCTTCTTCTTGGCCTCCTTCTCCTCGTCCACCTCGACCTTCTGGCCACGGGCCTCCTTGTCACCCTTGAGACGGCTCTCGAGTACCTCCTCTACCAGATGGTCCGCGCGGAAGATCTCGCCAGTCTTGGGGTCCTTGCACATCCAGTCGGCGAACTTGTCGACGTGGCCACTGGTCTTCAGGATCTCGTGCGGGGTCAGCATAGAGCAGTCGACCTCGAGCATGTCCTCCTCCAGGACGAAATGCTTGCGCCACAGATCGACAATGTTATTGAGGACGGCGCAACCGGGCGGGCCATAGTCGTAGAGACCGGAAACACCGCCATAGATCTCAAAGGAGGGGGTGTAGAAGAGACGGCGGCGCAGCATAGAGTCCAAGACGGACCGGTCGACGACCTGGCCGGTCTTGGTGGTGACGGAAGCCATTTTTGACGACTTCTTTTTTTGCCCGGAGGATTGTAAATGGTGCCTGGCAGCGAGGGGCGAGGATGAGAAGGAACGGGGGTGAAAGACGGGGGGGTGCTGTCGAGCGCAGGTGGAAGTGGGGGGGACGCGAAAAGGAAGAAGTTGTCGGCGGGGACGAAAAGACGACGAGGGACCGCGACAAAGGCGCCGCAGCCACGGAGCCTGCCAGTGACTCATCCGCCCTCCTCGCTGGTGCGCACGCTGCTCCCTCTCACCAACCAGAATGCGGGGAGCGAATGGGCTGGAAGGGCCGAGAGAGTTGCCGGGCAATGTTTCGACTGGCAATTACCTGCTGGCGATCAATAAATAATCCATCATCCGTCCGTCGTCCTCCATGATGGACCATCAACGAGTCCCGCTGAGGTAAGCGGCTCGGCCCCGGCTCACCGCCGGCCAAACCGTTGATCCGCCAGATTTTTTTGGCTGCCCCGTTTGGGTAATTGGCATCATTCTCAGTCTCTCTCCGACTTCATTTCCTCCCTTTCCATCCTTCTTCTCACAGCCACCATGGTTTCCAGAAAGTCAATGTCCCGGCCGCCGCCGGATACCGGCCTCGAGGTCAAGCCTCGCAACAAGATCCAGCGCAAAATGCTTCATATCAAGCGGAAGCGCGCCAAGGACGCCGCTCGTCACGCCGAGCGACATGCAATCAAGAAGGAGGAAGCCAAAAACCCTAAACTGAAGGCGGACCGTTTGAAGCGCAACATTCCCCTGACCATTGACCGCAAGCGTGTCTGGGATGATGCTGGCAGCGACGTGGAGGATGGCCTGGGACTGAGTGTGGATGTCGAGCGCATCAAGCGGCGCAAACAAGAAGAGGAGGACGAGTTGAACCGGCCCTTGGCCGAGGACGAGCAATCATTGGGAGGAGAAGAAGAAGAAGAGTCTGACGGTGATGACGACGTAGACAGCATGCTTGCCAGCAGTGACGACGAAGATGAGGGGGAGGAGGATGATGATGATGATGACGACGACGACGACGACGACAACAACAACACCAAACATTCCTCGGACGACACTCGTGGACGCCGCAAATCCAGCCTCCCCTCGGCTACCGAGCGCGCCACCAGTCCATCACAGTCTACCAAGAGCACGAACCTTACTGCTGTTCCGGATGCCCTTGCCGCGAAATTCCCCTCCCTCTTCAACACCGAGAAGCCGCCCTCCCCGAAGATCCTGATCACCACTTCGCTCAACTCGACCCTGCACCACGAAGCCGAGCTCCTAACGGATCTATTCCCCAACTCCGTCTACGTGCGACGCTCACGACACCGCTTTGCGCACCAGTTCTCCATCCGTGAAATCTCCAAGTTCGCCTCGAACCGCAACTTCACGGCCGTGGTCATCCTACGCGAGGACCAGAAGAAGCCCACCGGGCTGGACATCGTGCACCTGCCCACCGGCCCCATGTTTCATTTCTCCATGACCAACTGGGTCGAGGGCAAGCGCATCCCGGGCCACGGTAACTCTACGGAACACTGGCCGGAGCTGATCCTGAACAACTTTCGCACACCGCTGGGTCTTTTGACTGCGCATCTCTTCCGGACCTTGTTCCCCCCGCAACCGGATATTGAAGGCCGCCAGGTGGTTACCGTCCTCAACAGCCGCGATTACCTCTTCTTCCGTCGCCATCGCTACGTGTTCCGCGAGAAGCGTGAGACCGAGAAGGCCGTTGTCGGCACCGACGGCAAGGAGATGAAGGGCGCTGAGGGCATCCGCGCCGGTATGCAGGAGCTGGGCCCGCGGTTCACCCTCAAGCTACGTCGTGTCGATAAGGGCATTCAACGGGCCAGTGGACAGGAATGGGAATGGAAGGGTGGGATGGAGAAGACGAGGACAAAGTTTCAGCTTTAGTGCCAACCCTGTGTTTTCTCTCCCTACTTCAACCCCTTTACTTCCCCCACTATTACTCCCATTATCATCTCGCTATTTCGTGTAAGTCTTGTTCTTGTTTCTAGCCTTTTGTCGTTGCTCGACTGCATTGGGTTTGGACGGCGTTAGGATCAAAAAGGGTCTGTCTGTCTGTTTTTTTTAATCTTATTCAAGCCATTATGGTTTGCTATGTATGTACGAAGATGTCACGTTTGGTGACTGGCTAGCTGTCTATAGATAGATACATAAGATCTAGTCTGGTCTTCATCGTGGCCAGATCATGCTATGTCACTCCTTTGAGCGAAGCCAAGTCTCCGAATTCGAACCAGATTCAATCCGAAATTGTTCGCATGTCCGATTATCTAAAACGTTGGTTCACTATTGTCATTAATAATAGGCCCACGTGGGTAGGTACTACTTATCCAACGGTTTCTGAGCCGTTATGATTCGAACCCTCGCATTAACCCGATACCCTCCAGCGAGGATCTCCGCGCGCACCTGGCCACACAAATCTCGCACCTCTGCGGGGGCCCAACCGTAAAAAGCTGTCAGCAGGCGCAGACTGACTGCTTCCAGGCCCTCGAGGAAGGCAATGAGTCCCATTTTGCCTAGGGTGCGGTCACGGGGATTCTCGGGCCACAGGCCGATGGGGAAGGTGTATTCGTGGACGTGGATATCGACGAAGCCGTGGGCGTTGAGGAGATTGGGTTGGAGATGGGTAAGATCGCGCAGACAGCCGGCAGATTCGGCGGCGGAGCGCAGGACCGAGAAGAAAAGACGTAGGTGTGAATTCGCCGGCAGGGAGATGGTGGTCTCGGCAGCGAAGTCGGTATCGGCGACCTCGAGATACCCTCCGGGGGAGAGGTGGCGGAAGGCCTGCTGGTAGATGAAGGGCCAATCTGAGAAGGCCCCGGAGAGGCCGCGGAGATGGATTAGGTCGAAGGGAGCGTGGTAGGCCCAGTCATTGCGGGCATCGTCGAGGTGGAAGTACAGGTTGGGGAGGTCGACGTGGCCAAGTCCGTTGTCGAAGACGCCGATGTCCGAGGCGATGATGGTGCCATGGGGGTAGGCGGTGCTCATTTCAATGGCCCAGTCACCTGGTCCGGTGCCGATATCGAGGACGCGCGGCGCATCTGTGGAGATGGAGGCAGCGGTCAGATGGCCGTCCAGTAGGATGAGGTAGATCTGGTGGACGATGTTTAGACGGGTTTGTTCGGCTTCGTCGTTTGGCATGTAATAGGTTTCGTTACAGTATCGACGATCGTTCTCCTCGACGAAGTCTATGTATTGTGCCTCGTAGGAGTTGCTGTCATCGCGGTTAGCAGGTCCCGCCGAACATGGCCGAAGGAAGGGGGAGATGGTGCTGCCTTACATGGAGACCTCGCCGTCGGAATCTGGCTTCGGGTCAGAACCGGGCTCCGGGTGCATAGTCCATGGTTGCTTTTGCGCATGCTCATTCTCGTCCACCTCGACGAGAGGCATGTCTTGGCCTAACGGCTGGAGATCTTTTGCCGCCATGACATGACGAACTTGGAGGGCTGGTGAAGGGAATGGCACATCAAGATCGGTGTTTATAGAGGGTCTTCTCCTGGAGGAGAAGGCCGACGCACGCCCGACACAGCACTTTCTGCAATGATCCACGTTTGCCTGCTGGTGTTGTAACCATGGGTAAAATCATGCGAGTCCGCCGAACATGAGCCACGGGTCCTGGTATCGAGCTTCAGTGACACGTGTGAGGTGAATAGTTCATCGTCCTCGTTCGGCCCAAGAGAGAGCAATAAGAAAAAGCAAAGATGGCGGAATCGGCCGTGAGTGACGCAACTGGTTCAGTACCGAGTCACAAACACGGGAGAAATGTCAACGGTTTGCGAATGCAAAAGGAGGGAAAGTGAGAGTCGAACGGCTGAGCCGAATGGTTGGGACGCACATTGGCCTAGCAGGAAAAGCCTCGCGCCAGGTGCCGGGGGAAGAGGAAAAGGAAGCCGGCGAAAAGAAGGAAGGCGTTCCAGGTCCGGAGGATGGATTAGGAGGGCAGTTGATCAGCGCAAGGCCGTGGTGGTCCACGGAGGCCGAAGACTAGTTCCTGCAATGAGCATGCTGAGAGGCTGAGGGAAGCCTCTAGACCCATCGATGCAGGCAGCCTGAAGGGCCGGTTCGATCAACCGGGACCGACCATTTCCTGGGAATCCAACTGCAGTGCAACTAGCGAGGTACACGAGACGCCATGCAGCGGATGGTCCTTTCATTTCCCTCTTTGGGTAACCTGCCCCGTTGCAGGCACTGACAGGTCCGCCGCTGTTCCCCGGTACTGGGTCCCGGCTCAAGCTGGTAGTCAGGGCGAGGTGAGAGCCTAATAGGTTGCTTACAGGCGCAGGCTAGTTGAGGGTGGCGTCTGGCTGGACTCGGGCATCCTGAGTCCTGACGCTGGCGGTGCCAGATTGCTGGCTGGCCGTGGACTGTTAGTGAGGTAGCATTGCAAGGATTCGAATCCGTTGCTGGGATGGATTGACATGCGATAGTTAAGTCGACATGCTGAGTCAGAACTATGTGAGTAAATGAGTCAACTGAAGGAGGCGGAGGGTGAGAGGCGGAGGTACTGCCAAATCGTAGTAATAAGTATGGAGTAGATCAAGAGTCAGATGTCCGTAGAACGAGTGCGAGCATCTCACACTGTCTCGCATGATGGAGAAGTCGAAACCACGGAACGGGCCCGACTCCAACCAACCACCCGAAAGTCAAACACAACCACATCCAGCAAACAACCCCAAAGCCTCATTTTCCCCCGTCACCAACCACAAACCCCATCCTTACCTCTCCCTCTCCCCTTCCTTCTCTCTTTCAATGTCCCCCGCCACAACCCCCTCCCCAACCTCCCTAACCCTCAAAACCCCGCGCCGCTTCCTCTTCATCGCCTCGATCGGCAACCCGCGACCCTATCGCCAAACCCGCCACAGCGCCGGCCACATCCTCCTCGAAGCCCTCACCCCCCTCCTTCCAGCCCGCGCACCCCTCGTCTCCTCCCTCTCCTCCGATGGTCCGCTCTTCTACAAAACCTGGCACAGTCCGTCCTACATGAATGAGTCCGGTCCCAAACTCCTCCGCCAATTCCAATCCTGGCTCTCCTCCACCCAAACCGAAACATTCAAGTCGGTCGTACAGCGCGGCCACGTTCGCGCTGTCGCGACCCCCGAGCGACAAAATCCCGAGTGGCAGATCCGCGGCGTGGATCCAGGTTCTCTGCGCCATTTCTCGCCTACATTGGTCATTCTGCATGATGAGTTGGAGGCGCCCCTGGGAAAGGTGCGCGTGAAGAGGGGCGGGCCCGAGAAAGCTAGTTTGAGGGGCCATCGGGGGCTGATTAGTGCGTTTGAGAGCTTGAGGGGAAAGGGGCTGTATCCCCCGAAGAAGGGGGATACTGGAGATCTCTCGGTTTTGCGCATCGGCGTGGGGATTGGGAGACCCGAGACAAGGAATCGTGGCGATGTGGCGGATTATGTCCTCGCGGAAATGAGTCCCGTAGAATTGGCGGCCGTGCGGGCTGCTGCGGTGCCGGTGATGGAGGTGTTGACTGATGAGCTATACCGCGAGGGAGGGGAGTCGTGATGACCGGGATGGGTGGGATGGATGGGATGGGTGGGATGGGATATAACTATAGAGGCGGTTTCGAGATACCCGTGTTACTAGATTTTTTGATTTCTCACACATAGGTAGACGGTCTACACATGTAAATATCATGAACATGGAAATTCCCAAATAATGTAATGTAGGGTTAACAATGAGCTTCCCAAGACTGTTTTGATGCTGAAGCAAGAATAATTAAGGCGGCTAACAGGAAGGCCAACAGGCACGCAGGGTAATAAAACAGACAAAGAAACGAACCCACCCAAAGTAATGACACGATTAGACTGTTCCCGCTATGCTCAAATCACGAATCTCCTGCAACACCTCTTCCACCCGGTTGTCCAGGTCACCCCGCGCGTACTGGTCCCTCGTCTCCGCATCCAGGTACTGCTGCACTTGCGCCATACGCGAGTATGCCTCGGCACAGAACCGCAATTGAATCTTCACCAGAGCCTCGAAACTCGGGTCCAGGTACGGCACACGAAGGTCGATGAGCTGGGGAAGCTCGTTGAAGAGCTGTTCGTTCAACTGTTCGTAGGCT
This sequence comes from Aspergillus carbonarius ITEM 5010, assembly GCA_001990825.1. NCBI lineage: Eukaryota > Fungi > Ascomycota > Eurotiomycetes > Eurotiales > Aspergillaceae > Aspergillus > Aspergillus carbonarius. The sequence continues at coordinate 771,008 of KV907508.1, read as the reverse complement.
TGCTTGGCAATCTCCGTCTCACGCTCCATCCGGGGAAGCTTCGTAGCGTCCTTGTCGGGCTTCTCGACCAACTTCTTCACCTTGGCGCGCATCGAATCGTAATCCAGTAGCTTGTGGTTGCGCTTCTTGATGCACTCGTTGATGTCGGGGAAGTAGGCACAGAAACGGGAAATCGGCTCCAGCACGGTCGAACTAAGGGGTGACATATTAGTCGACATCCAGACTCCACCATCGCGAGACCGAACATACCGGTACGGTCCATCCAATGCCTTGATGGTTTCGGCATCAAGATCCTCCACAGCTTGCTTGTAGCTCCGGCTCACGCCATCGTTGGTTCCAGCATCGCCATAGAAAGCATCGATGGTCTCAGCGATACGCATCTGTGACGCGGTCATAGCTGTCCAAGCATCAGCATCCCTCATGCCCGACCAGCATATAGCTCAGAAGAATCACCAACCTCGTAGCGAGTCCAAGTAGCCTTTAGCCTCCTTCTGTAGCCGATTTGCGGCAGCTTCCATCGTCCGGTACCGACTGTATTCATGGCCGTTAGCGATTGAGTTCCAGGCCTCTAGTCTGTCCAAAGGACACTATACCGCTCTTCAATCTCATAGTCGCGATCGTTCGTGCGCTCCACATGCCCTATTGATTCCAGTACCAGGGGTCAGCATCCGGGGTCGCATCGGTCCCGCCCCCTGAGAAGATAGGATATATCGGTGATGCTCATCTCCGAAGCAAGCGGGGTGGGGGGAGAGAGAGAGAGAGAGAGAGGCAAGAGAGCATACCCGTCTTCATCATCACCTGCGTTGTAGCGCGGTTGACATTTTTCTTGAACCCTGTAGATCACAGACTAATATGTCAGAAGTCTGCCCCCGAGTACATGCTTCACAAGATGAAACGGGTATTCTGCGCACCTGCCCAGGACATGATGACAACTAGCGGGCGAGTATAACGTCTGGAGAGAATAAGGGGGTTTCGGAATCAGAAAATTCACTCAGGGCAGTATGAGAGGGCGGCAGCCAGGGGGAGAAGCTGGATATGATAGTGGCGATGTGAGACAAAGAGACAGCCCGAATGAATGCGACAGGCCTCAGAATCCAGATGCCCGATGCGGGACGGATGATGTTCGGAGACGTTCGAGTGCAGTGGCTGTGCCCATCTTACCCCCGTGGCGGTGTCAGGTTCAGTCTTACTGTACTCCGTACAGCCCTACGACGGAACAATACGGCGGTTGTAAATTATTCGGAAGTACGGAGTAACGGCTGCTCTTTTGCGTACCGAGTTCCGGTCGGGCCCTGACGTCATCCAGTCCCCTTCCACGAGAATCTAGCAGCCATCAAACGGTCTTCATGATGTCAAAGAGTGGGAGAATCGGCTTGTGCCTGAGTATTTAAAGACGTCATGACGGGCTCGCTAGCCCTACGGAGCTATACATATTAATTATCTTTAGCAAAATGATCTGGCTGGTGTGCGCTACCATTTCAACCAGTCCGTGCTGCATAATGCATCTAGTGCATTATTGGGATTTGGCAGAATCGGCACGAGAATCTGGAGTAAGTCCAAGGCCATACTCTGATTTGATTCTAGTCGTACAAACATTCTTCGGGCTTTCCGAATCCCATCTGATGTCAGGGACTATTTACGTGGTCTTCAAATCAGTATGCGACGAGGACCGTGATTCCCCGCGTTTGTCTAATGAAGCGTTACTCGATGGGCCAGCATACCAATCAGGTGGTCAGGCTGATCACTTCACGACTCAAAGAAGGATCGATAAGCGCTTTGGCACACATGGAAAATTCAGTAGAAATCAAGTCTCATTTTGACTTGCGAATAAAAACATTTTGTCTCGACTTCATGGACGTAGGCGCCAGCCTTAGTTCGGGGCTCGGCCATCTCGTTGGCGAATCCCAACTCAAATCCTGCTCCATCGGGCTAGTAGATCCAGCCTTGCATGGCTGACACCGATTGTCGATTGCCAATCGAACTAACCCGTCAGGGTCGTATGCGTTGGAGGCCCTGTTTTGCCCATAATTAGTGCGATTAGGTAAAAATGGTGCTGCCTGTCCGGGTTGCACTGCGTGATCCATCTGGGCAATTCCAGCTACGTAGGGCTGGCCAGACTGCCAAAGTTGGCATTCCACAGCGGGATCGGGCAGTGCCTCGAACAAAGGGGGTTCAGAATTGGGTAGAAGACGGTTAGAACATAAATGCACGAAGAAGAAATGGTCCCAGGAGCAGGGCGTTTTTTGCTTTTTTTTTTTTTTTTTTCTTTCGTTTTTTTACAGCACACAATAGGACACAACACGAGCTATCAGCAGTGAGACCGACAAACACCACCACCACCAGCTGCTGCTGCTGAGCTGTCTGATCTCCACAAATCAAGGGTTTCAGCAAGCTAGCCTTCCCTTGGGGGTCGCTTCCTATTGATCAAGGATTCGGGCTCCTTTTTGGGGCTGCATGATGCGCCAAGCAAGCTTGATCTGGCTCGCGTCCGGTGTCGCCCCCGTTTGCAGCTCGGTACGGGAATGTTTTGGTGTCAGTGACCCGGTCCATTGGCCAGTCGGCCTACCTGAGGCATCTGATGCAGACATCCACCCCAGCGTACCTAGGTACATGATATGGAGTCTTACTCCCTCCGTGTCTCCATTGGTTCGGCCTGGCGAGCTGAGGGTGGGAGAATGCAGTCCTCCTTGGCTGCTTAGGAATCTTGGCGTCGATAGAAATATGATCCCAAGACAATAGTAGGAGGTCGCTTGTGCATCGGGCCCGGTGCTAGTTGTACTTTTGATTCCCGCGCCCGTACAGGTCTTGGATGGGCCCACATAATAATCATCATCCTGGGGTGCTGTGTGAGAGAGGTCACTGTCGCATGAAGAATCGCCCTGTTGCAGGTGTCGGCGTGAAAGCGCCTCAGCTGCATAGAAGGGATGATAAAATCTGAGATACATTGCACACCCCCCGGAAGAAAGATTGTTATTGACGCGATCATATGATCAGCCAATATCGTGTTCTTTTAAGGCCGGGGTAAGCATCGTGGCAGCAGCCAGGTAGAAGGAGCAGTCAACGAATGTTGATGCCAATCAAGCCATGACGTTAAGGCGACTGGAAGGAAACCGCTCTCTCCAAGCGGACGCTGCCAGCTGTACTAGGTAATGAAGTCATCGCTTGATAGCCCCCTGGAACAATGCGCTCCGGGCCATTCAAAGATGCAGCGACAAGACAATAATAGTGACACATAAAAACATAATACTTACCGCTAGGTCCAAGCCGACCTCCGGTAGGATCTGAGTCACCGGACATTGGTCTAGGTACTCCGCACAAAGGGGCGAAATGGGCACATTGAAAACTGGAAAAGAACAAAGAACTAAAGGCCAAATTGTGCGGCCGGTGGATCAATCAATCAATCATATTTGCTGCACTGTTGCTGTGTACGTACTCTGGAGACAGCCAACTCACATGACCCCGGCACTCGCCCGCCAATCGCCCACTTTCAACTCCAGAATACATAGGAAAACATGACGAGGGTCACATTGGAAGATATGCTGCAAAAGGGTATCCCAAAAAAATCCCCCGCCCCCCGCTCCCCTCCCCCCCAATATTGATACAACCTCCCTGATGCTACATCCCACAGAACCCATGACGCTCCAACACCGACCATGATAAGGTAAAGAACCACGCCCTGACTAAGGAAAGAAGAAGACTGTCAGCATGATCAACACAACTTGAGTAAGATAAGATAGTCCCTGTCGATGAGTGTCATTCAGCCCCCCATAAGACCCATTAGATGCATATAGAAAATGAGATGATATCAATGGAAGCCCGGGATGCGTGAACTGAAAGAGGTATAAAACGTTAATAGGAAAAAAAAAAGGCTGGTGAATGGAAAGATGGCTCATAGGTCATGACTCTTCGTTGCATTGGCATGAAAACATGACGACCAAACTAAGCCCATAAGCTAGTAGGCAGATGGAAATGGAACAGAAAACATGCGCCGGTATAATAGTGTAGTAATCAATGGTGCCTCCTTCTATAGAACAGTCAAGAAGGACCAAATCCCCCCAAAAGAAACGGGAGAAACACATGAACCACCCGGGTTTATGGTTTTAGCAGACGCAAGAGGCCGACAAGAGGCAGATCTCTCACAAGGGATACACAGTCCGGAACAAACGTCCGATCAATCCGCCGAGACCATGTCCCCCTTCCGGATACGCCACCTGAGCCTTGAGGGCACAACGGCACACCACGTCGAGATCAGTATCCTTCTTCGCCAGCTTTGCACAGCTTGATCTCGCGAACCCATTCGGATTTTAAGACCTGCGAGGCGTTGATGCGGCGAGAAGGGTTGGGGTCGAGAATAGAATAGATCACGTTACGGCAACGGGCCTGTGAGACTTGTTAGCTGGTACATCAGGTAATCAGACGGGATCGGTCAGCCCTTACCCGGTGCAAGGTTTCAATGGGAGCGTAACCATCCTCATGTTTACGACCCTCCAGATAACGCTGGTAAAATTCATCTTCGTCCTTCCGTGCAACTCGCCAGAGGTGGCGCCCGGTCCTCATGGCCATGTAGATGACACCAGTGGCCCAGACATCAACCGCTCTTGGGTCAAATTCCTTTTCAATATATTCTTCCGGGGCGATGTAAGGAGCTGAACCACAAAGGCCCGCAGTCATATGGGGTTCTTTCTCCCACGCCATACGAAAACACTCGCCATTTCCAAAGTCTGTAATTTTCAAGGCTCCGTGGGTGGTCAACAAAAGGTTTTCAGGCTTGAGATCCCGGTGGGCAACACCCATTTCGTGCATGTATTCAACGCCACGCATGAGCTGTTTGAAGAAGCAATCTGCCTCGGCCACTTCAAGTTTTCCGGCTGCCAACACCAGAGTATAGAGATCGCCACCTGCGCAGTATTCCATCACTTCACAGTAGTCACCTTTGGCATCCTGGAGAAGATCGAGGGTGTGAATGACGTTGGGGTGGCGAAGGGAAGAGGAGATGCAAAATTCCGAGGTTAGCCGCTTCTGATACTTCTTAGTAGTCTCTTGGGGACGGCGGCGGAACTCTTTGACCGCGTACAACTGCTCGACCTTGGAGTCTCTTGGGTCCACCTTGTGAGATATCCGAACAATACCAAAGGCCCCGCGACCAACGATCTCTTGGCATTTGCCGTATTTATCAACTAGCGAAGCGGTGGCATTCGGACCGCCCTTCTTGTCGGCGGCCAACTTATCCCGTTCGTTCTTGAACTGGTCGATCCATGTTGACATGAGCGACAACTGTTGCTCGTCGACGTGATCTTCTTTCTTCCTGCCGCCACCCAGCATGTCTCGTAGTAGGTCAGTCAGCTTCTCTTGCCGTTTTGCGCTCCTAAGGTGATGGCTGTGGGTGCCGTCCCCGGGCAACTCGAAACGCTTGTGAGCGGGAGGCCCTTCCTTTTGATCTTTGCCATTGCTAGACTTCGGCTTTTTCTCGTTGTCTTCTTTCGTAGAAGCCTGTCGGGATGGGGCTCTGGAAGACGGTTTGGAAGATGGCTTGGAGGAGGGTTTAGAGGTGGGCTTGGATTGTTTGATGCTAGCGTTTGAGGGGGCTTTGACACTTTCTGTGCTGCTGTCCGAAAAGTCGCGATGCGATTCCGGCTCTTTCAAGGTGGACTTCCCGGTATTAGAGAACATGCGGGAGATGCGATTGGCCATGGTAGGTTTAGCGGTCTTTGCGGGGGTCGGGGGAACGGGGAGGACGTCCCCGTTCACGGCGGACAGATTCATGCCCGCTAAAGCACGTGTTACCTGAGACTCTCCATCGCGGGAATCGTTGGAGAACTGTGACGCTGCGGCGGAGGAGACTGCGGAAGGTACTGGCGAAGCCGATTGTGGAGTCATGTGCGGTAGTGAGAAGAGGTGGGTGCACGGAGGTTTAAGAAGAACGAGAAAGCCCCCGTGGCAAGGTGGGAGATTAGAAGCCTACAGCGCGAAGCTGCAGAGGCCAGCGACAATGACTTTTGGAAGGAAATGGAGAGATGCTGAGGAAGGTTGCGAGGACGGGGAGAGAGGAGAGAAAAAAAGTTGCGGTGGCCCCAGTCGGTCGTGGTGATGGTGGCCTGAGGCGACAGGTTTGACTTTGTTGTAAGGTGACGGAAGTGACTTTCGGATGTTGAAATTACAATAGGAGGTTTTGAGTAAAGGAGAAAAGAAAAATCATGCAGCCAGAGGGAAATAA
>KV907508.1:666394-749766 GCA_001990825.1 Aspergillus carbonarius ITEM 5010 | reverse complement strand
AAAAAAAAAAAAGGGAAATGGCGATAAAAAATAAACGATGGGACTAGAGTGGATCGTGGCCCTAACAGAGAGACGTCAGGGCAGTTGCCCGTCGTCGTCGCTGGAGATCGAATGGATTTCTGGAAAGAACAGTTTCAACGGTGCATACTGGTACCACACCGAGAGGTGAAAACGAATGTAAGAAGAGGGAAAGGGGAGGGGGGCAAGAGACGCTCGACCAGTAGTGAGGTAACACTGTATCTCAGGAACTTTTTCTAACCAAACGGACTTTTTAGTTCGGGACTGCGCAGGAGAGAACTGGTGCAGATGCCACAGGCATGCGTCCGGTTGGCAAGAGGGAAGCTGCAGGGACTCCTATTATTCTTTGGTTCCCCTCTGCCTTGCGACTTTCGAGAGCAGGACGAAAGAGCCACAATGGGTCAGAACTTAAGTGACTCGAATACAGGATGGCGGACCCAGCCCAACCAGCCTGAGTGGGCTTAGACCGGAACCTACCGAGAATAGAATAGTGTTTCAAGAGCGATGGTTTCAAAATGACTTCAAGTGTCGGTGCCATTCACAGCAGAGGGGGAGGGGGGGTTGTTCAAACCGCACCCTCACGATGGAGGGGCGCATTAGCTCTGGAGGTTCCGAGCCAGTTCGAAAAAGGACCAGGAGGGGTGCCGAATGGTAGAGAAAGGCTAAAGATGCATGAAAGCTGGGTATCAATAGGAACCCGGACGGGTTACAGAGCAGGGGGGACACAAGACCAAATTGAACTCGGCGTGAAGAAGCAATGCAACAACAGCCTGCGGCTACTGCTGTACGCCCTGGCTACGGAATCAGACCAAAGTTAAAGCCCTGTGCGCTAAAAAAAAAGGGGGGGGGATAAAATAATAGGAAAATGAAAACATAAATCGAGAAGGGGGAAAAACATGTAAAAAAGAAATAATAATAATAAATAATAGATAATAAGATAATAAAAAAGAGGATCGTCTAGCCATATCCTGAAAGGCAAGACTTGCCGGCGTTCCTCCGGGGCAAAAAGACCCTCTCGCGGGAAGCAGCGCGTTCTAGCTGTATATCTTGGACGACAGGCGATTGATGATGGGTGGGTACCGGCGCCCCAAGACGTTGGGTCAGTCAATGGACGAGAATTGACATGTTGCTCAGGAATGAAGGCTCCAGAGGGAACGAGGTTCAGGGCTGGGTCCCGGAAGCAGGTAGTGCGGTCGATCCATCCCGACAGCAACTCGTTTCTGTGAAGCTGTGTACTGTACGGAGTAATGCATACAGTTACAGGGAAATGCAGAACCGTGCATTGGCCCTATTCACGATAGCGGGAATGCATCCGGCGATGACTGGCAGAAAATTGATAGCAGCGGAGGCAATTGATAACCGCAGAAGCGGGGTGCTAGCCTGTTAGCCTCCGCAATAGGCGCGGACGAGAGCAAAATCCTGGAGGCTGGGTGAAAAAAAGAATGGATCCCGTTAGTGCAGAAGGCGATGGAACGAAGGCTGCAAGGATGTTCCGGAACGGCCAGGCCAGCACTAAGCTGTCAGACTGGATCCTCAGTCCACCCGAGTTACCCATTTGGTCCAGCATAAAGGAGATGAGTGTACGGAATACTGTGTATGAAATATGTATGTCTGTTAGACATGAACTGGAGTGAGGCCCCTAGAAATTCAGCAGCATAGAAAAAGAGAAGTAATTCCGAAAATGAGAAACAAAGATAGGTAATTACCGGCGTAGGTATGGATCATTAGGTCGGAGCGCTTTTGCTGTCTTCTTCCTTTCTCTGTTTTTCCTTTCAGGAGTTTTGTTTCCTCTTCCGTTTCTGTTTCCAACACCGGTGGAATGGTGGGCGTACAGGGACAGAATCTGCCAGGAAGACATGAAGCAGACTGGCTAGCCGGCAGGATTCTTCACCCACAAGGCAGGCCGGGCTAATACCACCGCGCTTGTGGACTTGTTAGACAGCTAGTACTACACGGTACATCGTCGGGGCGTCGTGGTGACGATCTAGCCAATGCTGCCGCAGATTCTCATTTGACGGGTCAATTGTCGGGTGGCCAACAAGGTATAATTAGTAGCAGTCCGAAAAGCAAGTGGTCTGCACTCTGCATCGTAGCATCTGATCGAGACAGACAATGGCCCATGCACGAGAACCATGCAGGAGCAGAATGGCCCCGCCAACTTGAATCAACCGTCAGATTGTAGTGCGGTATAGTCCTGCATGGACTTGTCGCTGAGGCCGATGGGGTTCTCCCGGCTCTTCGACCTTCCCTGATGGTCCTGAATCACGGCCTATCATGGTCAGAGCTGCGGCGTTCGTATCCATTGATCAACTGCCTGCATGGGGGGAGGTGTCAATCGACCAAGGAATGAAGCAGCTTGTGGGGGAAAAAAAAAGGGGGGGGGGAATCGAACAAAGGGAGTTCCGGAGCGAGGATGGCATGGGGAGTGGCAGAGGGGCCTGTGGCGCAGTCCGTAACCTTACCGAGTCACCGCTGACCGCGGGAGAGTCAGCATACCTACGGACGCTGTCTGGCCTGGTAAAAAAGTAAAACCAGTAATTCGGTACCCGCCGCGGAGGTACCGGCGACTTCCTGGCAGGCGGGAACATTGTGGTAGCCCCACCCCTCAGGTACCCGCTGCGCTTGTAACTGGGAAATCCAGACGGCGGCAAGCGCTGCGTGAAACTTTGCGGTGCGTACGAAGGACGGAGTGATGGCCTCATCATTACCAAAGTCAAGGGAGGCATCCACAGAGTCCTCCACAGTCCATTGGTCTCAGACGTTGGAATTATATATCCTCATATACACAGCAGAGCCATCAGTTATTCGGTCTGCTGGTTCCCGTCTTCTAAGCAACTGTTTGGCCATGGTGGTGCGGGCGTTTCGCGCACTAGGCGCCCTAGTAGGTTAATTAACTTCAGACCAAGGTATCTTCACACTCCGCCAGGGATGAATATTGTAGTATTTCTCTCATAATATTAATAACAATGATCTCGAGTAAAAATTCTCCCTGCCACCTCGAGTTCTCCCACTAGATTTCAAAGAGAGCCTGGCGAGAACATCCCAGAGGCATGGCTGGAGTCTTTGAGATGCTTTAACGGAGCGCTCCGTACTGGGTTACTACTTGCCAGTATAAGAAGAAGGCAACTGATAATATCCACTGGAGATGGCCTGGGCGGAAGATCCATGTTCTTTGCCTGTCTGCCTTTTCGGCGCGCACAGATGTTGCTTTCTGACCACCCACATCCAATCTGCATTAGTTGGTTAGTCGCTTCGTATGCTTATTCATGAGACCATCGTCCGAGTTCCACTCCCCCTTCGATTCCGACTCGCTGTCCTGCATCCCCTCGATAGTAACTGTCACCTCGTTCTTTTCCTTTTGTGTAAACCCTATGCCCGAGTGTTTCGAGGACATTAGTCCTAGCCTAACAACCATGAGTGCACACAAGGGGGGCGAGGAACGATCCTCGTTTATAGGTCTCGAACACGCACTATGTACCTAAGGAGTATTCCGGTGGTACAGCGCACTACCTGGGAATGAGATTGGATGCTCCGAATGGTACCTAGTCAGTACCTCGGAGGCTCTCTGGAATCTGGATGTAATGGCCCCAGCCCATCCCCAATCATTACCGTACGATACTAGTAGTACGTGGCAATCCAGCCATCCTTCGAGGCAACACCGGTTCATGCATGGTTTGATTCCGATGCTCCGCGGCTTATGTTGCGATCAATGGGTTTCACTTTGCTGGAGGGCCAAGCTCTGTCTCACGGTCTGTCTCTCCTTTCCCTGGGGACTGATGAGATCATGGATCTGAGGTCTCACAGAATTAGCAAGTCGGTCACAAAGCACGGACGCCGAGAAGGATTGGAGCGTCCCGTCCGGCGTGAGACGGTTGGCATCTCATATCATCGAGATTAGTCCAGTAAGTGCTCCTCCGTTCCAGGTCCGACCCTGCTCCGGATGGAGGTTCCGCCGACCTAGTTCTGGACTTAAAACGATAGCGATCCTATCCCACTCCATCCATCCGGCTGACTGGCCACTCATCGATCCTTCTAGGCTACATGAGTGCGCATACATCATGCATTGCCCGAAATGTGACGCCCTCGTCCAATCGCTAACCGCCCCGAACTACACCAGTCTGGAAGCACGGTAGAATAGTCCTGAATCTGACATGTCGTCCAGACAATCGTTGTGGTGCATCTCAATGCTTCTCTTGCAGATCTTGACCGCGTTCCCCCACTACATGTGAGTATGCCGGCCATGGTACGGAGTATCTATGGTGCAATTTGATTTTCCGGCTGCGCTCCCCAGCCATTGGATAGGAAGGTTGGGATGGTGAGCTGCATGGCCAGGAGGACCCTAGCCCTAGCTCTGGTGATTTGGGCGTCTCGTGGCCTATGATTTTGACTCCCGCATAAGCGAACCACAAGTTGGTTGGAGGACAGTCTCCCCGTCCCCCCGTCTGCAGGTGCCGGTCGTCTTAGCCTTCACGCGCTCTTCCTGCTTCATAACTACCCAGTGCCCCGTCCTCGGAAGATGCGTCGGGAAAGGATAGCTGAGGTGCTGGACGGCAGATAGTATGTTTTTCCCCCCGGGGGCCACAAGTGTCAGGTCCCAAATCCCAAGTCCTTCCGGTGCTTTGACCTCTGCTGCCTCCTTTTCTTCATGACCTGGCTTTTCGCGTTTCATTATGTTCCCGTACACCGGCATCCCCTTCGTGGCTTAAAGCTGGCCTCGAACAATGCCCAGGTTCCATACCTCCATATTAACCCCGTTTTGCTCCAAAAACGACGGCGCCATTATTAGTTCTCTTGCTAACTCTCAGAAATCTACAAAGGAATTGCGGAACAGATAACCTGCTTAAGGGCTAGGGACAATACTGACAACCCAGATTTGCCCGTCCGGGCACTATGGCGCCATGAAACCGAGAGCTCATCATTTCATATCCTACGATAGTTGGACTGAGGGAAGGACACACCCACTGCTTTGGAGGCCAGGGTAGCAAGGATGGCATATAACAAGTGGCTGTTAATGAATTCGCGTCAGGCATTGGAAGCCATGCCGTGACGAGACTGGGGTGTGACCAGGTGGAATGGAAGCCCTCTCGCTGAGGTGATTACATCCGTGGAGGAGTTGATGTCCCTGTCACAGTATTGATGGCAAATAGATGCAAATCAATGCCTGGTTGGTTTCGCACTGTCGAATGGGGCACATTATGATTGAAACAGAGGACACATTGCTGGGAGGGAATATTGTCATGGGCTGAATGAAAGGGCGCCGCGGGGGAGTACCGAATGGGTGCAGATTGAATGGGCGACAAGCGCCTTTAGTCGAGTGAATATGGTAGACCACCTTGGCATAGAATACATTGATTGAATGGTCGACCGCAATCGAATTGAACGTTCGCTTTAAAAGTACTATTAGGGGGCGTTGTTGGAATTTCGGCCCTCGAGGTGTGCTTGGCACCCGCGGAAAACGTGGGCGATACTTTGCTTGGACTTGCGCCTTTCTCTGGTCGTTCCTCATCGAATTATTCTGCCAGTCTTTCCTCATCGCTTCACTTTCCCTCCTTTACTCTCTTTTCTTTTCTTCTCTCTTCCCGCCCCCCCTTCCTTTTTTCCTCCATTACCTTTCTCTCTTTTCTTCACCCGACCTTTGAAACCTGCACCGCAGCCTCTCACGCTGGCTCCGATCTAGCTAGCCACAGCGCATATCCCACCGGGCACTCATAGTTGCGCGCCCCGTCCGTGTCGTCATGTCCCCTCATGACTACGCGGACCGTCAATCAGAATCTGTCGCAGATGCGGTGACCGCGATGAAGCTGGAGTCCGACACATCGCCCGAAAACTCGGCCGTCAACGGTGGAGGAACCATGATCAAGGACGAATCGTCGAACGCGGCCTCCAACGCCTCCCCAGTCCCTACCCCGAAGGAACAATCACGGTCTTCTTCTCGATCCCCGGTCAGAAAGGAAGAAGGCGAGGAGGACGAGCAAAACTCGACGGGGAAGGATGACCACCATGCGGACAAACTGGAGGAGAAAGTCGGGGGCGACATTATCGTCAAACTCGAGCCCGGCCAGCCTCCCAAATTGACACGGAGCTCCTCGCAGAAGGTTGTTGCGAGGCCGCCGCAGTTGTTCTCCCATCTGCCAGATAGCACAGCTGAGGCTGAGGCCACATTCGACCTGATGGACGCCTGCACGTACGCCAATAAGTTCATGGGTTATACCGAACATGCGATGGAGTGCGATTGTGCAGAGGAATGGGGTAAGTCATCGTAAATCTCCTCGTGCGCTGTCTGTCTACTCGGTCCTCCCCTCCCCCCTGGCTGGCTTCTTCTTTCGGCTTCTCCGACGCGTGGCGGCGTACCTCGAACCCAACGTGAAGTGATCGGGATGACCGCTTTTTACTACACTTTCCCCCTTGGCTTCCTTTTAATTCTCTTTTCTTTTCGCTTCTTCAAATTTCGTTTTGTTCTTTCCCACATTACTTCTGCTTTCATGCACTTTCCCGCCCACCTGGCATTCAAGGACCAAATTAACCCAATCCAGAACCGTCGGTCTCCAAGAATCTGGCATGCGGTGAAGACTCGGACTGCATCAACCGCGCAACCAAGATCGAATGCATGGGAGATTGTGGATGTGGACCAGAATGCCAGAATCAACGGTTCCAGCGAAGGGAGTATGCTCCGGTGGCCGTGATCAAAACGGAAAAGAAAGGGTTCGGCCTCCGGGCGGAGGCCGACCTGCGACCGCACCAGTTCATCTTCGAATATGTAGGTGAAGTCATTAACGAGGCCCAGTTTCGACGCCGCATGAGGCAGTATGACGAAGAGGGGATTAAGCATTTCTATTTCATGTCCCTCAGCAAGGGTGAATTTGTCGATGCGACCAAAAAGGGTAATCTGGGCCGGTTTTGCAACCATTCGTGTAATCCTAACTGTTATGTCGACAAGTGGGTCGTGGGAGAGAAGCTCCGCATGGGCATCTTCGCCGAACGGCATATCCAGGCTGGCGAGGAACTGGTCTTCAACTATAACGTCGACCGCTACGGCGCAGATCCTCAGCCGTGTTACTGTGGGGAGCCTAATTGTACGGGCTTCATTGGGGGTAGAACCCAGACTGAGCGGGCCACGAAGTTGTCAAATGCTACAATCGAAGCTTTGGGTATCGATGATGCAGACGGCTGGGACACTGCCGTTGCTAAGCGGCCACGCAAGAAGAAGATGGGCGAGGATGATGAGGAGTATGTGGATAGTGTGCAGCCAAAGTCTTTGGAGGAAAACGGTGTCACCAAGGTCATGGCGGCTCTTATGCAGTGCAAGGAGAAATGGATTGCGGTCAAGCTCCTGGGGCGGATTCAGCGATGTGACGATGAGCGAGTCCGGAATCGGGTGGTGAAGATGCACGGGTACCAGATCCTGAACTCCCAGCTGGGCATGTGGAAGGACGATTTCAACGTGGTTTTGCAGATTCTGGACATCCTGGACAAATTCCCTCGTCTAACTCGAAACAAGATCATCGACTCCAAGATTGAGTCTACCATCCAACCACTCACCAGCTGTAGTGATGAGCGCGTGGAGAAGAAAGCAGCCATGTTGCTGCAAACCTGGTCGACCCTCGAGGTAGGCTATCGCATTCCCCGCATGAAACGGGATCCCAATGCCACGACGCCGGCTGTCAATCAGTTCGAGCGGCGAGAGATCACTCGGGATGAGCGACGGCGGTCAAAGTCCCGCTCACGGTCAAGGTCGCGGTCAATCGAAGCGCCTCGTGGCCCGGCTGCCCAAACACGAGGCGGACATGGCCAGAGGAACACCCATCATCATGGTCCCCGGCCCTTCCGTCGACAGTTCAATCCCCTTCCACCAGGCTGGTTCGCGGCGGAATCGAACGGGAGGACATATTACTACTCGGCTCGTGGCGATACTACTTGGACGCGACCAACCAAGCCCGCTCCTCAACTGCCCCCGCCCCCGAAGGAGTCGAGGGACAAGGCCCTACAGGATATTATCGACGGTATCATGAACGCAAAGGAAAACACGCCGAAGGAGAAGACCGGAACGCCAGTCACGCCGCAGGCTTCCAGGCCAACGCCGGATAGCAAGGATGGCCAAGAAAAGTGGAAGACCTATAGCGAAGAAAAGCGGAAGAAGATCTACGAGAATACCGTGAGTCACTGTTTTGAACCTTGAATACCAGATGAGCAGGTGGAAGTAACTGACCGGACGTAGCTCTATCCCCATGTCAAGTATGTGGTGGATAAGTTTAAGCATAAGCTACCGAAAGATGACCTGAAACGCTATGCCAAAGACGTGAGATAATGACTTCCCCGAGGCCGATAATCGAAGATAGCCAGGCTAATCGATCGCTGTCGACAGGTGGCTAAGAAATTGGTTAACTCGGATTTCAAGAACAACCGCGTCGGAGACCCTACCAAAATCGACGACAAACAGCAGAAGAAAGTGAAGAAGTTCTGCAAAGAATTCTTCGACAAGGCCGTCGCCAAGCACCGCGCATACGAACGGCGAAAGACAGAGCAGCAGTCGAAGGGGGCGGACTCGAAGCCGGACGTCGAGGACGAAGCGCTGGACGTGAAGATGTCTGACGATGAGGATTACAGGGCTCCGGCGCAGGATGAAGAGACCCCTACGACCATGACGGACGAACTGCAGGGGAACCTTAAGCGCAAGAGAGAAGATGAGCCTAGCACCGGTGATGGAAATACCACCGAGTACACCACCCCGTCTTCGTCCAAGAGACAACGATCCTCCACGCCACCACCGCCGCCGCCGCCGCCTCCTATGAGCCCCAGTAACGAGCTGGCCCAAAGTGGCGACGACAGCAATATGAAAAGCGATACGGACGAGCCCACCCCGGCAGACAAACCACCCTTCGACTCTCCGCCACCCCCTCCTCCTCTCCCTCCATTTCCCGGGCAGAAGTTCGATTCGGAAGAAAATGATTTCAGTAGCGAAGAGGGCGTCAACGAGCTAAATCCATCACATATTGGCATCGAGGGACAAGTATAGCACGGATGGTCTCAGCTGGCTAGCTTTATTGCTAGCCAGCGATTTCCCACCATTCGCTTCACCCAAGGGGGTTCCAGCATCGAAACCGGTGTTTAGGAGTTCACATGACATGATTATCGGCTGCTGCCTGCTTCTCTCTTTTCTCCAATATCCTCCTTCATCATCTTCTTTTTCTCTGGCTCGAGGGATCCATTCCGGAAGCATCTGATTCGATGTGATGTGATTTGATTCGATTCGATTTGGCCATTTATCTTGCTCTTGCTCTTGTTCTTTTCTTTTCTTTTCTTTCACTTTTCCTTATTATCATTTTTTCAACATGAATACCCCCATCGTACCCGCGATAGCTATGATGATTGCATACCACCCAGTATTAGAGGCGAGGGAAGGCCAAAATTAACAAGGATATCTATTAGGTTTGAAAGAGAAAAATCAGCGAGATGGAGTTGTCATGCGTCCCAGACACATACATACATGTTCCGGCCGGGTTGTTGTGGTTATGTATGTGTCATTGTATTGTATAACTAGTTATAAGTTCCTTTCTAGACATCTCGAGACTGGGATGATCGAATTGCTGGTCTTTGGTCCTTGCTATCTTGGTTCTTGGTTGTCGAGACTGACTCAAGGGGTTTAGCACTCAATCTCTCAGCCAATTCATAACACAAGATTTTGACTGGTGGGTTGTCTGTCGTACAGGTGAGCAGTACTATACAGAGTATACACGCCATACTTGTCTAGTCATGTTGAGGTACTTGCTGTTCCTCTCACTCCGACCATACTCTGCATGGAACAACCGAACCATGAGTAATGGATCATACATAGTACTGGAAAAGGATTGGACCGAGAAGGGTCTCGGTCAAGACAAGAGACATATTTCTAAAGCATCTAGACTACATTCACTCACGGCACATTACGGAAAGTCCCAAATCAGATTTTACACCCAAATCTACCCATTCCATTCATTCATAGCACAATAAGGATATTCATGTATGTTCGAGAGAAAGCACAAAAAGCAAAGAAAGGTCTTTTGTTAAAGAAAAAAAAAAGAAATAGGTCAAAACGAAATGGAGAGGAAAGAGAAAGAGAAACTCTAGTAGAAACTCTCCACAATGCTCTCCTTGTTGGCACTACCTACGCCAACACCACGGGGACCCATCTCACCCAGGCGGAACACACTCTCCATGACACTCAATTCCGTGGCCGTGGTATCCAGACCCGTAACAGCGAGCCAGTCGTTCACGACCATGCCGGCTCCGACGACGGGGCTACCACGGTTCACACTGCCAGCAACAAGAGGCACCTGCAGGAGGGAGGAGAGTTCGTCCTGGTCGCGGATTGAGGTCTTGGGGTGGACGATACCGCCTTGGTTGGAGAGGGCCATGTATGAGCCCGTCAGAACGTTGTCGGCGACGGTTTGACGGAAGACTTCGACGCCAAGGACATCGGCGATACTGTTGGGGTTCCATGTCAGTATGGGTGGGCGGGGATAGCTGCGAAACATGATTGTATAAGAAGCATCATGACGTACATCTCTTCGGTTTCCCGCTCGAGATCCGGATGGATCAGCGCGACGTGGTCATTGCAGCAAATGACGTTTCCCAGGGCGGACAGTCGCTCCTCTATACGTTGGATCTTGACTGAATCGGGCAGCGTATTCCGGAGGTGTTGGAGTTCTTGGTCTGTCGTGGTGGTGGGGACAAGGAGACCTTTGCGGTTACTGGGGTCGGGCGCATATGGTTAGGGTTTGAGTGATATGGATGGACTGATAGAGACATACCCAGCCGTGAGACGGCCGACAATACGGGTTCCAGCAATGGTAGCGTGGCAGATAGGGATGACATCTTGCAGCTCGGCCTCGAAGACACTGCCAATATGTTAATCAGACTGCCCGGTGTTCTGGCATGAACGGGGATATATGCACCTGTAGAAGTTCTCGGAGGCACCGATAGCCACGACGGCGTATGAATTGGTGAGGCGGGCAAAGACACCCACTCTAAAGAGCAAGTTGCGTTAGTTTGGAGTCCGAACCACAGCGAGGGCTGACCGAATGGCCAGGCAGGCGAGCAGATATTCTTCGGGTTCGTCTTACTCGTTGGAGTTCTCGAACTGTGCGCGGACGGCCATGATTCCTTCTGTCGGAGTTGGATTACTGGGGGTGGGAATGGTGAAGGTTTGGTCGGGAAGCAAAGATTCCGATCAAGTGCCTTGTACAAAGAGACAAGGTCGAAGACGATGAGGAGGAGGAGGAGGAGGAGGAGGAGAGGTGGTGGTGGTGGTGGTGGAAAGGCGGGGTGACGTCGAGGCAGAACCTGCCGGGAAGAGGATCGTTGCGGGAGAAGGGCGAGGGGGAGGGGGACGAAGCGCAGAGGCAGAGAGATGCGACTCACGATTGACACGGGCAATCGAAGTTGAGCAGCAACCGCAACAGTGACAGGGATAGTGCCAATAATAATCGTAAGATGGCAGCGATGGAGGAAAAGCCCGAGGAAATAAAAAGCTTCGAGCGCCAGCCCCGCCCACGGGGCTAGGCCCGATCGGGGCGGCGGGCGGCGAGGCCAAGGCCACGGAAAGAGCAGAAAGGAAGGAAGGAAGGAGTCATCGCCCCAGCGTCGACTCATCGCCATCGGGCCATGAGCCATCATGATTCATCCCCCCAGTGGAGCGGTGGATCATCGGCCCTCGCGCAGTCGCGCTGACTGGGGCGGTGCCTCAAGCCCATCTGATCATCATCCAACATGCCATTTGCCCACATCGGTCCGCAGTCCCTAGTTCCCCCGCGGATTCCCTACTCCAGTCTATACTTTCTCCCTCCCAGATTGCCCTCGGCATGCGGATTCGATCACTTCCACGGACAGGTAGCCGAGTCGAGGGTCTTCTCTAGCCCGGAACACAAAAAAATAAAGACAAGAACAACCATGTATATAAACGCCTAAGGGGAATCCTCCGTAGCTAAATACATAACCAGTCGCTCTGTAATCGAAAGAAATCCTGACATATCCCAACGATATGTGTGGTCTACTGCAAAACTCCGGGCTCAGAACCTGACGAGAAAAGACAAGAGAAATCCCACATTAACCCCTACCCCATCCCTTCTAGAAAGGCGGGCGGGGCCCCGGCGGAGGCGGCGGCGGAGGCGGCGGATAATAGAGGCTTGGAGGGTGATGTCCTGTCAAATAACCAGGCAGAGGAGGTCGGTGGAAGTTGGATCCCGGCGGGGGAGGGAGGTGAGGAGGTCCTCCCATCGCTGCAAAGGGATCCGGCAGGCCGAGCTGTTCATTGATCGGTGGGATCTGCTGCCCCGCAGGCAGAAGTCGCCGGGGCTGTTGCCTTTGAGGGGTTGGCGGAGGCAGCACGAATGGTCGAGGATCGGCAGGTCCATGCGGCAATGACGGCTGAGAAGGCTGAGGTAGGATTGTCCGGTGTGTTGAGAGCCGGGGGGCAGCTTGGGAAAGAGGAGGCCGCGGAGGCTCTGCTGCTGCAATATCTGCCAGAGTGGACAATGCTCGGGGACGCATATCAGGCAGCACCGGAGGGTTCATCTCCGCTGGCACACTGTTCCGATGGACTTCGACCACCCCAGTCGCTTTCACCAGCATGTCCAGAATTTGCTCGGCTGTCATCCCCGCAAAGGGTCCTGCGTCGCGGATTTCCTTCATCTGCGGGTCGATGTCGTCGCCCACCTTGGCCCGCTGGACAAAGTCATCCCAGCCAAAACAAGCACGGTCGTAGGCAGCCGCCCCGGCAGGGTTCCTAACGAAGGTGGAGTTGAAGCCTCTGAAAACTTCTCTGGCAGGTGGCACTACCCGCCCGCGATCCGGCTCGGTTTCGGAGTCATCGGTCTGTAAAGTAACATTAGGACTAGTTTTCCATCAGGCACGGCGGACGAGGCCTACCTCCGTATGCTCGTCATCTTCTGCAGCACGGCGGCCCTCAACAAATGTCATGTACGCCCCCTGGCTAGCTAATAAGTGCTCTTCCCGGATATTGCGGCCTTGAGCCTATTGTTCGAGTGTCATTAAACTTTCAAGGAGAGCAAGAAGCATCCTTGACTTACCCGATACCGTTCCTCGATTGCTTGCTTGTTGGCCTCGAATATTCTGTTTTCTTGCTCGACCTTGAGCTCATATTCTCGACGCAGGACCTCCTTCCGTCCGCGCAGCCTCTCCTTTAATTGCATGTTAATTTCTTCGAACTCGGGGACGTGCTTATGGGCATTCTTATCACGAGCCAGTCGCTTCTCAGACTGCGTGGCTAGTACTGCTAGAGCCAATCGCTGAGCAGCAGCCACCTTCTTAAATGCCTTGTCCAACTCTCGTTGCCGGTCCCGCAGCTTTTGAGTTGCTGCACTCGGGGAGGGAGAACGGTCAGGCTCCACATCGCTCGAACGATCCAGCTGTCGACCTGCGCGGCCACCACGGCCACTACGAGCGGCGCCACGTCCTCTCTTGTTCGTCGTAAAGCGTGCTGAGCCGCGACTGCGTCCACCACGGCCGCGCCCTCGAGTCCGACCACCGCGGACTGCTTTACTAACGGTCGATTCTGTGGCGACTTCAGGTGTTGATCCTTCGATCTCTTCGGTCACCTGGCGGGATTCGTCGTCAATCCTGGATTCAGGGACAGCCTCCGCAGGAGACTGTGAATCTGGCTTGCCACTGGTTCCATTCTGCAGTTGTTGTTCTAATGCGCGGTCCAGCTCGCCCTCTTCCAGTTTAGGCTTCTTAGTAGGGGAGTTGGAGACGCTCTCAATCTCTGCTGCACCAGCATCTCCCGGTTCAGGTGACTTTCGATTCTGATATGTATCTGGACTTGGGGTAGTCGCAGAGTTCAGGGGGTCAACTGTCTCGGTGACTGCCGGTCCGCCAATTCCACGCTTGTCCTCGTCAACAACGGTGCCCTTAGGGGACTCTTCTTTTGTTGGTTGTGAAGACTCCGGCTCTAGGCTCCGGGGCGGTTCTTCCTCCAAAGGCTTGAGTTGCTCAACCGGTACAGGAGTTGCCCTACCTGGGGAAGGCGACTTGACCACCGGTGCAGCTGGAGTAGCGCTGTGAGTAGTGCCAATGATATTATCGGCGAATTGCCGACTCCTGTTTCTCGTTCTGCTGCTCGGGGCGGCATTGACGGAAGGACTCGGCTCTGGCATTTTCGGTACGACGGCCATATCATTAGAGCCTTCTTCGACAGATGTCGGATGCGCATGTGCCCGGAGCCTCGCTGATTGCCTCGTAGTCCGAGGGGTTTCTTCAACCGCCGGTCCTCGCTTAACGCGCTTGTGTCGAGGGGTTTCCGGAACAGTTGGTAGTGGAGCATCAGTCTGAGTTGTGGACAACTGGGCGCTTGACCGTGTCCGGGTATTACGAGTTTCACGAGTAGTGTTTTCACGGGCTACATTTTCACGGGCTGCGTTCTCGCGGGCTGCGTTCTCCTGGGCAGTGTTCGCTCGGGCAGCACGAGTACTGAGCGTGATAATGCGCGATGGGCGACTGGTGTTATTCCTTTGGTTGATGTTGCTGTTCACACCGGTGGCAGCAGTGCTGCCGTGGGCTCTAATATCATGCTGAGAGGCACGTGCATCGCGACTCGAGCGTAAA
The DNA here is from genome assembly GCA_001990825.1 of Aspergillus carbonarius ITEM 5010. Lineage (NCBI taxonomy): Eukaryota > Fungi > Ascomycota > Eurotiomycetes > Eurotiales > Aspergillaceae > Aspergillus > Aspergillus carbonarius. The sequence continues at coordinate 735,150 of KV907508.1, read as the reverse complement.
CTCCGCGTCACACGGATATTGGAAGTATCATCCGCGTTGGAGTCTAAGGGCTCATGAGAAGCTGATTCGATATCCAAAAGAGTGGAAACTTACTAGTAGCACTCTGGGAAGCCCCTGCACCAGCGTGACTGCTGCCAGAAGGCGCTGTAGCTGGCGCTTGGGTGGCTTCGTGTTTACGTTTAACCCCCGCCATTACTGTCCACTGTTAGAGACGGGAATCTAGTTAGAGCGATTGGACATGGGGTGGACGACTTGAAGAAACAGAGTACAATAGGCGAGATAAAGCGCAAAAGGAAGAGAAAGAGAAAGGAATGTAGGGAAGGCAAATTGGGCAATAGGCTGTTCCAACTATGGGATCCGAAGTCGCTTGAAGAGACAGGCGGGGAAGATGAGGTTTAATATCATGAAGAATTCAAAGAAACGGAAACAGTAGGTGAGATAGAGAATCTGAAATGTCTGCCGGTTGAAGGAACCAACAGCAACAGCGGGTGATCGAAGAGTAAAAGAGAGAAAGGAGGGAAGAAGATGGGGAAGCAGATGGGTGTTAAACAGAGGTCCGGGACGAGGGAATACAAGTGAATGGGAGCCAGGCATCAATGAGATGCCATGTTCAGCAAAATAGGCAAGTATGGTAAATGGAGAGCGCCAGGGTAAAAGGACCAGACCCATGGAACATTGGACAAAACAAGGTTGGAGGGGAGAATATGCTGGGGCGAATACATCAGGAGTTATAGGGAGGCAGACGGAAAAGTCCAGGCTAGAGCGAGGCAAGTGGCCGGGATGAGGTATGCGACGATGAAAACGTGCCGGAGGATGGATTTCAAAGGGAAAGCTGGGGGAAATCGCGTGGTTGCGGGAAGGGCAGCACAGAAAAGTATCCATAGGGAAGAAAAAAGGTGGTGGTGGTGGTGGTAGTGAAGGAAACAGGAAGGAACCTACCTGGACTCTCCAACAACGTGGGATTGTGACAGCAACAGCGAAATCAAAGTAAGTCAAGTCGGTCGTAGTTTGTAGTAGATGGATTCCCAGGCGGGACGCGAGGGTGGATTGGAGAAGAATGAAGTAAAAAGAGGTTCGGCCAAGTGGATCAAGTGAGCAAAGCAAGAAAAGCCGCCGCTGTTGGTTGGCTGGCCGCCGGGCGAGCAGTACAGAGAAGTCGAGTCGCCGGATGTAGAAGACGCCCAGCAGAGCACGTCGTATTCGATCTACCAAGTCGCAACCCTACTCGACTAGGAGATCCCAATGCCCGTCTTGACCGAGGGCAGGACTCGCGTACTCACAAAAGACATACAGGAGCCCACGGGTGGTGGTCCCCAAAGGCTGAGCCTTCTTGCGCGGGCAGAGAAAGTCCGGTGTGGTCGTTGTAGAGCAACCGAAGGAAGGAAGGAAGGAAAACCCAGGACAAGAAAGGGGAACGAAACAATTGAAAACCCACTAGGCACAAGGGGCCACCGGATTACAACACCTCGATGGAACAAGCAATGCGTGGGGAGAAAGGGAAGAAGGAAAAGATGAAAGAGGAAAAAAAAAAAAAAAAAAAAAAAAGGCAAAGCAAATCAATGACCGCAATGACAATAACAATAAGATTATGGAGAATGAAGCTGATGGAGGATGAAATCGGCTGGGAAGATCAGCTAAGGCCAACAGCGAGGAATTTGACTGGGCGGTTTGGCTGTCCCGGCCGCTTGGAGTGGCGCAGAAGCAGGAGCCAGGGACCGACCACACCGGCCCACGTTCCCAGTCGATAGAGACTGCTAGACTAACTGGGTGACTTAGTGACCTGGTAGTAGTGTATTTAGTCCCGGTCCAAGAGTCAAAACGAGGAGATTTGAGAGGGGAGGGGGGATGTCACGGATGGATGGAATGGGTCGGAAGGATGTCGTAACTCGTAGCTGTAGTAGTAGAATTCCATCCCAGCCAAATCTTACCACTAACCCGAGTAGCTCCAGCACTAAACCACCACTAGGGAAGTGTGTTCGGACTCCGGACCACCACTCACGAGATGAGATGAGACTTTGCTACTCACTACCTACCTACCTACCTACTTACCTACTAGGAGTATTCTTATTCTCCTTCTGACCATCATTTATCCGCCCTTCCCAGGAGCTCATGACCCCAAAAATAATAATAAATAAATAAATAAATAGAAATAAATCAAAATAAAACCGACATCAGGGTACATACACGGTTGTGTGCATTATATACTACTACTCAGTACTATCTACTAGGTAGGTACTGGGGATCCCTCGGAATCGAGGGTACTGAGAGTTCTCTAAAACCCCCAGTCAGAAACTCTCCATGTGACGCGGGTCAGTGGAAGTTCTTTAATCTTTCTTCTGGAATCCTTATTTGATGACCACCCTTGTTATTACGTTGTTGGAAGAGAGAAACCAATCGCCACTTGTCGTTGATGCCGCCTTAACGGACGGCTGATAGCAACCGAGTAAACCCCTTGATCACTCTCTAGCCATCAAGACCGCCGTGCCGGGAACCCCGGGTTTTGATATCCGCTTACTATTAAAAGTAAATTCACGGCCAGGGAGCATCTACCGTGGGACAAGGGAAGGAAAAAAAAACAGAGACCGGCGAAACCAAATCCACTACCGAACGATATCTGCACCTCGCCAGAGTCTGACCTTGACAGGTGTCCATCTGCATAGCCTTGCACACATCATCCCCCAATTAAGGCTCACCGTCAATCCGGACCGCGGTGTTGGCAGGATCAAAACACGTAGGAATTACATAGGCATTAGCGAACGTGCTTGGACATGTTTTGCCCCCCTGTGAGCCGTTTTGAAAGTAGGTAAGGTACTATCAATTTCGACCGCTGATTGGGAAAGCAGCCGAGAAATGGTAGACCCTCTTCAATCTCCCGGGTACACAATGACTACCGGTTGCGGTGCCATTGGAGGAGGGGAGAGACTGCTACTCACCCATTCTTTAGTTTCGATTACTCTACTCATGCAAAGGAATCAGGATGCATTATGAGATCAATACTTATCAGACGAAAGTACTTGCTAACTACATCAAACGCTATGTCCAGGATATCTATCAACATAGGAAACAACAAAAGAAAGACATCTAAGCCAAACCTGGAATTCGATGGCAACCGCTCCTACCTAACTAACTCTCATCGGGAGATTCATTTAGGTCATATTTCTTTTCGTACCGCGATATACTGCTCCGGACATCGGCCGCCATGATGAAGCTGGGCATGGGTGACCCTCGACCACTGGGCTCGGGAGACTCGGTGTTGCGCTCTATACTGTTAAGTGGCTGGTCGAACAGCGGTGATCTGCTTCGTGGTGCTTGAGATCGTAGCGAACGCGTGGATCTCACCCGGTTCAAGGCCTTCACGGAGATGGTCTGGCCCGCTGCCGGTGAAGCAATCACGGTGGTACCTGGCATCGGAGTCGGAGGCGGCGATGCGCTATCGGAGCGGAATAACGGGTGAATAAAGCTTTCGTCGGGAAGTTTCAGCTTTGGAGGGGCCGGTCTAGCGGGAGTTATCAGTTGTGTCGAAGAAGTGGCCGGCGATGACCGTGTCGAAGAGGGCTGACGAATCAAGCCATCCAAGGACCTCTTCGTATCAGAGTAGCTCCGTCGAATCTTTGGCGGCTCACTGCGAAGTTTGGCCCCTAGACTGCAGCCAGGCTGGTCATCCGGATGCTCCTCTAATCTGGCCGGTGTGACAGTGCAATCCCCATGAGGCACATATGATCGCTGTAGGTCAAGTGAGCTTTGCTTGGAGTCATGCTGGAACAGGGTGCGACCAGAGTAGCGGTTCGAGGTCTGCGACTCTGCGTTCGAAACAGATGGTTGGATTGGCGGCACAGTGTCTGTATTTGACTTCAACTCGGCAGAGGGTCTTTGAGACTCGCTGGCAATGGAGGTTGATGTTACGGTGCTCTCGTCTTTCACACTGGCTTTATCAGAAAGCACCTCAAGTTCCTGTGACGCTGGTGGGGACCATTTTGTGGTAGACTCCCGTTTCGTCAAGGTTGTCAGGAAATGGCCTCCTAGTATCCCTTGACTAAGGACAGATATCGCCCATATAATACAGCGGGCGATTAGCAAAGTCTGGTGCTTTGGAGCCATTGATGTCTTTGCTGCCATGGACTGAGCTGCACTCCAGGCTATCCCTCCCGCAGTCACGCCAGTGGCTATCGAGAGATACGCGGCGATTAAGCCGTACGTGACTGCTCTGTGGCTTCTGGGCTGTGTCTGTGCCTCTCCCTTGATATCTTTGACCCAGAGAAGTAACAAAGATGCAAGTGCAACACAGCTCACCGCACCGAGGCTGACAATGGCCGACTCAACCGAGGAAACATGCGATGAGAGAGATCTGGAAATTGTGTAGCACATGCCATCGAGAACAGTAGCGATAAACGTTGATAATAACGTGAGGCCACCCAGTATCCGGGCCGGAAAGGCCCTGGACATGCTTAGAGACATGAAATAGGGGCCAAGACTATGCGAAGGAAGGATGATGCAGTGGGCACTGGACAAGGCGATGTTCAACAATCGGCCTCAAGAGGCAGGAACTTATGACAGGGAATGCGAAAGCCTTTCAAAACCAAATGTGAGATTTGGAAAGAGCCGGGTCTGGAAACAGTGTTCGGCTGGAGCGATTCGGCGTGTCGTTGGCAAGCCCAGATGGCCGTCGTGATAGGGACGGATACTGACGTCGAAAACGTTCTGGACTTGGGGAGCCCCTGGAGACAGCTGAGACGACGTACGAGCAAGGGAGAATGGTGTGAAGAGGCCTCGACGAAAAGATCGGACGGACAAAATCGTGGGCGTGACAAGTTAGCAATGGTAAACGAGGGACGGTGGTGGACGAGGGTCGAGCCGGAGTAAATACCCAGCAACCCGGAATGAACGAGAGTCAATCAATTAAGCTAAAGAGGGAAGGACGGGGGGAGATTGGTTCCCCGAGGATAATTGAATAAGGATGCATGGATTGTTCGAAGAAAAATCGTGTATGCAATTGCCAGGATCAACATGACAGGGGGGCGTTGACTACTTCGAGCTATGGTCGAATGGCAATGGCGAATCGAGCTGGAGCCGAGGAATCTACGCCCAAGGGTCTCGATCTCACTAGACTAGGGGCTGCCAGAGTAACAGATGAGAATTATACCAATCCTAGTGCGGATCGGTAGGCGCGGTGATCGAGATGCCTTTTTCTCGACGGCGACTCCATGCTCTAGTCTTCTCAGCTATTGGGAGATTTTGCCCCTCTCGATTGCCCCGAACAGGAAGAGAGGAGTAGGGGAACCCCCCCCCCCCAAAAAAAAGAGAAGCAAAACCAGGGTTTCAAGACACTGTCAGGCGGACTCGTAAGTACGTCAATAGAAAGAAACGGCCAGGGATGAATGGACATGCCCTTGAAAGTAGCTCCCCTACGTGCCTGATCTTTTACGATCAACTCCGGTACGAAGCACACTGGATCTGAACTTCCAGCTCACCATCGTAGGGGGGTGTGAAGAAAACGGTGGTTAATGTTGCATGGCACACCTCAGAGGTATCCTCGTCACATGGAACAGGTCTAGAAAACAATTTGTCAGGAGTATGTAACTTCCTGTGCGAAGCGGTCGGGATGATCTCCAGCGTTCCGGGAAGCCTTAATTGGAAGATGGCCTGTTTCGATTCCTGGATTGGACTCGGAGAGCACACAGCATACCCACTACTACTGCAGACCAGAACTGTGATGTATCACTCCACTCCCGGGAGGGGCCGGCCTGAGGAACAGCGGGGAGAGCCGAGTTGCATCGGGCCTCCTACAACGGTTCGGAGGGGAAACAAACAGACCAGAGGTAATGAATTAGCAAGCTTTGGTCAATCCAAATGACTCCCGTCAGTTCCTTCCCAACGCGTGTCAGAGAGGGAGGTTCATGCCTATCTCCAAGGTGGCAGTGGTTTGCGGACTCCTGATGGTTTTCGTCGGTTCTCTCCACCGCATCACACGGTGTGATACATCCATAAGACAGGTCTGTAGGGCTATCCCCCTTGCCACGGGAGGGACGGCACCCAAAGTACTGGGTACTCCGCTCTGTATGGAGTACGAGTTACAAGTCTGTGGGCTTTCACCAGGAAAGAAAAACGAAGCAGAAAAAAGAATGCCAACTCACCCATGGCTTGCTTGGCCTGGCGTTCGGAGAGGGGCGTTGTACAACAGGGGAATGGAGCAGTCGAGTCTGTGGGGTACTGATACTGACTCGTCGAGTACTACTAGAACCTGGGAGGGAAATGTTTGCCGGTCACGAGTGCACCTCTCTGGTAGTTGTGTTTGAAATCCATTCATACTAGTAGTAGTGAGAGGGGTTTTAATGAGATAGTATATTTTCATGATCTCACTCAGTGTCCCTGAGTACTAAGAACTATCTTTTGGGGGAGGGGAAGGGCGGTTAACCCTGGTAACGGCCCTGTGAGCTTAGACGTTCGGGAGATTGATAAATCTTCAATTATTCCACCATAATCCACCAAATGGATTGGTGAAACCTGGATGTATGAGACCTACGACGGAGCACCAAGTACTAGTACTGTGTAAGGATCCCAATGACGAGCGGTGGCTGAGTCCGTTGACTAGCGAGGGGATGTGGCTGGAGGACGGCCCGGGTGGCTGGAGAGACCGTGACCGCCTCCCGCCAGCTCCTTCTCCTCCCTCCTTCAGCGTCATGATTGTCATCATCATCGTTCGCTGCTCCCCTACCTAGTTCTTTCGCAGCCTTCTGATTCTTCCCTTTCTAGTTCCTTCCTCTCATCAATTTCCACCACCCCGTGCTTTTAGTCCGCATCTATATTTCCTCTCTCCTACATCAGCGTGCACCCTTGAAAGACCCCCACCGAGCCGTCTCTCTTCCTTCGGTGGCGCAAGATGAAGCTCACGTTCAAGGTATGCGTGATTCCCTACCCCACTCTCTCTGCTTGTCCGCTCGTCTGACATGCACTTTTCCCCTCCAGGACCTGAAGCAGCAGAAGTTCGTAATCGATGCAGAGCCCTCAGAGACGGTAAGGTTGATCCTTTTCCCGAGCGTTGAGACCTAGCCAGCGTCAGTGCGGGGCTAAATGAATTATCCGTCAGGTCGGGCAAGTGAAGGAAAAAATTTCCAAGGAGAAGGGATGGGAGGTTCCTCAGCTGAAACTCATCTATTCTGGTCAGTAACCAAGCTCTGCTTCCTGCAGTCGTCGTCTCAGCTGGATGGATGGCCTCTGCCAAGATACTTTGGCAAATGGTTGCAGCGCTGACCGTCCTTGCCACAATAGGAAAGATCCTTCAGGATGACAAGACGATCGAGACGTACAACATCGAGGAGAAGGGTTTCATAGTCTGCATGGTTTCAAAGGTATCCAGGTCTCCGTGCGCATATACACCCCCTTGGGCAGAAACTAATCTCGCTCCGTAGCCCAAGGCTTCTTCCTCCGGCACCTCGTCACAAGCGCCCTCCACCCCCTCGAGAGCAGTCACCTCAACCCCTGCTGCGCCTCCCGCACCAGCCCCATCTGCGGTTTCCACTGCGCCAGCAGTCCCTTCAACCCCCTCTCCGGCTGCCACTGGTGCTACTCAGGCACCCGGTTCTGCATTCAATGATCCCTCCGCATTATTGAGTGGCTCTCAGAGCGAAGCAGTTGTGGCTCAGATGGAGGCAATGGGCTTCGCCCGGAGTGATGTCAACCGTGCAATGAGGGCCGCTTTCTTCAACCCCGACCGTGCTATCGAGTATCTTCTGAATGTGAGTCTGCGACACGCTAATTGACGGTCCCCACTTGCCCGATCTTGCGCTGACCTTCAGCAGGGTATTCCGGAGAACATCCAACAGGATCAGCAGCAGCAGCAGCAGCAGCAGCAGCAAGCCGCCGCCGCCGCCGCCGCGAGCGCATCCCAGTCCGCAGTCCCCGAAGGCACCCCCTCCACCGCTGACGACGAACCGGTCAATTTGTTCGAAGCTGCCGCCCAGGCTGGTGGGCAAGAGGGTGGAGCTCGAGGCGCTCGGGCTGGAGGTGCATCTGGCGAGGGGCTTCCGAGCCTCGACTTCCTTCGCAATAACCCTCACTTTCAGCAACTTCGTCAGCTGGTCCAACAACAACCACAGATGCTCGAGCCCATCCTTCAACAAGTTGCTGCTGGCAACCCCCAAATTGCGCAGCTTATTGGTCAAAATGAGGAACAATTCCTTCAGCTCTTGAGTGAAGAAGATGACGGCGCGCTCCCTCCGGGTACGCATCAGATCCACGTTACTGAAGAGGAAAGAGATGCGATTGAACGCGTACGTATTTTATGCCTTAATTATTTCACATGAGTATGCAACTGACATGGTGCTACTAGCTTTGCCGGCTTGGTTTTTCACGGGATTTGGTCATCCAGGCCTATTTCGCTTGCGACAAAAATGAGGAGCTCGCAGCAAACTATCTGTTTGAGAACCCGGATGATCCTGAAGATCTATGATTCAACCACAGCCCTGTGTGCCCTCGGGCTTGAGTGACTGCTCAGTGCTTTGAATCATATTCTCCCCTCATAATTAACGTCGCAATGTATCCCCTTTTCTCTTCATTACTTCCCCTCAAGATATTCTGAGAATTGAGTACGTAGGTAGATCAACCAATGGGCCCAACCTCAATCACCTGGCTCTCTCACCCACTAAGTCAGGCTGGTACGTGTCTTACTACCTAGTCCTCGATTTGAATCTGTCTTGAAGCCTCAAATACTGGATGAGTTCTAGTAAGCTAGTACTTTGATGGACTTTCCCGCTGTGCGATCTTTCTTTCCCTACCCTCTCAACTGTGACGTTCCAGTCATGTATCTAGTTAATGAGAACAAGGAAGGTGTTCTCCCTTGAATTCATGACCATGCATCTCGATGTATCTTATTACGTAGCTCTCTGGGGTTGTCACAAAGAAACCCCCCACCCCCCCCTCTTGCTTGTGTAATGGTTTGTAAAGGATGGGTGGGGAAGGTTGAACCCATGACAGATCAGCAGTCGGTCCCGAGAGATGAGATTGATCCTATGAGCGAACACACTCACATGCCAAACCAGATCATGCTGCCGCTAGTCCCGTAAAATTCCATCCATAACCAATTTCCCTTCCGGGACCGGGCCGAATATACACTTCTGGCGGGTGGTATGTGCTGGTCCAGTATTTCCCACAGTACTACCACTCTGTAAGATGAACACCCAAGTACTGGTTTGAGCCAATACGGGAATCGATGATTACCTCAACGATGCACGATAGGGATTAAGCTAGTTCGTGTCCCACATAGAATGGAATGAGATTGGATAACGGAATCGCATGAAGAAGCGAGTCTGTGAGAAAAATTCACACAAGAAAGTACAGAGAAAAGAAGAAGTTGAAAATATAGAGAATTTGATTTCAAGGGTGGGGTATATTCTATTGCCATGGAAGTGTGTGATGCGGGCACGCGGGCACGCTTGTACCAACTAACTGGTATCCAGAGGTCAGGGTTAGAAAGAAATGAGATAAATTTGTTTTGAGGTGGGATAGGTATAGCATAGGTGGTATGTAGAGCGTGTGCGATGAAGAATGGAGTGAGGTGGGGTTAGGCCAAAACGAGGGGAAGAAGGCTAGGCAAGGTAGGCGTGAAATATAATGCCAAGAGAAAATCGAAGAAGAGAGACACACTAGAGTATATAAGGGTCAGGGGTGAGGGGAAATCAATGATGAAGGTTGATTTGGTCTAGGCGGGTCCTGAATTGTTTCGTGCTCCCAGCTGACCAAGTGAGTTTCGGTGTCTGATCCTGGGAGAGAGAAACCTGTCAAACACAATCGGTTCTTCGTGCTGCCCAGACAGACAACCCGCGCCTCCCAATTACTCGCCTAAGGGTTAGGAAGATGCCGTCCGTGCCGAAATCCAGGTCATCCAAGTTGATGTGATTGCGCCAGGTCCATAGCTCGCGCAGTGCAAGGCCCGATTCATGGGACAAGGGGGTTGTATACCGGTCAAGGAAAGTAGCGGATTTGGGTGCGACCACGAAGATATAAGGTCTGGACGCATCTGAGCTGTCGTCATGTGGACATTGTGGTACCATCTTTTCAAGCTCGCTGGACATTTCAGGTCCGGAGATACCCATCAAATCCCGCGTTTCGATGTCCAGCAGCGTAGTGGTGTTTTCTCCCAGCAACCATAGGGGAGGGGAATAAGTCTTCCACCAGAGTACAGTGACAGACCTTTGAAAATCATCGTCAGAGATAATGGGGCCTGTCTCGTGAACGCTCTTTGAGACTATCGAGGGCATGGCAAGCTGCGCGGGCACTACACCACCTTGATGGTAGACCCCCATCAGGAATCCCAGAGCAGCATTAAAAACCACCCAGGTAGCCAAGAAAAGGCGCGATTTGCGCACTCGGAGGCAACTCAGGAGTAGAGGGACACACGGAATCAGGAATCGAGGTTCCTGGTGCGGGAAGATGGAAAGCAAAACGGTTGCTGATATGGCGGAGGCGGCGCGCATGTTCTTTAACCAAGATGGAATAGCTGCCAATTTCCATACCGAGAGAATTATCGCCACGTACGCAGGGCCCAGAAGTTGCGGTAGATTGACTAGAAAGTGGTGATAGCGGGGATGGAGTCCATGGAGAGCTAGATTGGACTCATCGGTGTTGTAGAGCAGGTTATTGAGGGGCGTGATAACAGGTGCGTGAAGGGCGTCCCAGAGCGATGCAGAGGGATTGTAGAACGTTGTATCGACGAGGACAGCAATGCAGAAGAAGAATAAGCCGAATCCAGTAAAAGAGAGAAAGGAATATGGCCTACAGAGTAATGTTAGCCCTACGGGGAAGGTGGAGGAACAAAACCCCGCGCGCGACTCACTTGCGCCAAAAATGAGGCAGTAATCGAAGTCCTGGAACAAGGAGAAAGGCAGGGAACGTGATACGGTTGAAAACGCCCATGACGGCGATCAGCGACAGCACGGCGCATGCGAAGAGGGAAGAACGTCGCTGTAAACAGCGATTAGCCAAACCCTTTCCTTCTTCAGGTTCCATTTTATCAAGCCAACCTTATTCTCAATTATGCGCTGAATCAAAACCAAGCCCCAAGCCACCAACAGGGTCTCGAGGGAGTTGGAAAATGTGTGCGTCTGATATGTCCAGGTGACATACGAGGAGGCAACTAGGACCACCGTCGCGCGGCGATGGCGCGGCAGGGGAACCAGCTCATAGACGGCCCAATCCTCAAGCACGAAGCTCAAAAGAAACATGCCCCCTCGCAGCACATAGTAAACCAGATGTGGAGGAGGATTTAATGTCCCACTTTCTGTATAGAACCCCTTCAGCAGGGTCATCGGTACATCGTACGTTGGCCATAGTGGAAAGACGCTACGGATCGGCTTCTCGGAGGTAAATTCCCAGGGTAACTGGGAGGGATAAGAGAAGATACGACCTATCGAGTCATTGGTGAGTTGTGCGCATACAATCCCAGGGCAAGGCTGTGGTTCGTGGGCGGAAAGTACAGGGCATCTTCCATGCGCGGAAAGCGTCGGAAGTGCACCATCGTCATCCGTGAGCGGTCGCACCGCTTGAAAATAATCAACTCGAGGGCAGGCGGAACATAAGCCTGCGAAACCGTTTGGATTCACTCACCAGCAAAGACCTCCGGACCTTGGAAGTTCTCATCCGGATGTAGGTAACTTGGCGACAGTGCGAAGTACACCCGGATCACCAGTAGCAGCAGGTACGTTCGTCTCCACATGGCTTGGATAGGGTGGAAGCACGGGGAGACAATCTCAGGGCAACAAAGGACCAGTCCGATCTAGTAGAATACTGCACATGCCGGTTGCCTGCTGCATCCGAGAATAAATATTGTAAGTAGCCGACACGGAAGGAGGAATTAAGGAACGACTTGTTGGGACATGGGGGGCAGGCTGTCCAGAAGTAGAAGCAGAAGCAAAAGCAGAAAAGGGACAACAAAGAAGTCGGATTCCAGGAGATAAATATTTAACCCCGAGAAGGTCGAGTCGGGATTGCTGGCCTCCGTGGACGGTGGACGGTGGACGGTGTGTCGCGTCGTGGGGTGATATCACTGCCTGCCAGCCAGGCACTATTGGGTCTGGGTGAAATTACTCCGTCCAGCGCAGCCATGGTGGGTCAGATCTCCATCGATCCTCAGGAACGGAGCCAGCGGCCCTTGACATTTCCCAGAGGCGAGAAATGAAATTCGCAGCATGGCATCGATTGAACCATCATCTGTGCACCCCAGCGTTAGTGCAACCGTCGGGCAATGTTGTGTGGTTTATGCAGCCGTCGAGTCCAGTAGGCGGTCTCCGGAGGAAGGAAGGAACGAACCATACATTAGTACGGAGGATGGCGTCGTACAATGCCTCCATCGCTAGTAAAAGAATGAATTCTGTTGATAGGCTCGGTAAAATACCCACACTGTACAGGGATCTCTGGCGGTTCGATACACTGAATAATGGACACTATGCTGGACAGGATCGGAGGGACTGACTGCATAGGCTACGATGGAGTCTACCGCAATGAACTACTATAGAAAAAAGGCTACCATCAATGAATGGATGAATCAAAGAATCGGACCGATAAACAAAGGAAAAGATGAATCCAACGGGACTAGTTTAGCCTTCGATCATCTCCTTGCTGCCTTCCAGATCGAAGCCATTGCCCCTTTCTGAATGTCAAGTGGACAAAGAAAGAAGGAAGTAGAAGACAGGAAGGAAGGGAAACCCGCTGGCCGGCCAGGCACCCACCAGGCAGCACAAACAATCTGCCAGGCCACAACCGCCCAGGTGGGGCATGAGCAACGAATGACGGCGGACATTGGCGGACCCTCGTCAGCCTCAGAGCTCAGCCATTCATCCACCTTCTTTCGTCGGTCTCGGAAACTTCCACCCACCACTCCCCTTAAACCCCGGAATCGATCTTTGTTTCTCTCCCACTTCAAGCCATCACTTTAAAACCAGCTAGGCTATTTAAACCATCTCAATCCCCGCTTCAATCTGCCCTTCCCCCAACCCCACAACTCGTTTTCACTCTTACCACCCTGAAATTGTAAGCAAGCGTGTCCCCCGCCTGCCTACCCCTCATATAACCTTCCTGGCACTGCAACCCAGTGACATTCCCGGCGTCTACAGCCCAGTTCTCTAATGGACAAATTCAGATCGTCTAGACTCTACTCAGCATCCTAAAAATGGCTGCCGCAGGGACTCTTCTTACATTCGTCAGTGCCGACAACGTGCACATCGAGGTTGGTAAGTACAACGCCCTTGAAATCCCTGTGAAGACACTGTGACCTTGTCTATAACTCCACAAAATTTACATACTAACGCATCGGAAAACTCAGAGCGCGATGTCGCCGAGCGCTCCCTTCTTATCAAGAACATGCTGGAGGATTTGGGTGAAGCCACCGAGGAAATCCCCATTCCGAATGTGAGTCATCCACTTATTTGTCCAGGTGTCTACTGGCAAAGATCGCTAACCACTTCCGGAAACAGGTCAACGAACCTGTCCTGAGAAAGGTCATTGAATGGTGCAGACACCACAAGAACGACCCCCCCTCTACCACTGAGGATGAAGACTCCCGCCGCAAGACCACCGACATCGATGAGTGGGACCAGAAGTTCACGCAGGTCGATCAGGAGATGCTGTTTGAGATCATTTTGGTACTTTCTGGGATTTAATGTCTGCGCAAACCTAACAGCTAACTCGCCTCTCAATTATATAGGCTGCGAACTACCTCGACATCAAGGGTCTTTTGGATGTAGGATGCAAGACTGTGGCGAACATGATTAAGGGCAAGTCTCCTGAGGAGATCCGCAAGACTTTCAACATTCAAAATGATTTCACCCCCGAAGAAGAAGATCAGATCCGTCGTGAGAATGAGTGGGCTGAGGAGTAAGTTTTTGAGAGCCTACCCCCGCCGTGTAGCCGCTGGCCGTCCACTAACTTTGCGTCTTACTGTAGCCGCTAAACCTGCCTTGATCGTCGACGTCACCATGCTTACCCTCCCGGACGGCGTTTTGATGGAAAGCAAACCGGGAGAGATAGCCATATATCCTGATGTTTCGGCTGGGACTAAATTCGGTCTAAACTTGTTTGCAGTTCACGGCGTTATGATTACTTTTCTTCATGTCAGCGGGTTCTCTTTTTCACTGCCTCTCTTTCCGTCTTGGCTCTGTGCACTTGTGCTTCATGGCCAGGAGTAGATGTAGCTCATTACAAGATTAGGGAACTGCTGTTCCTTCGCGCTCTTATCATCATAAGTTTACCTTACAACCTTGCGGTTAGCATTTTGCTCTTAAAAAAAGAAGAAAAAAATCAGCTAACCGGGGGTTCGTCTCCCGGTTGCCTCTTAAACGCCTTTAATTGCCCCGCATACTGCATTTCCCTGCATTGACTCCATAGAAATCTGTAGGATATTGTCGATCAGGCATATAGTTTGCCCAGGCAAGCCGGGAACAAGATCTACGTGGAGCAGATTGAACCACGACATGGCTGTCCTGTGCAGCAACCGGGCTACTGATAAACTTCGATGCAGGGATGGACGTTACACACACTCGAGCTACCCCTTCTCCACACGAGTGACATACGACAAAGAGTACAACCATAGGGTTACCAATCACACAGCATCATTATCAGTTCCCCAATAAATAACCTCGTTCAACTGCTCATTACCCATCATAAATTTTCGATTTTTGTCTTTTCAGCTCGTGTACACAATTTGCAGAAGCACTGCTGCATCACCAGAGACGGCTCCCCCAATCAAATCACCGCTTGCCCACCTCGACCACACACCAACCACTACCCCATGCTCGGAACACAAACACACACACGCACACATCCGGCCTCATCTCAAACCAATCGATCATTTGAGATAATAGGATTTAAGAAAAATCATCTTGTCATGTTGCTTGATGCTGCTGGTACCGAAACAAAAGATAGCAAGAAGTATGCGGAGAAAGAAAACCGAGGAGGGACGGGTTTCCGAGAGAGAAAAAGCGTGAGAGGGGTGCGAGAAAAATGAGAAGCGGGTTGATTTGAGGAAAATCCAAAATGATGCAGGGTTTTTTCCATCATCGCGAGTAGCAGCGGCACACAAGAGTTGGCGGTATCACGACTGAACGAAACATTCCCGGCGATAGGTAGTAGCCACCTCGGGCGGAATCGAAAAAGTCGTTGGGCGGTGCTGATAAGACGAGCTTAGATGCCGAGGCGGGTCTTGCGCCAGTGCCTGCGCTTGGCGTTGTATCTGAGAAAAAATGGGAGGTTAGTTTTTGTGTACAAGTTACTGTGTAGAAACAATGCCCTCTGATATCCTGGGAGACTATTCATGATATTGGTGCCCTGGAGAAAACTCGGTGCGCCAGCACACATGACCGTCTTTCCTTGCATCTTCCTTGCCTCCTCTTCCTTTTGCTGGTGTTCTCTTGCCCAGGTCGACCGAGGACTGGCGGGGGCATATGGATGGAACGGTGACGGTTCTATTTACCTGATGGTGTTACCGGTCCTGAGACGAATCCACTGGGGGATAGGACGGTTCTGTCTCTGAGCTTTGGCAAGCTTCTGCTTGGTGCGGAAACTCTTGTGGCTCTAGATTGAAGGAAAAGTGAGCGTTAGCTTGGTGTCATCACCCCAACCACCATTTCTTATCCCATATATTTTTCATTTCCACAAAGGATATGGTATTCATTGTCGTTCGGATACCAGGGGGGCTGCTAACCGGCATCTTGAAGGCTTGTCGCGACGGCGAGTGTATGGACTGGCGATGATGAGGTTGTCGACCGTCTGTCAAGGCGCCGTTCAGTAGTGGTGGTTTTTTTGTGCGGGCAGGGCTTAGCGTTTCGCTTCCGCCGGGTCATGTGATTTATGCCTAAGGCAGTCACACTCATTTACCATGTAGGCGGCGCTTGGATAGTTCAGATTTATTCTACAGAGCTGTATTTGCCTGTGGTACTATGGTCAAAATAAGTAGCGTTTGTCCTGGATCAACAAGAGGGTGTTTGAAGTGACCATATTTGAGTATGCCGGTGGTGTATACTCCATACCTAGCCCTTGAGAGGCTGCCTTCCAACCGGGCAGTCATATGCCTTGACCGCCAAGCGGCCTGCTGGACTTAACCAATCCGTACCATCGCTGTCTAGATATGAGCTTTCGGATAGTACTTCGTATATATAGAAACATTGAATGCTTGGCACTTGGTGCATATACACAGTACCCGAATACACCTTGACTGTTCTATACGACCAGCCTACTGATGCACCTCGCGCAGTGTTTCGATCGCGGACAGTAAGTGCTCCGTATAGGAGCAGTCCACCTACAGACTATAGGACCTCAACCCGATTGTCGCTTTGCAGGTAATGACGACAGTGATTTCATTTTTTCATCTTGATGCACTTGTTGGATTGCAGGTCACTACTTGAACTCGATTCTGATTTAATTTGACCTGCAGCATGATCGCTCAGCAGGCATCTACAATGGAGATAAATACTACTCCCATCAGGTAAAGGTTTCGAAAATATTACGGACCTGTTCTACGAGGAAGCAGCGTGCTTGCTGAGCAACAAACCAGATGTGAGAAGTGAGAAATCATTGGATGTCAGACTGACTATCTCCGCTCGTTTCAAACCACCGAAGTCTATGGGAGCATTCAGCACATCCGCCCTAGCTTTTCCGATCCATCATGCACGCGTTTTATGCTCTGGAAGAGCCCTGTCAGAATCGGCTTCGGTAACCCATGCTTCCGTCGATCAGTCAACAAGCGGGCTTATCGACTCCATATACGGAGTACGATTCCATATACGGAGTACGACCCATGGCATTCGTTCGGAACGTCTACCTTCCGACTTAGCGCATGCGATATCTATCATATAGCGTCCGTCCCGACTCCGTGTGGTGTTTGACATGGATATGGCGTGGTTGACTAGCATCAGTGGCTTCAGGGATTAAGAGTATCTGTACAGTCCTTGGGGAAGCCAGGTATTGACTGTTTAGGTACGGAGTCCGGCTACGGAGTCCTAGATAGATAGTATCACGGGAGAATGAGCCCGCCGGGTTATTGATAAGATAGCAAACGGGTCAATCACCTCGGTGGATCCTGGACGAGGCAGAGTTGACAAGTATCAAATTGGATCAATAGAAGTGGCGGGATCGCAGATACCGAACCTACACCGTAGAGTTGAATCTTGTATGACAGATCAGAAGTGGCGAACGCCTGGCTACAGTTGCAGGATACTCCGTAGGTCCAACAACAATGAGGTCGGGGACCTAATCAGGTCCGAACCCGAACACGAAGCTATGTGTCAGATGTGAGTCAAAGTTGACGTGGGAGAGAGTTCCCATTAGGCTTATTAGCATTAGCAGCAGACTCCGTCCGTGGTAATGCAACCAGCGAGATGGCAGATAGACCAATCGAAGCAGAGGTAAGATTCTGGTGTCTGCGTTCCAGATCAGGCATGGATTGCGATCGGGAACGGACGACGGTGCTCGGAGTGCCCGACTCCGACCACTGCATAACACTAGCATAGCGAAGTAGAGACGGAGCAACTGGGGGCCCTTAATAGTTCATAAGGATGCTAGTAATATGGAAGACATCGGATCCTCTGACCTTATGGACGCTTCCGGTCGGACTTGAAACAACACGATTTTAGGCTACTTACACCTGGGAGCGTAGATATCTACTAGAGATAGACACTCCAAGGTACGGAGTATTCAGTATTCACATACTTAGTTGGAGGCCGTGCGGCATGTCTTGACGTAAGTTACATTTTCCCGGGAGGCCTGTGAATAACATGGAGATAGGGAAGGATGAAAGCCCGCCCCTGAATTCCTGACGTTTGGCGAGAGCCGGATCCAGTTTCTGGTATGAATCTGCATACTTCATGCCCTGGTAGTTATCTAGGTAGTAGTGAGTGGTACCTGGGCAGAAGCATTGAAACCATTGTCTATTAGGTATTATTAATGCCTTCAGTTCGGTACCCAAAAACCCAAGCGGGTCTTCGGTAAAACATCTCGAGCCTTCTTTGTTCGTAGCGCCGGACCCCACCAATTAGTACTGTACGTAGTATGAGCACTAAGCCGTCTATGGAGTAGTAGGCAATAGGCATATACGGCTGGTGTCGTATTCGCAATCCATTGGTACACGCGAGGTCCGAACAACCAAATCCTATCTGGCCTTATCCGGAGTACGGAGTACGCTGTACGTTGTACGCGGTGGTTCTAGAAGTCTAGAACCAATCTGATGCGTCCAATCAAAGAATCACGATGGGAATATGACTATCATGATTCATGACTCACAAACAAGTTCTGCCACTGCCCGACTGATTACTACCTCAGCTACTACTAGTACCTATTTCCTCCGTTTATCACCTGCCCCCCTGAATCCACCAATGATACGTGCCAACCTTGGGGGATACAACAAGCACTCAATTATCACCACTGGGGCCTAATAGCACAATCTTAATTGTTTTTTTCTTCTTCTTCTTCTTATTGTTATTCCATAATGATGGATATTCGTGTAGTAGATTTTTTGTAGTATTTTTTTTTCTCTCCACGGGTTCACAGAATACCCCGACCGGGATCCAAGATCTTTTACCATCTACTGTTGATTTGCGGTGCAACAGAGTACTGCTGATATCCATGAGGGAAGTTAAAAAGTGAAAGGATAGCTTGATAGGCTGCCTCCTGCAGAGTTTTTGTTCGACTGGGAAAAATCATGCGGAGTACATAGGGGTGCTCTGTGCAGACTGCAGGCATCCATGACGAACCTGATGAATTGAAACTGGAAGTCGTTACTTCTTCCCGGATCCGGCTAGACAGCATCGAGGCCCGTCCCATCTATAATTATTTTTTCTGATTAGTTTTATTTCCGATCATAAAGCATGGGGATAACAGCCCGTGGAGGGCCCGGTGACCAACGGGGCTCATGCATAAAATCGCCCTCGGGAAGTCGGGGCTCCGACCAGCAAACTAAAACGACGGAACCTAAAAGGAATCTTCCTAATTCCTTCAAAGTCAACAAGCAAGATGGGGGCACTGACGCATATACTACTTTAGTTCCAGGTCATCGTGATTCGAATTAGTACTAGTATTATTAGAGCCTCCTCCCCTTTTTTAATTTGATAGCTTTTCCCATGTTTTCTGGCTTTATCTATCGGCCTTGGCCACTCTCCTCTTCTCCTCCTCCTAAGTAGTTGATCATTCCATCCCTATCTGCCGCGCGTGTGGAGGAATATCTCACAGCAGGAACACCAGCCATCTATCTCGCCCTACAACCCACCCTCCCCCTTCCCTGCGCCTACATCCCTCCCTCGCGTCCTTTTTGGGGACAGGTTGGCTCCCGCTTTGAAGCATCTTAAGTCTTTTTTTTCCCCTCTCAAGCTGTCTGCCTCATGGAGTAGAGCGCTCTCTGGCTCTACCCCCACACCCTTTCCTTCCTTCGACCTTTATTATTGAGTGAGACTTTCAGTTCGACGTCGCGAACGAAATGTCCCACCCAGAGAACGAGCGCATCTCGGCGGGGAGATCCATCGACGACGTTGAATTGTCACCGATGGAGCGCGAAAGTCCATCTTCGGCAGAACAGCGCAAGTCAAGCGGCCAGTCGTCCGTCACCAGTACGACTATGGTTCCAGCCGCAGAAAAGAGCCAAGCGTCACCTGGCCAACAATTAGCCCGGGCAGATGATTCCGACGCGCTGTATGCGCATCTTCCCGAACATGAAAAGCAGATCTTGAAGAAGCAGCTGGATGCGGATGATGTGGATGTGTCGTTCTTTGGTCTGTTCCGTTATGCCTCTCGGGCAGATATCGCGATCATGATTGTGAGCGGAATCTGCGCCATCATCGCAGGCGCTGCTCTGCCTTTGTTCACGGTGAGTGCTATCCCTGATCGCATTTCATAGTTTGTCCTGACGGACCTCCTTTGACTAACTGTGGCCTAGATCCTGTTCGGTTCCTTGGCTTCGGCCTTCCGGGGCATAGCCTTGTATGAGATTTCATACCACGATTTCTACCACCAGTTGACCAAGAATGTCCTCTACTTCGTCTATCTCGGAATTGCAGAGTTTGTCACAGTATATATCTCCACTGTCGGGTTCATCTACACTGGTGAGCACGTTACCCAAAAGATTCGCGAGCACTACCTCGAGTCGATCCTCAGACAGAACATGGGATACTTCGACAAGCTTGGTGCAGGTGAAGTCACTACTCGCATCACTGCCGACACGAACCTCATCCAAGACGGTATCTCAGAAAAGGTTGGACTTACCTTGACCGCTCTTGCTACGTTTGTTACCGCCTTCATCGTCGCTTACGTCAAATACTGGAAACTGGCCCTGATCTGTACCTCGACGATTGTGGCACTGGTTCTGCTTATGGGAGGTGGTTCTCGCTTCATTGTCAAGAACAGCAAGATGGCTTTGCAGAGTGCCGGTGCTGGTGGTACGGTAGCAGAGGAAGTCATCAGCTCCATCCGCAATGCGACTGCATTTGGCACTCAGGACAAGCTTGCCCAACAATATGAGACTCACCTCGCCGAGGCCGAGAAATGGGGTGTTAAGACCCAAGTGACTCTTGGTTTCATGATTGGCGGCATGTTCGGTATCATGTTTTCCAACTACGGCCTTGGTTTCTGGATGGGTTCTCGCTTTCTCACTGATGGAGAGGTCAACGTCGGCCAGGTCCTGACTGTATTGATGGCTATTCTGATTGGCTCATTTAGTTTGGGTAATGTCAGCCCCAACGCCCAGGCGTTCACGAACGCTGTCGCCGCAGCTGTCAAGATCTATGGGACCATTGACCGCCCATCACCCCTGGATCCCTATTCCGAAGAAGGTGAGAAGCTTGAGCACTTGGAGGGCAACATCGAGTTCCGTGACATCAAGCACATCTACCCTTCCCGGCCGGAGGTGACTGTCATGGATGGGGTTTCTCTAAGCATGCCTGCCGGGAAAACAACTGCCTTGGTTGGTCCTTCCGGTTCTGGGAAGAGTACCGTTGTCGGCCTGGTTGAACGCTTCTATTTCCCCGTTGGGGGCTCCGTTCTCTTGGATGGCCATGATATCTCGACCCTGAACCTTCGTTGGTTGCGTCAACAGATTTCTTTGGTCAGCCAGGAACCTGTCCTTTTCGGCACCACGATTTATCAGAATATCAGATACGGACTCATCGGCACCAGATTTGAGCAAGACCCCGAGGAGAAAATCCGGGACCTGATCGAAAACGCCGCTAGAATGGCCAATGCGCATGATTTTATCACGGCACTCCCTGAAGGCTACGAGACGAATGTTGGCCAGCGCGGCTTCCTGCTCTCCGGAGGACAGAAACAGCGTATTGCAATTGCACGTGCCATTGTCAGTGACCCCAAAATCCTTCTACTCGATGAAGCTACATCGGCGTTGGATACCAAATCCGAGGGTGTTGTACAGGCAGCACTTGACAGAGCCGCCGAGGGTCGAACCACTATCGTGATCGCTCACCGTCTGTCGACAATCAAGACGGCACACAACATCGTCGTCATGGTCAATGGTAAGATCGTGGAGCAGGGAAACCACAACGAGCTTGTCAGTCGCAAGGGTACTTACCACAGCCTTGTGGAGGCGCAGCGTATCAATGAGGAGAAGGACGCGGAAGCCCTGGTTGCCGATGAGGACGTTGAGGAGGAAGACTTCTCCAAACAAGAAATTGCGCGCATCAAGTCTGCAAGCAGCGGCTCCGGCTCTCTCGACGAGGAGGATGAGAAGTCACTCGCCGGAAATGGACTGAACCGCAGTGGAACGCACAAATCAATCTCCAGCGCCATCCTTGCTAAGCGGGAGCCCGAGGTCTCCCGGAAATACTCCCTCTGGACATTGGTCAAATTCATCGCCTCCTTCAATCGCCCTGAGCTTCCTTATATGCTTATTGGGCTGTGTTTCGCGGTCCTTTCTGGTGGTGGTCAGCCAACCCAGGCTGTGCTGTACGCCAAAGCTATCAGTACACTTTCATTGCCGACTAGCGAGAGCGCTAAAATCCGGCATGACGGAGCTTTCTGGGCCCTGATGTTCTTCGTGGTTGGAATCGCTCAATTCATCAATCTTTCGATCAACGGTGCCGCGTTTGCTGTCTGTTCAGAACGGCTGATCCGCCGGGCTCGAGGCATGGCCTTCAGGTCGATCCTCCGACAGGACATAACTTTCTTTGACAGGGAGGAGAATAGCACTGGCGCGCTGACATCATTCCTGTCAACCGAGACCAAGCATCTGTCTGGAGTCAGTGGTGCGACCTTGGGAACTATCCTGATGACTAGTACCACACTCGGCGCGGCCATGATTATCTCTCTTTCCATCGGGTGGAAATTGGCTCTGGTCTGTATTTCCGTCGTTCCCATCCTTCTGGGGTGCGGTTTCTACCGTTTCTATATGCTGGCGAGGTTCCAACAACGGTCCAAGACCGCCTATGAATCGTCTGCAAGCTATGCTTGCGAAGCGACTTCTGCCATTCGCACTGTGGCCTCACTCACGCGAGAGCAGGATGTCTGGGCTATCTATCATTCTCAGTTAGAGGACCAGGGACGGAAGAGCCTGTTGTCTGTGCTGAAGTCTTCGATCCTTTATGCGTGCTCGCAAGCCCTTGTTTTCTTCTGTGTTGCGCTTGGTTTCTGGTACGGAGGCACACTCCTGGGCCATCACGAATACTCTGTTTTCCGCTTTTTCGTCTGCTTCTCGGAGATTCTGTTTGGTGCTCAGTCCGCTGGTACCGTCTTCTCTTTCTCGCCTGACATGGGAAAGGCGAAGAACGCTGCGGCTGAATTCCGAAGGTTGTTTGACAGAAAACCGGTAATTGACACGTGGTCACAGGAGGGGGAGAACCTCACCTCAGTGGAAGGCGAGATCGAGTTCAAGGATGTGCATTTCAGGTATCCTACCCGGGCAGAGCAGCCTGTCCTACGAGGATTGAACCTGGCCGTCAAACCCGGACAATATATTGCCCTCGTCGGGCCCAGTGGATGCGGCAAGAGTACCACCATCGCGCTCCTTGAGCGTTTCTATGACGCCATCGCTGGAAAGGTTCTGATTGATGGCAAAGACATCACCCAGCTCAATGTGAATTCATACCGCAGTTTCTTGTCGCTGGTCAGCCAGGAACCTACCTTGTACCAAGGCACCATCCGGGAGAACATCTTGTTGGGAGTTCAAGGTGATGGTGCGACCGAGGAGCAGCTGGTGAAAGCTTGCAAGGATGCCAACATCTATGACTTCATCATGTCTCTTCCGTAAGTCGATCTGTTTGCTTCCATCTTGGCGACTGTGACACTAACGCAATCTTATCCAGGGAGGGTTTCAACACTGTGGTTGGCAGCAAAGGAGGTATGCTCTCTGGAGGCCAGAAACAACGAGTGGCAATCGCACGTGCTTTGATCCGGGACCCTCGAGTTCTTCTGCTGGATGAAGCTACATCTGCTCTTGACTCAGAATCTGAAAAGGTTGTGCAGGCTGCGCTGGATGCCGCGGCCAAGGGACGCACCACGATCGCCGTCGCACACCGACTGAGTACCATCCAAAAGGCCGATATCATCTATGTGTTCGACCAGGGTAAAATTGTCGAAAGCGGCACCCACCAGGAATTGATCCGGGTGAAGGGCCGTTACTTTGAGTTGGTCAACCTGCAAAGCCTGGACGGCGGCCATTGATATACTATTGCATTCTGTCTAGATCTTTAATGTCTTTGCTGTCTGCTTTGCTTATACCCCTTTTCAACTTGCATTCTTACTCAGCTCTACTCATCCTGTAATGTGTCATGATTCCTTTACCAAAACTATGCCTGGAGTGAGTGGCATTGGTCCTCGTCTTTTGTTTCTTGCTTATGCCCCAGCTGCATTGATCGATGTGGACTTGGCTTGCAATGTGGTTTAGATTGGAAAATCTCACGATTGTACTTGGTTGTTGACGACACTCTCCTCTGTTGTCTACTTGGGTCAACAAGTTTGGACACTGGATATTCATTGACTGTCCACATAGTCTAGTGGTTTCTGCGTCTGGTGTCAAAACTGTATGTATTGAGAGAGCTAAGAAAGGCTCGAAGAGAATCCGTTGTGACTTCGTATTCCTGCCCCCCCCAAAAAAAAGCACGTAGGGTATCTTGTACTACCCGTAAACGCCTAACCGTATGAAGATCATCGAGACGCCCGTTGAACTCCGAACGCAGTAAAGCCAATGTCGACTTCCGTGTCAGTCAAACCTCCGAGGGGGATTAGAATTGCAAACCCAACCACATGATTGCCAACTAGTCCCGATCATCTACCCCGTACTCCCGTTGCACGTCAACTTGCCGTACACCGCGGGCATCCGCAATCAAGCCCATAAGGCCTTGGGCGATATCCTTGATTTCGTTATACTCGTGGAGAAGACGGATGTGTCGTTGGGCCGTCGTCGACGGGTCGTTCCTAACCGTAGCATCGGTTAATAAGAGTCCCCATTGATGCCCACAGTATCCCGAGTCTGCTGGTCATACTTCAACTTGGTCTTGGTCTGTGCGATTTGTGACTCGATCTCCATGATTTGGGATTGCAGACTTGCAATGGATGCGCGGAGAGTGGACTGGGATTGGTTAGACGTTGTGTGGCACTTGTGATTTTTTCTTTTTTTCCTCCCCCCCCTCCTCCCCTTTTATGGACTTTCTAGGACGTATGGAGAGAGAAGCAGTACCAATCTTCTGTTCCTTTGGGTTTGTTCATCAGGGGAGAGTGTTGTTGGTGCTGGGTCCTTGTCATTAGTGGTGGTGGTCGGCTTGGAGGGTGGCATGATGGCATGCAGGGGGGTGGGCGATCGAGACGAGGCGGTCTTCCTATCTGATAACCGGGAGTTACAACGCAAGTGAGTGCTCATCTGCAACCGATAAGACCTGCCAGTGGTCAATTCCGGGTCCTCGGGGGCCTGCGTGGTGGAGAGGTGGGTATAGCAAGTACGTACGTCCTTCTTGTAGGAGTCTGATCGGCAGTTTCGAAGCGATCGCATCCACGGTGCCGACTGATGAAACCCTTTGACGATGGGGGGGCTCTACTGGCAGTGAAACCCAAGTAGTCCTTCTCGTTTCTCCTCTGCTTGACTGTTGTTGCAGGTGGTTTGTGCCATACAAAAGCCGCCGCCGACCAATCCGATTCGCCCGATTTCGTGGCTCCCCCGGCCTTGTCTTTCTCCCTTAATAAACAATTATTCCGCCTCCGCCTCCACCTCATCAATCATCGTTCATCGTTCATCGTCTGACCCCCTTCATCCGCTTTGCTTCCCCCCTTCCTCCTTTCCCTCCACGCGAAAGGAGAAGACGACCGTGGCGACAATGAGCCGATTCGGTCCCCAAGGGTTGCTGGCCGCCCTGCTGCTGGCCTCCCCCGCGCTGGCCCATGGAGGCCATGAGAGCGTCCCCGAAGGTGCCGCCGTCTCCGACGATCCGATTGTATGTTGTCGCGCCTGATGGTCTTCGATCGCGGTGGTCTTCCCAGGTACTGACCGGCCTTTCAGGACTCAACATTATGGGTGCACATGATTCTGATGGGATTTGCCTTTGGCCTCGTCTTTCCCTTGGGCATGGTTCTCGGAGTAAGCAAGCTCTTGACTATCGATCTCCGGCCAACTCGGTCGGAGGCAAACCAATCCATTGCTTATCTGGACCAAGCTGCGTATCTAACACTTCCTTTTCACAACCACAGATTGTGCGCTCGCGGTGGCACGTCCCTCTCCAGATCATCGGAACCATTATCGCAGTAGTCGCATACTTCCTAGGCCATGCTCACAAAGGCCGCCAGTTCTCAAAGAACGTCCACGCATCGTTCGCAAACACTCTCATGCTCATGATGGTTGTGCAGATTGTTCTCGGTGTCTATCTTAAGTTGCACCTCTCCAAAGGAATTCATGGCCGTATCCGCCGGGTGATCGTTGTCGTGCACGGAGTTGTCGGAAAGGCGATGCCAGTGGCGAGTTGGGTCCAGATGCTCTTCGGAGGAATCACCGCCATGGGCTTCTGTCGGGATGACCACTTGGGACAGTGTCTGGCTCATTTCATCATGGGCAGTGCTTTCATCGCCTACGGTATCTTGCTGACAATTCTGCTCCTCGTTGGCCAGTACTGGCTGCGCCGCACTGGCCGCAGCCAGGAGTTCTTTGACTCGTTGATCATCGCTGCGTGGGGATGCGTCAACACCTTCACAGAACACCGCTGGGGAGGTCCTTGGGTGCACAACGACTTGCAGCACACCACTATGGGCATTGTCTGGTGGTGCGCTGGTCTTCTGGGTATTTGGATGAGCCGGCGGCGCAACGGCCGGCCCAAGCGAAACTTGATCCCAGCCTTGGTTATTCTCCTCACCGGTTATGCTATGTCTGCCCACCCGCAGACCCTGATGATCAGCACTATGATCCACACTATCTTCGGCTACACGTTGATGGCCGCTGGTATCACGAGAATCATTGAGATCTCCTTCGTGCTGCGGGACAAGGGCACCCTCAGTGTGGACGGTACTGATCCCAACAGCTTCCAATATCTCCCACCCTTCGTAAGTCCCCATAAAACCAACGTATCCAGAGGCCTGGCCTCGCGCTAACTTGACGCAGCTTCTGTACGCCTCGGGATTCCTTTTCATGGGTGCCACAGAGGAGCAGATGCAACTCCTGAGTGACGCCGGAATTACCCATGTGTCATACGTCCTGATCCTTTACAGCATTGCCTTCATCCTCTTCCTGTGTAAGTTCCGTCTTATTAAGCTAAATGAATGACACTAACCCAGACCCCAGTTGTCAACGTGCTCCTGCACATCTACGCCGTCCACGCATGGCCCGAATCCGCACAAGCCCCCTCCCACTCGCGCTCCTCAAGCACTGCAGATGCCGGCGAGGGCCCCTCCCACTACCGACACCCCGCCAACGGTCGTCTTGTGAACGGCCATGCCCGTTCCGCATCGGAGAACCAACACGTCCACGACGCCGAGGAATTCGAACTCCAAGGCCTCATCTCCGACGAGGAAGACGACGCCAAACCCCTCGGTGACGACGGTCACCCCATGGGTCCTCGAAAAGTCGAAGACGAAGAAAACTCCCCCTTAGTCGCTAAGGAAACATCAACGCGCTAGTCCCTATTCAGGGAACTATACCATCACTCATCATTCAGCACTCTTTCTCTTCTCTTTCTCAATTATATTTATCCCTACAGAGTATGTCCCGCTCTATACATCTTTAGTTCGTATCTTCCTATAAGCTTCTTCGGGTGCCGGGTGTTGTTGATTTGATGTGATAAAACCCTTGGTTGCATCTGTATATGTGCATAGCTTCATTTCGTATAGATTGATGTTATATTTTTCTATTTACACCCTCCCTCCTTAGTCCTGGGACGTTCTCTTTATCCATGCGTATGGATCACGGGGGAAGTTGGGGTATGGTTGAATGGGATATGACATTATCAGAATCAATGCTCTTCATCCATTACGAACCACTCACCGTACAATAATGTAGGGATATTAGGGAAGTAAAGTAAGATAAAGTACTCAGGATGGGTTTAAATCAATAATAGTTCCCCGGAAAATCGTTTTATCAGATCTATCATACACGTCGTGAGCGGATCTCACCCCATCTAAGATGGAGAGAGCCCCGTATGCAGAGAAAAAGCGTCGAGCAATTTTCACTGCCATTCTACCCAGACTGTCGCTTAGCGGGCGGGTAGGGAGGGTACCGTGGCCGGCTCGCCGTCCAATGAGATTATATTAGAGGTTGGAAGCATGGTCGGTAGGACGTTCTCGACTTCGGGTGGGAAGAAGGGATGTAAGGGGTAGATGGGAGCGGCAGATCGTTCGCCGTCGAAGAGGAGCATGTTCTGGAGGGGTTGCTCTCTTGCGCTCAAGACGTTGATCACGTCCTGGGCGAGGTTGCCGCCTACGAATGCGGCCACGGGGCTCAGCTCGCTTCCCAAATTTTGGAGGAAGGTGCGCAGGAACCCTGCGTCCAGGGTGGTGATGTCGAGTTTCAGTTCCTGGTGGCAGTCACGGGCATGTTTTGTAAAGACTTCCAGGTCTTGGTGGGAAAAGGTAGGCAGGGCACCGGCGGAGGATTTCTGATACTCCCATAGGGCACGAAGGCAGGTGAGAAGAGGTGTCACTTGTTTGCGTTTCCGTGCGACCCGAGTGAAATCCTCGGGGAGGGGTGAGGTGTTGGCGAGGATCAGTGGGGAATACACCTCCCGCTTTGTCACCATCTCGATGATTTTCTCATTCTCCTTCTTCGTCGTGATATTCAGGATGCTGCGAGTGGGGGTTTCCTGCGTGGGGGACGGGACGTTCGATTTGGAACGCTCCATTACGAAATCGTGTGAGATCAGATCGGCGAAGACGAATCCGTAGAAACCGTGCAATCCGGCGGCATAGAAGGGGCGATTAGCGATGCGACATGCCGCATTGATGGTTGTGTATGTAGCGAAGTCGAGCTCAGTTGCAATGGTAATGTCGTATTGTGCAAAGAAATCTGGCTGTTTTAGATGGACATCCTCGGTGTCAATGTGAAGCTGGACCCGAGGGTTCATGGCACGGACAGAGGGTGCTGCCGCTTGTGCACGCTGAGATGCATTTAGTGTATGGCCAATGGTTGTTGGGAAGGAGACAGCTCACGTTCTGGCCCAAGTGTTCCTGGTTGATAAAGAACTGTGCCCCCAAGTCCTCTTCTTTAACAAGTTCATGATCAATGATCGTCAAGGAACCAATGCCTGCCAACACCAGATTCTTCGCAACTTCGTTTGCCAGCGCCTTGAACGTGATAAGAAGTATATTAGCGGATCGCAGCCTATGGGGAGCATTACGATCAGCCTGCCGAGGTGTGGTAATTGGATGGTCGAAAGAGCTCACTTTTCTTGTGCCTTGACTCCCCAGAGGCGGATTTGGCGATCATACAAAGCGATCTCGTCTGTTTAGTTTCCACAAAGATGTCAGACATCTTTCCGATCAAATGGTAGCCGCTGGTCGGGCCTCAAATTGGTTCTCTTACCCGCGCTAATTGACTGAGCTGGATCTGCCTGTGACTCCATTGCGATTGTTGTTGGAGACGGTTGGTATGCGAGTTGCGGATCTCGCCGTGGAGGGGCGCTGATTTCAACGGACTTCACTCCAGGATAGGGAGCGGCACTGAGCAGATCTTGAGTGCGTCAAATCGCGGCAGTGTCAAGGAATCACCGAATTCGCGGGGGCATCTGTCGGAGACTCGGAGTGGAGTGAGGGGAAGGAAGTACTATGGGAAGCAAGGCGTCGGTACGAGAAAACTTGAATGAAGTGAATCTGCTGGCTGACGTGTAACGGACATGCATATGACCGTCAGCAGCGGGTCTATAGGTAAACGAGCCCCGGTTCAAGCAGAAGAGGAGGAGGAGGGACGAGGAGAGAGAAGCCGAAGAGCGCGACGGAGCTTCCCCAGCATCACGTGCCCCGGCGCGGCCGATAAAGCGAATCGAATCACTTATCGGCGGCCGGCCATTTCAGCCATCGTCATGTCATCCCATCCATTCATCCATCCATCCATCCATCCATCCATCCATCGTCCCCATCCTCCTCCGGGCGCTCTGCTGCAGTGATATCCTTGGTTCGCTGTTCCTCTGCTCCCCCGGCCACCTGAGCGGTGTCCCTGTGTCTTTGCCGTCTGTCTGCCTACCGCATCTGTTGCACCTTATCAATCCCCCACCCAGCGGTATAGTTGATCTGCTTCCTCCGCTCCCGCTCCCGCTGCCTCTCCCTCCCACTGATGATCAACTCCCTCGCACAGGATGGTACGTTTGTGACTATAGTATTTTCTTTATCACCACTAGGACCCTGGAATGTCCCAAGATCCCATCAACCGCCCCGCTTCTCTGCAGATATTGACTGGCATGTCCCACTATAGTCGGGAAATCACGACTACCTTCCTGCCTCTCGCCGTCCCTCTCGCGGGGCTCGAACCAATGACCGACACCAGCTGCCGCCCGTCAGTCGCTTGCAGCATCTCCGGGAGCTGTTAAACTCGGAACGTAACCGCAGTGACTTTGCCTTCGCCCGTGCTGTGGAAACCTTGAACCAGGAGATGGACGATTACCGCTCTTCTCATGTCTGGGACCGTTCCAGCTTTGAGCAAGCCAGAGCAGCCGTGGACCTTCAGATGCAGCAGCTCCGTGCAGAACGGACACTCAGGGAGGACCGTGCCAACGGGGCCAGCTCGGCGCCGATGCATCCAGGAGCACCAAGGCTGCAGCCTTTGAATGTCACCGTGGTGAACCCAGAAGAAAGCACGTCCGATCCATCACGTTCGGGCAGCAGAACACCAAGACCTCGATCCAGGAGGGGCAGTGACCGACTCAATCGTGTAAGACGGAGCAGAGATTCTAATCTGGTCTCTCTCCTGGATACGGCCGTGCCTCGTCTGGACTTGCCCACTGTCACGCCTCGGCAGGTAGAAGAAGACCGACCGATGGACCATGCAAGGACCAAGCGTCGAAAGCTTGAGTCAGATGATAATAGGGAAGGACTGCAGGGATTCCGCTACGGTCAATATGGCCAAGTCGTACCTGGGGCACTCAGAATGGAGTTGGCTAGCTGTGACGGAGGGACGTATGAGCCCCATGGCGAAAGCTCATGGCCAGAAAACATCCTTCGCAATGACACTTCCGTATACTGTACGAAATCAGACCGATGCAATCTCGTTCTGAAGCACCACGGGGAGTCCCCATTTTGCTTGAAGAAAATTGTCATAAAAGCACCGAAAACTGGCTACAATGCCCCGTATGTTTCAGCTAAGTTAGAAATTCCTTCTTGAATAGTCACTAATTATTGTCAAAGGATTCGAGAAGGCATGGTCTTTGTTTCAATGTCATCCGATGAACTCCTCGCTCGTACAGCTGCTTTCGAGGTGCAATGCGAAACAGCTCGGTCGTCCGCGCGAAATCCGCCCGGGGGGATGCAACCTTCTCAAGAGTATCTTAATGCATATCGACCTCCGCTGCAGAGTCTAGACCGAGGGTCTATCGCTGATCACTTCTCTGACTCGGAATCAGATAGTACTGATGAGCCCGGTGGCGCTGTTAATGAGCCTAATCCAATGTCCGAGTTCCGAATCACTACGGAGTATGATGAGCAGCCTGGTGGAAGGCTTGATCGTGATGACCAGAATGATGATGACGAGCTTCTCTCTCTTACCGATACCGATAGCTTGCCGATAGGGAGAATGGAAGATGACAATATTGTATGCTCGGACAGTGACATGAGTTTAAGTGATGACGATGCCTCCGGGTTGAGCACATTCGCGCGGCGTCGCCAAGAGCTAGCACGGCGTGTTCGAGCCATGCGTCGCCAATACATTGCGGAGCGAGAGGGGCAAGAAAGGCGACGGCCGATCTCAATTATGCCAGGGCCAAGCCTGCGTACTGAACCAGCACTTGGTTCGGAATTTTCACTAATGAAGCCACATGCTCGCTTTTTTATTGAGCGAAATAAGAGCATGGTCAGCATCAAATTCGACCCTCCTCCGTACGCTCTGCCCCATAACGTCCTAGAAGATACGGATCTAACCATTTACTACAGCTCAGGTCGATATATCCTCGTCAAGCTATGGAGCCCTCACAGTGGGAAAAATATAGACATCCAAAGTATCATTGCTTACGGCTACGCCGGGACGAGATTCTTCCCTGCCCTAGGTTTCCGGTAAACCAAAGGGCTTCTTCCAGCATCCGAGTTCGCTCCTGTAGATATGATTGCACACAGCAGAGCTAGACAAAATACCTACACTACGAACGTCCGAACCCTTGGTTAGGGTTTCAGGAACATGAACCGCTTTTATATCGCTAATGACCCATACTCTCCCCATTTCCCTGTCTCGCTCCCATGGATCTTTTTCAAGAATAGTTGTGTTTATTGCTTGATGTCAAAGTCCTAGAGGTGTTCTAATCATTGCTGATCCACGATTCCCTACCTTGTCTCTTTTACAGAAGGATATCAATCAGTATGCTTTCCAATGAAACCCTTATGAGAATGTATACCTTTACATTCCCTACCATTCAGGGCTTGCTTATCTTCTACCCGACCCTAAACAAGCACACTGGATGATTATTTCAATGGTAAAAATGTTTAGCTCAACAGAAAAAGGCTATTTATGGCTGGAATACATCAATCATCAAAGGTCACTCGTGGAAAAGATAATGAGGAACAAAAAGAAACAATGGACACCAACCCAACTAGGATACAGCAACAAAGTTACCTAACGAAACCCAGAGAAGCATTGCGCCTTTTTTTTTTTCGCAAAAATGGTCACATAAAATGAAAGGACGGGAAAACAGCCCGGATTCATGGCCTGAGGATTGGTTGGAATGAGTGACGAGGGTGGGAGTCATGAATAGTCGTGAGTGAAAGACCCACAGAGCTTCACATAGTGTTCGGGAGGACCCCACCCGTAAGGTGATATTCACGGGGAAACATGATAATTGAATTTAAAAGGGTCAGAACGGGGTGGATCAGGCCTCCATGAGCAGCCCGCCGCAAAGGGCAGACCAGAAGGGGGGAGGTGATTTGTGAGTCGTGAGTTTTCGTTGACATTAAAAGTTCGGTGATTAACTGGACCTTAAACGATGGAGGGCAGAAAAGCGCAAGAGAGGGAAAGCATTAAAACGAGCGTATGGAAAAGAAGCGCCGCGAATCAATAGTTCCACGACAACAATGACTTGGGAATCATCAGCAGACCAAAACATATGTACAAAGACGGACTCGGTCTGTTGTAGCCACAATAGTGGAAGTCAAACAAAATAAGGACAAGCAGGATCAACCCGCTATTAGATGTGTACGATCGCCAACCTGCATCGACAGCATTGCTGCAGGCCAACATGTTTCGAATCGATGCTGTCATTTCTCGTCTCTCGTGCAAAGATCGTCGAACGCCGAGCTTTCCTCTGAAATAGACGTAAATAGTGATGAAGCCAAAATGGTACTCCTGAAACGAGAATCCAACTCCGACCATAAGTAAAGAAAACGGGGGTTTTTCCAAGAACGAAATTCAAACTGATATGCAAAGGTAAATTATATGACGACGACATCTCCTTCAGCGTCTGCTGGGTCGGAGACCATCATATCACCATATTTACCCACGGTCATCAACATCGAATCATCATCAAGGTCAATGGCGCTATCGTCGTTATTTGGGGCCTGGAAGCTAGCAATGTTCTCAGGAACACCGTTAGGCTTCTCGGCTTCCATGGTGCTTGGGTTCGACTCGGCTTCCATCTGTGAGCGATTCAATGTCGTTTGCGTTTGCGTGAGATTCTCGGCGGAAGTCGGGCTAGCAGCCGACCTGGTTCTCGAATGAGCGGTGTGCTGTGACTCATTCTTGTCGGGCACTGGGCAATTAGACGGTTTCAGAAAGTTGGTCGGCCCTTGCTGGTTGGAGCTCAAGCTGGCGTAGTGCAACGTGCTTGGGGTGTAACGCATAAACCCTCCCTTCTCGGCCTGCCAGAGCATCATTTCATGAAAGAAAACCTTGGTCATCCACCAAGCACTAAAACTCTGCGCCCCTCCTAGGGTCAGCCGCCGTAGTATACAATCCCATAGTGCATCAACCTTTTCGATGACACACTGGGTGCTGTGGTGAGGGAAAACGGAGGGAAGATTGAGTATGAATGAGATCCACTTGTCCGGGAAGTTATAGTCATCACCTGTGGCCGACTCCACAGGGTATCTAGGTGTTTGGAGATCTTCATCGGTATCAGGTCGGGTGTAAAAGGGGAGGGCGGCAGAGGGATTCATATCTGCGACAGGAGTAAGAAGTGCTCGAACATCGTGTTTCAATATCTGCTCTGTTGCACGTTCTGCACAGCTTGGGATGTTGGCCTTGGAGATCATCTCCTCCGGATCCACCAAGGTTTTGAAGTCGAACCACATCTGGTTTCTGTTGTCGGGGTGGCACAGCCAGGCCGCAGCGGCGTTGGCGGATTGGTTCACATCCAGCATGTGCTTCAGCAGGTTGCAGAAGATATGGGCTGGTATTAACCTTGCTAATGAAACATGGAGTGGCTGGGCTTTGAAAGTTTCTCCAATATGGGCCGTAAGTCGCTGCGAGATCGAGCTGAAAGCATCTAGCACGAGCTTGGGAACGACCTGCGTTGTGAGTGGCGCCACGAAGGCAATCATCTTCTGGTACATAATCCAATCGCATTCCTTGATCCATGGAGCAAGGCTAGGGTGCGTCAGGAGCTTCTGGACTGGTACAGTCAAAGTCCCATGGAAGGCAGAGAAGTATCGTAGCATATTTCTTTCCTTGCAGTATCTGAAACTGTCGATAACCGAGATACAGTGGGAACGGTAAAGGGCTGCCAGCGCTGCCGCAATCTTCGAGTCCGTGTTGGCTGGCAGATAGTCACTGATATCAGGCAGCTGCAGGGACTCGTTGTCAATGGCGGGAGGATCGGAGGAGGGTAATTGGAGCATCTGGTGGATGATTTTGCCTGATTTACTCGCGACATTGTCGAGTGTGATCGATGTGTCAGCATTGGGGTGAGATGGAGAGCGGCAGCCGCATCCTGAAGCAGCGGCATTTGCAGTAAATCTTGGGGTGAAAGATGTCGTAGGGGATGGGAATACGGCGGTATCTGCGGGAGGCTGTGGAGCAACACTAACACTGTTGTCCATTGCATGAGTACTTGGGTCATTCACAAGTCAAGCACTTGACGTACCTTTTTTGCATTATGTCACTGGCATTACTTTCAGCTACACTCGCTGTGCTGTTCGTGTTAGATGATAATTGTGGGTTCAGTGGTGGTGGCTTCTGCTGCTTCTCCTCGATCACTGTCAGATCGACATAATGGTACTTTGATTCGCCCCGAACACCGAGTCGTCTGGTCTGCACGTTGGGAAAGATGATGCGCACAAGCTTCCCAAAAGAAGCCGGATTTAGCACCGACACCCGTTCTGTTCCACACTTTTCCGCGTAACAGCAATATACACGATCGCGTCGGACGGAACCGCTGCTCTTCCGACAGTTCTCCTTCAACCTGCACGATGTAAGCAACAACTCCCTTGAACCGGACAACCCCAGCATAAGAAGGACTTACCAAATCATGGCAAAGACCTGCTTAACCTTCTCGGCCTTACCTCCAGCCCCTTCATGTTTGAGGACTTCGGCAGCCATCTGCTTCAGCGAATGCCCCTCGTATTGCCGTAGCAATTTGCGCAGTTCGTTGTCATTGGCTAGCGATGAGCTGGACCCTTTCTTCTTCTTCGCGCCAGCCTCGGAGATATCATTGTCTTCTAATACATGCTCAGGCACATGGTTCTCAATTCCACTGTCATACATGGGTTGGAATTGAGGCATCTGCACATTGGGCAATCCGTGGCTCGGCATGCCACCAGGAAGGGAGTGGTGTGATAGATGGTGACCGTGCATTGCATGACTGGGGAACTCTTCTGCTCTGGGCATGATAGGGTGGTGAGCTTCCTGCAAGGTCGGGTCGAGGGATGCCCCGTTGACGGGGTGCGACAACTGTTGGCCGAATCGCATGATGATTTCCTCCGGGTTAGCGCCGAATACATTGTGATTGGGGGTTGGTTGGGTGGGCAGGAACTGGGAGAAGCCATCGGTGAGCTGTTGGTCCTGGGTCTGCTGGGTCGTGGTGGAGTGGATGCTAGCAGTCGAGCCTCTGGACCGGGGGCGGCGACTGTTTCTGGATACTACGGTTTCGGAGCGTGACCTCATCAGATCTGCTGTCCCGGGGCGACTGTGAGGTGCTACTATCTGCGTAGCCTGGGAAGCAGCACTTGAAGCTTGGGAGGCCGCTCGGGCTGCGGTTCCTGCAAGTCAGCGGGCAATCCAACATACGTACAGCAAGCAGATGGGATCAGGTGCGGAGGGGATCGAATGGAAAGCAGACAGGTCGCCTGCAGGAAGGAAGGCAGCTTCTTACCCATCTCAGGAGGCATCTCTTTCTCTTTTCGGACCTGCTACGCAGCACCGTGTCTGGGTGTCCTTGTTGCTGGGCGAGAGGCGTTGGTAACCACGGGCAATAGCGTGTGTTTTGATCCTTCACAGAACCACCCTCGACCGCACGAGGTCCACACCGCACAAAGAACAGCAAAAACGGGAACTAAAGAGGCTAGAAAAGCAGTGTTGTCGTCAAGGCATCAAGAGGGGTCATCGGGCTGCAACAGTCTGGTTATGGAAGGCTCATGGCGGCCGCGTCTAGAAGGTCGAGGTGGTGAAGGTCGAAGGAGGATAAACAGAGAAATCGGTTCCTCAAGCAACGACCGGGCGCTTGTTTGGGCTGCGGGTCACGTGGTGCTTACCTAACTGACATTCCACCGCGCAAAACAAACACACTGCCAGTAGGTATGTATCTCGTCTTGGGATCCTCCATTCAGCCACTACCTAGTCCTATTTGGTCCTTGCACATTCCAGGCCATTGATTGGAGAGTGGTCTGCTCTTTGAGATCCAGATCTTTTCTACCACGTAGGTCCACGGTCATATCTACTTACTCGGTAGGTAGTATCTCGTAGTATAACCATCCCCTGTATGTTGTGTTATGGTTTCCCAATCAGTCACCTGCTTGTCACCGGCCGTCGGATTATCTAAGCTCGGGCCCGTGACCATCTCTACTTCCACCCGAAATGAACCTCTCATCCATGGATTCGATCATGAAACTCTGTTGAAGCATCTCCCTCGAAATGCCAACTGGAGTGGGAAGGGAAAAAAAGCCAAATCTATTCTCTCAAAAGTCTAATCGCTATCGCTTCCAAAACAATCGTGGGTATAGAATCAAGAAGGCTTGGAGAAAGAATCAAGAATATCCACGTCACCCATGGTTCCACCTCAACTTTTTACATCGCTGTGACATCTAGTTCCCGTTGGCTTTAGCCTTGAGTCGCCTTTCTCGGGCATGTCGCCAGGAAGGACCCCATCGATCCTCGATGTATAACAAAGGAGTCATTGCAAGAGTAATTCCAGCAAGCAAGATGAAGGTATACTCCGCCGTCAATGCATCAATGATGAGCTGCACGACAGCCACTCCTCCCGCTCCAAGCAAGCACCGCATCAAGTTGTTCACTGCTGTCGCACTGGCGCTAGCCCCGGGATAAAGGTCAATGACCAGTGCGCTGTTGATGGTGAAGAGCCCCGTTGAACAGAAGGCAATGAAGTACTGTAGGATGATGGGGACGGCCAGGTGTGTACGCAGAGACACACCGTATAGAGCGGTTGCCACAACAAAGATGGCAATCACCCACCACGTGTTGCGCATCCGGGCAACCTCTATGGGGAAGTCGGAGTGTGATTTCAGATTGACACGCGTGCCGGCCGGATATCCATGCTTCTCACAGTATTCGCGCTCGGTCAAACGGTGGTTATAATCCATGAGATAGCCGACCAAGTACGATCCGGACATGCATCCAAACCCTATGCAGTGCATGAGCAATCGTTCTCAAGTCAAAGCGTGTCCGAGTGGGGTCATGCTTACCGTTGCCCAGGAATGTCAGCCCAATTTGCAGAGAGGACAAGCCGTACACTTCGCTGAAGAGGTCGGTGGTACTAGATGTCACCATGCTCCAAACGGTGTACACAACACTTCCAAAGAACAAGGTGATGAAGACATCCTTCTCGATAAGGAACGTCAGGGGGGCGAATACGGCCCGCCAAGTGACTTTGCCTTTCCTCGCATCAGGTAGCGCACCCTCAATAACCCCCTTCTGGCCGGTGATCGAGTAAATGAAGGGCTTATGCATCCCGGTGAGCTTCACAGTGCCATTTCCGGCAATCGGCCTCAGCGTCTCCGGGAGGAGCACCATAATAGACAAAAGACTCACGCCCCCAAAGGCCGTGAGGAACCAAAAGATGGATCGATATCCGAAGTATTGGGTGAAAATGCCGCCGAATACCGGGCCAATTCCTTGTCCGAGCATGCGAACTTCGTTCTGTCAGCCTGGCCACGTTGGCAAGCAGAGAGACTGTTCTTACCTCCGCCGAAGATACCCACTAAGCTACCTCTCTCTTCCGAGGTCGTGATATCACCGATCACCCCGGCACCTAGGCAGTTGTTGGTTAGCCGGATGCTATATTCAGGAAGCCATGGGTCCCTCTTACCGATTGAAATGGTGGCCGCGCTACCAGCAGCCTGCAGGGCTCGGAAGGCCATGAGCTCGCCATAGTTCTTGGATTCGCCGAGGGCGATGTTGGCTATGAGGTAAACGATGAACGTTCCAATGAAGACTGGCCGCCTGCCAGTGGCATCTGACAGGGAACCCCAGAAGCTGGGTGCGAGGCCTTGGACGATCATGTACACGGTGATGGTGAGAGTCGCGAGAGACATGCTGATGTGGAGGGACTAGGCGGGCTACAGTCAACACCTCGGGTTTTACGAATGAGCTATGAGACCAACTGACGCACCTGTGATACATCGTCGAGGGCGGGGAAGTAGATGTTGGAGGATAGCGGCGAGAATATGGCAGCTAGAGAGACGATGCCGACCATCTGTAACTTGCGAGATCGGGTGAAAATATGATGGGGCGGCTTCTCGGATGGCTGAGACTCGAGCACTGAAGGCTCTGGAGAGGTGGCGTCTTTTTCGGAGTCGAGGTCCTTAGGGGTGACCTGTGGCTCGGGAACCTTTTCGATGTCTGTTCTTGAAGACATGTTTGAGGACATGGTTGCGGATCTGTCTCGGGGGCCAGCCTCGAAGCAAGTTGCTAACCTATAAACCACCTGGGGGGAGGAATGCCAAAGCTGAGTTTGGCAAGACCGGACGAGGGAGGTCAATGCCCTTTATGTCCGGGAGATTTCTATCTGATCTGGCGCTGGGCCTAAACATCGTCGGA
Organism: Aspergillus carbonarius ITEM 5010; assembly: GCA_001990825.1. NCBI lineage: Eukaryota > Fungi > Ascomycota > Eurotiomycetes > Eurotiales > Aspergillaceae > Aspergillus > Aspergillus carbonarius. The sequence goes on along the minus strand of KV907508.1, from coordinate 696,371 downwards.
AATCCGATTAAAAAGCAGATGTAGGCATGCTCCACAGCGGAGCATCCTGGCCGGACGGGGGCTATCCATCGACCTTCCCAAAGCGGGCATTTGTGGGTGGCAAGCGCCAGTGTTATCGCCAAGGCATGAGCGACGACACGATTTAGGAGTATCTCTTCGGCCGGTCTTACTTGGCAACCAGTAGTCTAGGTCACACCCGAGAGAGACCAAGCCGTCGGGCAGCCGACGAGAACAAAAAGACGAAAGGGCGGAGCTCCCAAGATCTGCATACATGACGTGGGCCCGGCGCGGTGATGAAATTCCAGAAGCAGCATGCTTTCCAGGCCATCCTGGACTGCGCCTAGCGCCTGCACCTTGAGAGCTGGCGGATTTAGTCACTTTGCCATACAGCTGCCCGGCGAATGAGGCGTTTCAGGGACCGGGCACGGCTGTCATGCGCAAGGGTCTAGATGGAAGCGGATCCGGTGATAAGAGCGCTGAAGAGACTCTTCAGCGGCGTCATTGCGGCTGCGGAGCGTTGGGCTACATGATACTCCGTAGATAGATCGTCAAGTGTCCAGGCCAGCATCTCCCATATGTGTTCATAGGAGAAGGCTGCCGCTCGAGTGTGATCAACACGGAGGCCGATGCAACGCGAGACGGGAAGGCAAGTCATCAATTGACGACTCACGATGCCAGGGTCCCTGTTCCCCCCTCCTCGGGATGTGCAGTGTCGAAATCAGGGAGCATGCTGCCGCGCCAGTATGAGCAATCTGAGATCAGCCTGATTGGCAAACAGCTCTTGTGTGTGGATTGTTATGGATCTCGGGGATCTACATCGGACCATCCGCACTAAGGGGGGGGTTGCGGATGGGAGGCGAGGGCCAAAAAGTCGTGCCCAGTGCCCAGACAGCGGGTTTCTTGGGATGGGTCTTGACAAGCTGGCCAGCCTCGCGGGGCCGGTCCAGTGGTCCACAGCGTGGCTGCAGCAGGTGGCATTGGGGGTGGAGTGAAGCTATACCAAGGCACCGGGGGGGGGGAACTCGGACGACTACCACGGAAGGTTGCCAGCCAAACTCCACCGGCCATCGGCCCCTAGTAGGGCCAGTGCGGATTGTCAACGTAACAGAGGCTAAGCTTAAATATGAGACAAGTAGGAATGCAATAAGGGGGAATGGTTGCGCAAGCAGAAACAAGGCAGGTGAAGCAGCGGATGGAGGGACGATTGCCAGGCGGGTGTGCATAAGAATAGAAAGTGATGACGAGGACAGTGTGAGGGTTGAGGCACCAATGCATGTAAATCACCAAAACGGATAGTGTGGGAGACTGATTGATCGCAATAGTGTGTGGTTGATGACTGTAGATCCCCGATGGAGCACGATGTTCCCTACTACTAGTGAGTAGGTAGGAGACTAGGAGTAGTAGGTAGGTCGCTAGCTGCCGAAAATTAACTTGTCTATCTATCTATCTATCCACCTATCTATCTATCTGCCGTCTACACCGAAAATAGATCCTACTTAGCTTCAAAGAACAGAAGGAGGGGGGAGGAATAAAAATAAAAATAAAAATAAAAATAAAAACAAACAAACTTGCCTCAACAGCCCGCCAAGGATCACAAAAAAAGACTCGAGGGGGATGCCAAGCCACGACCGATAAGAAGGTAAGAAGGCAAGAAAGGTAAAATAAAAGTGCTAGGTACTCTACTGGCTGACTTTGAAAAGTGCTCGCGGCGTCCTACACTACTAGCGCCGGAACCGCGACTGAAGCAACTCTGCAAATCAGGGGTCTGGAACTCAGGACGACTACCTAGTACCGCTACCGATGTATCTCCCACGACTACCAAGTACCAAGTAGGTACTGGGTACCCAAACGGCCCCTCAACGATCGGCGCGAACGGAAGCACCAACATCCTAGTGGGCGGATATCATAATTGGTCATCCCCCAGTATACGACTAGGGTGGTCGGGGGAAGGGGCATGCCTTGAACGCTAGTTTAACTCTTCCTCAGCCGTCTGTCTGTCTGTGTAGCGAGTGGCTCAGCGCGACTCTCGGGGTTGACGACTAGTACTTACTTACCTACATAGTACCTGGTGCCGACATTCTTGAGACTTGCCTAGAATGACCTGATAAACCTAAGCCGACTCACGGTTCCGACTGGTTAAAGTTCCTTGGGTGGAGGCGATGATCTACGCCGGCGCGCCACTGAGACGGGCGGTCAATCGGTGGTTCTTGTTTTCTTGGCAGGTCTTGGAGTTGCCGATGTTTGAGATTTGTTGGATTTATCATTGTGTTGGATGGGGTTTAATTGTTGAGACGGTGAAGGGTAGGAACAGTCCACGGCCTCTACAGAGTTCCCCATATAAAGTCCCCCAATCCACATCCCCTTCTTGAACAATGACAGAGTAGTAGACCGAAACTATCGAGCCTGTCAACCCAAAACGACCCCGACCTCTCCCGTCCCGACATACAATCCGTCATTGTGCAGTTGCATATCTAGCCCGTGTGGCTCTGGCAGGCCAGGACCTGCAGCAAAGAAAAGAAATTCCTAGGTTTAGTATTCTAGGTCCCGCCCCTCCCCTCCTGGGTTGACAACTGACGAACCTCCAGCACCAGTCACATTGCGTATCCGGACCACCTGCTTGCACGCTTACATCCATCACTCCATCCATCTGTCTAGCCTCTGGACAAGACAATAGCGTGACAGTGTGCCTTGTTGTTCTAGACTCAGTACTGCAGCCAAGACAACGATAGAGTCCCAAATCCTGTTGTCTCCGAGCGATTTTCTCTCTCGCTCGCTCTTACAGAGTAGATATCGATCTATCCATCTCTCATCATGGATGGTGTCAGGCTACCAGGACATATTGTCATAATCACCTCGAAACCCCTCAGCGCTAAACCACCCCCTGGCCCTGTCCTCCTATCAGCGTACATCAAGACCATCTATATCCATCCAATCTCTATTAGCACCGCCATCTGCAGCACACTATAATCTAGTTCCAACAACCCCATCTGCACTCCATCTATTTTAATCACCACAGGGTCACAATGCATGAGCAAGCGGTCCTTATCTCTGCATCCATGTGTCTTCACATGGGATCTGACATCCATTCTCCCGACAGCTGCACAACCTATCAACTATCTACATCCCTCGACATCGACACTTGAACACCTAGATAAACGACCACCCATACTCCCTATAGATATTGAATACTACCTCACCACTCTAGACGCTTACTTCCCACGCAATCCCTGCACAACAAACTATCCATGCAGACACGTCTTGGCTGCATATGCGAAGAGGGGCCTTTAATCTATTTACTTTCCCCCCCCCCCCCTTTCCTTCACTTCATTCCTGCTGGCCAAGTGGTACAACCCGTCAGTCTCACACATAAACGCACGGAAGATAATCCCTGCCTGCTTACTGACCTGTCTTGGTGAAAGAAAAGAAAAGTCAAAAAGGAGAAAGAAAGAAAAAGAAAAAGAAGGAAATCCTGCTCGGGACGCCCTTTCCTTGTCGGGATCTTATGTCAACAAACATCATCAAGTACAACCACAACCACAACACATTTTGAGATACTACCAAGTATCGACAATCTATTTGTGTATTAAAGTTTAAGAAACACCAAGTGAGTTATCTATTCACCTAGCACTAAGTAACCTACACATCAAACAATTCATTTACACTCACGGAGTATATCCATCCATCGGTATCCCACTCGTGGGTTTCGTATCTAACACGATAGGTCAATCCAAGAAGTATCACTTTCCCCGGGGGGGGGGGGGGGGGGGGATCCAGTCCAGACCATCCCATCCCGAGTCCAGTGCACTTCCCCTCGGGAAGCCGACGGCACACCCCTCCCTGACCAAGCCACCCTTGTCTTTCTTGGCCTACTTCATTAGTTGATTAGTTTAGTGACCTCTTGGGCCGAAAGGTCTCACTATAATAAATAGATGGAGACAGACGGCACGACTGCAACGTCTTCTGCATGAAATCCTAGCAAAACATGACGCAGCCCTCGTATTTTATGGATTATCTACCTACCTACCTACTTATTAGGTAGTCGTTGATTACTGAGCTACAGCTACAGCTACAGCTACTACCTACAGGGTGGATCATGCACTATGTATATACTATGTACATAAGTGGGTAGGTTACCTCATGCAAGCTAGGTACCAAGCCAGCAGCTGAATGAATATGTACCTACCTACCTACGCCGGAGTGCCTAAAAGAGATCGATGGATTATTGATGGATTATTGATGGATTAATGATCGGGATGACGAGGAGGTCCGGGCCGGCGCCAAGACCAGCCTCCCGAAGCACGGTTTAATCTGCTCGGACACCCTGGCAGTGGTCGGGTGCTGCTCCGGGTATGTCCGATCATGAGCATTTTGGCTGTTGCTCCTCCGTATTGCTTACAGGTTTGGGGACTGGGTATCTGGGGACTTGGGTAGAAGGTAGGCCGAAAGGCAGACGGGTTGGTCAAGCAACCATGCCTTTGGCCAGGGTGGCTTGCACGTGTGCATGTGCCTTGATCCTGTCGATGCTATACGCTTTACTAGTAGTACTACCCTACATAGTACAGCCTAGGGAGTCGTAGGTACGTACTGTCTATGCAGTACACGCATCTACGCCAGATCAAAAAACAAGCCCACCCATTTACAAGAACTAATTACTTCCTTGCATCTCTAAACAAAGGAGATATATCGACGAGAAAAAGGAAAAGAGACCGAGATAAGAAAAAAAAGAAAAAAAAATACAGTGGCCGCCACGGTTCAAGACACAGAAAGGGAGTCGTCTAATGATAGAGAGATGAGGGGGAGGATGCACCGCCCACAATTCGGCAGGGTTCAGGTCATGGCTCCGCCTGCGTGCAGACTGTTATCATTTCATCTAGACCAGGTCCCGCTTGACGAATTCGTTGAGCAGCGCCTTGCCCAGGGAAGCGGGGCTTCTCTCGACAATAACGCCAGCCGCCTCCAGAGCAGAGATCTTCGAGTCGGCGCCACCCTTGCCACCGCTGACAATGGCTCCGGCGTGACCCATACGACGGCCCGGGGGAGCGCTAATACCGGCGATGAAACCGACGGCGGGCTTGTTGTACTTGTTGTTGGCCTTGAGGAACTCGGCAGCATCCTCCTCAGCGCTACCGCCGATCTCGCCAATCATGATGATACCGTCGGTCTCCTCGTCCTCGAGGAAGATCTTCAGGCAGTCGATGAAGTTGGTGCCGGAGAAGGGGTCACCACCGATACCGACGACCAGGGACTGTCCAAGGCCAGCCTGGGTGGTCTGGTTGACGGCCTCGTAGGTCAAGGTACCGGAGCGAGAAACAATGCCGATGCGGCCACGCTTGTGAATGAATCCAGGCATGATCCCAATCTTGCATTGGCCCTAGTGCAGCAAAGTCCAACATTAATATCTGACCCTTGCCAAAGGATCCTCTAGTGGATGCGACTTACAGGGGCGATGATACCAGGGCAGTTAGGACCCACCAGACGGGTCTTGTTCTGCGTCTTCAGGATGTCCGTGATACGAACCATGTCTGGTCGAGTAGTGGTCAGTCCTGCGTCCGACCTACAGGGATCACCGGCGCTAAGCAGTGGTTGATCAACATACCGTGCTGAGGGATACCCTCGGTGATACTATTCCAACGTTAGCACATGCTGCCGTCCCACACGATCGACGAGACGCGTACCAAACAGCCAGAGGAATTTCGGCCTCGATGGCCTCCTCGATACCCTTGGCGGCCAAGGGGGGACTACAGTCAAGCATTAGCAGCGAGCCCTCTATCCTCGATTAGGGACCGGATGCATACGGGACGAAAAGCGCGGTGGCAGTGGCTCCAGTTTCCTTCACGGCATCGCTCACGTTGGCGAAGACGGGACGGTCCAGGTGCATGGTACCGGCCTTCTTCGGGTTGGTTCCACCGACGACCTTGGTGCCTAACAGGTGTGAGTTTCCCATGTGAAACCGCCAGAGATACTGATCTGATTGGTGTGAAAGTAGGGAGAGATAATACCATAGGCGATAGCTTGCTCGGCGTGGAAACTGCGGATGGACGAAAAATAGCAACGTCAGCGTTTCATGCATGATAAACCCCCTCAGACCGGGGGAAAACATACGTTCCCTGCTTTCCAGTGAAACCCTGGAAGATAACCTTGGTATCCGCGTTTATGCGAAGGTTCTTGATGGTCTCAGCGTAGGCCGGGCTGGCCGAGGCTGCGTATCCCCGGCGCTGCGTGGCAGCAGCATTGCGAAGGGCAGAAGCGGTGTTACGGCGGAAGGCCTGCATGATGGCTGGAGAGGGAAAGAAACCCGGGGGGAGGAGATCAAAGAAAAGAGGGGAGAGGGGAGAAGAGCACGACGAAGGTGCAAAGAGGCTGCGGTGGTTGGTAAGTTAGAGGGAAGAGAGAAGAATAGCCGTTCAAACGCGCCGGACAGATTCGCTTTGGGGAATTTCGGGACAAAGCTTTAAGCGGATCCGAGTTGTCACGGGCGGTCGGTGGCCTCCCGAGGGAAAAAAAAAGGTTGCGCTGCTGCTGCTGCTGCTGTTGCTGCTGGCTGTGTCCCCGCCGCCCTCGTATACCCTCTTCTCTTCCCTTTCCTCTCCCCACTTCATCCCCCTACGGCTATTGCATCGAGCTCTCGACTTGGGTTCTATCTGATTGATTGACTGCTTGGTTTCAACCCCCCCCCCCCCCCTCCTCCCCCGGTCGCGCAATCCGTGAGGTGTGCGCTCCCCCCTCCCAAGATGACGACCGTCACCATGACTATGCCACCACCCCCCAAACCCAAGAAGAATGCCAAACTTCCCCCAGAAAACGAACGGTTCATGAGGGCCTGTTCCGATATTGCCAATGCTCTGATCCAGGAGTATGAGGCCCAGCGGGATCCCAAGAAGCCCAAGAGAGATATCAACCTCAACAAACTGCGGGGTCAAGTCGCCAAAAAGCATGCCTTGGCCACCCAGCCCCCGTTGACGGCCATCATTGCGGCCGTCCCTGAACACTACAAGAAATATATCCTGCCCAAGTTGATTGCAAAACCGATCAGTATGTCCGCGTCTTGCCCATCTTGCGCCCGGGCCTTCTAACCCTCCCGCCAGGAACGTCATCGGGTATTGCCGTCGTCGCGGTCATGAGCAAACCTCACCGTTGCCCCCATATCGCATACACCGGAAATATCTGCGTCTACTGCCCCGGTGGCCCCGACTCCGATTTCGAGTACTCTACGCAGTCCTACACCGGGTACGAACCCACCTCGATGCGTGCGATCCGCGCCCGTTACGATCCCTTCGAGCAGGCCCGCGGTCGAGTGGACCAGATCAAGTCTCTCGGTCACAGTGTGGACAAGGTGGAATACATCATCATGGGAGGAACGTTCATGTCTCTCCCGGAGGACTACCGTGAATCGTTCGTGGCGCAGCTGCACAACGCGCTGAGTGGGTATCAGACAGACAATGTCGATGAAGCGGTCCAGGCTGGCGAGATGAGCAATGTGAAGTGTGTCGGTATCACGATCGAAACAAGACCCGACTACTGTCTCGATCAACACTTGAGCAGCATGCTCCGCTATGGATGCACGCGATTAGAGATCGGTGTCCAGAGTCTGTATGAGGATGTCGCCCGAGACACGAACCGAGGCCACACCGTTGCGGCCGTGGCAGAGACGTTCAAGCTTGCCAAGGACGCCGGGTTCAAGGTGGTCAGTCATATGATGCCTGATTTGCCCAACGTGGGCATGGAGCGTGATCTGTTCCAGTTTCAGGAGTACTTTGAGAACCCGGCTTTTCGGACGGATGGCTTGAAGATCTATCCCACGCTGGTTATCCGTGGAACCGGTCTCTACGAGCTGTGGAGGACGGGTCGCTACAAAAACTACACTCCGAACGCCCTGATTGACTTGGTCGCCCGCATTCTCGCGCTGGTGCCCCCGTGGACCCGTATCTATCGGGTGCAGCGTGATATCCCCATGCCCCTGGTGACCTCGGGTGTGGAGAACGGCAACCTGCGCGAGCTTGCCTTGGCACGCATGAAGGACTTTGGAACCACCTGCCGCGATGTGCGCACTCGTGAAGTGGGTATCAACGAGGTCAAGAACAAGATCCGCCCTTCGCAGGTCGAGCTGATTCGTCGTGACTACACGGCCAACGGTGGCTGGGAGACGTTCCTTGCTTACGAGGACCCGAAGCAGGACATCCTGATCGGCCTGCTGCGCCTGCGCAAGTGCAGCCCAACACACACCTTCCGGCCTGAGTTTACGGGTCAGCAGACCAGTATCGTGCGTGAGCTGCACGTGTACGGATCTGCTGTTCCGTTGCACGGGCGCGACCCGCGCAAGTTCCAGCATCGTGGATTTGGCACCCTGCTCATGGAAGAGGCTGAGCGGATTGCCCGTGAGGAGCACGGTAGCCAGAAGATCAGTGTTATCTCCGGTGTTGGTGTGCGCAGCTACTATGCGCGTCTGGGCTACACCCTGGACGGGCCGTACATGTCCAAGATGCTGGACCCGATCGAGGACGAAGAGTTTTAAGCGAAATACTTATGAATGATGCGCACGGATTTACAAGTTATCCTGGAAACAAAAGTTCTTTTCTTGTCTGCATGCGGCGTTGCAGGGGTTCCATCCAGGTAGGAGGCTGTCTATTTCTTCGGCATATTCGGGGGCAGTAGCGAATTGGTATATACCAGGGGTAGGGTTAGAAATTTCATTGTACATACACGGCCAGAGCCGATTGCTAGGATCATTGATGACAACTACAGGTTTCACCTGAGCCAGTCACCCCCTGATATTTTCCCGGACTCACCTGATCAGATACTACTCTGTATCAGCTGATCAGCCATAACTGCGGACAAAACGTTCTATTGAACAACACTATATACAACCCGCAAATTCAACCGTGTACTCTAACACCCTTAAGTAACACAAGAGATTAATCCAAGATCAACTGAAGCTAGTAATAGGGCGAATAATTCCCATTCATTCAATCCCAGCACCACGGCGAGAGGGTGATCCTACGTAGCACAGCACACGCAGACAGCATCTCTCATCTCATCTCCATCTCAATCGCATCAAAGCAACCCCCGCATCTCTATCGTAGTAACCCACACCACCCCCGGCAAAACCTCGCAATCAATCAATCAATCAATCCAATCCAGTCCAGTCCAACCAATCCCAGACCCAAACAAAGTATAGTAAGGTATGATCTAGCTCAACGATATAGCTCCACCCCTGCGACTCCTCATGTGAAGATAAGCCTGGAATCCACAGAAGACGAAGAAAGCCTAATTCCCAGGTTGACCAATTAGCATCTTTTCGTTCATTTATCCTTGTATCTCTATCCCCCTCACACCACTTTGCAGAAGGGGAATATGTATAGGGCAACATACAAGATACACCAATACAGCCGTGAAAATCGATCCCGCGACAGCGGCGCCATCTTCAGGTTCGCCTTCGGAGCCGGTGAAGGAGGGGTGTTCGCTCTATTGATTCCCATTCCCGGAGTCATTAGCATTCCGTATTTGATTTTGTAGATGTGTGTGGTTGCCGGATGGTGAAAGGTATAGATGTAACGAACCTTGTATAGCGAGCCCAGGACGGAGAGAATGACGATGGCGAAGAGGGAGATGACCACGCTAACATTCAAGTATTAGTTCTGTGAGGTTTGGGACTGAAATTGGAATTTGGGGGGGGGGGGTGCATGTATGCGTACCAGGACCAGGCGTTTAAGACGGATACGACGGGCTTCATTTTGGAATGGTTTGGGAAGTGGTGATCGGTGTGTGAGTGGGTGAGTTGGTGAGTTCGAGGTAATCGGGGGGTTGAGTGTGACGGGTGCGCGGGCCGGAGATGAGGAGGCGCAATCCAATCCGATAGGGGAGGTGGATGGGAGGTCGGACAGTTGCTGATGGGGGAGAGTGAGCTGGAGGTGAGTTGCCGGTCCGGGCTGGGGTCGAGGGGATGAGGAAGGCCGTCGATAGATCCCGAGGGTTGCAGTGAAGGTCGAATGGGTGATGATGTCGAGAGGATCGCAGGCGCTGCCGGTGGAGCCCTCCGGTGTCCTGGCGCTAGCCCCTTTGGGGGGGCGGTGGTCGAGACTCGTTCTCGTTCTCGTGCGCGTCATATTCTCAGTACTTGGATTGGAAATGGTGTTGATCTCTTGTAAGGGTAGTTTGTTTCAATGTCTTCTCGCAGTTTGGCTTCTACTTCCCGTTGTGCTGTTTCTTTGTGTCTTTTTCTTAGTTGGGTTGTGTTCATGGAAATAGTACTACTAATAATCATGTATCCGCAACGAGCAACAGTAGTATATATACATCATCTGTCTCACTTCTAGTCCAAGTACACTACTAGTACAACTAGTAGTAACTTCAGGCTACTAGCAGTAGCAACGCATTTATTTAGTGCGACTTGTTCCACCCAATACACTCATCAAATGTCACTCCAGATCCACCGAAAATGTCCAGCGCACTTCCAATCGTCAGATCCACCTTCCCTTGGCTGCTGCTGTGCACCTTCTCCAGATCCTGGAGATTCCGAGCACCCCCAGCGTATGTGATGGGAATGGTGCACCACTGGGCCAGTTTAGACACGAGTTCCTCATCGACACCCTGTTGCAGGCCCTCTACATCTGCAGCGTGGATCAGGAACTCAGAACAGTAAGGTTCCAGCAGCGAGATCGACTCTGCTTCGGTTAGTGTTGCTTGATACTAATGACCGGGGGAAGGACGAAGCAAGAGAATTGGAACAAACGAAATGGTACAAAACGAGTGGAATCTCAATACTGGGGAAAGGCTTACCCTGGTTGATCTCCATCTCCGTGATCGTCTGCCACCGGTTCATGGCCACAAACCATGTGTCATCCTTCTTCCGGCAGCTGAGATCCAAGACCAGCTTGGACCTGTCGCCACCAAGAGCAGCGAGGACGGACTCCAGTCGTCCAAGAGAGAATTTGCCCTCGGGGAAGAGGAACGATGTGATGATGACCTGTATTGGGAGGATTAGTGATCAGGATCATAATGTGTACGGCCAAAAAAGAAAAAAAAAAAAAAAAAAAAAAAGAAAGCCTGAGTAGACTGGAGTAATGAATTTAAAACAGGGTGAATTGCTTAATAACAATATGAGACAGTCCAATCTCAGCTCGATGGCTAGATGGCACCCATAGCTCAATCGCAAGGTCGCTAGGAAGCTTACCTTGTCAGCACCCTGGTCAATCCAATACCGAGCATTCTTGTCCGTAATACCCCCTGCAACCTGCAACCCAGCAGGCCACGTTCTGAGGGCCTCCTTTGCTGCTTCATCATTGCCCGGGCCCAGCATTACAACATGCCCTCCCCGCAAATCGTTCGTCTTGTACAATTCTGCATAGTGGCTGGCGGGGAGCTTGGACACATAATTCGTTTTCAGGTCCGAAGCAACATTGCTCAGCGTTCCGCCAACAATCTGCTTGACCTGGCCGGAGTGAAGATCAATACATGGACGGAACTTGGTCATCTTGTCCACTCAATTCGTGTCTGTAGTCGACTGACGAGGGGATTCCTCCCCCGGTTTGTGGAAATCCGACGAGGGGTCGGCCTATCTTATCGCACGTGACCCTATCGGAGATCGCGTCTTAAGTAAGCTCTCTACGGCAAAAGTCATCACTATCGCATTAATTCTTTCCAGGACAGTTACTGCCCAGCGCCAAACCAATAGCAGCACAAAATAATTGCGATGGTCGGAAAAAGGAAGAGAGACGCGGCTGTCGTCTCCCGGGCTAAGACATCGAAAGACGAAGAGACTCCGCAAACAACGCCCGATGCGTCTGCTAATGACATTTTTCGCAAATTCTTCGAAGCGCAGTTTCAACCATTGGAGGTGCCTGGGGGCCAGGTAGCTCATAACGGTGAACTCGAGGAAGCGAGCGAGGATGAGGATTCTGAAGGATCTGAGTCAGGTTCTGACTGGAGTGGTTTCTCCGGAGAAGAAGCAGAAGAAGAAGAGGTTGAGGTCGAGGTAGTCGAGCACCGCGACGCCAAGACCCAAGATCTGATGGATAAGAGAGCGCGAAAGGCGTTCATGGTACGTCTACAAAATACGGATACGCAGCTGTGTCTCTCTACTAATTCGCCACTACAAGACCTCAAAACCGCCCTCGTCTTCCGAGGAACAGACACCCGCCAAGAAGGTCAAGAAAGATAAAGGTGATGATGAGGAGGATGCCACCGATGCCGATAATCTCAAGAATGACCTGGCCTTGCAACGACTTCTCAAGGAGTCTCATCTATTGGAGTCAGCATCCGACCTCGCGCCAACCGGCAAAAACCGAATCAAGGCTCTTGATTTAAGAATGCAGGAAATTGGCGCCAAGTCGTCTCTGTATAAGCAGAGTATGCCCTCGTCGCACAGGAGAGGCATCAAAGCCAAGGCAGATATGAAGGAGGACAGGCGTCGTCGCGAAGCCAGAGAGAATGGCATTATTCTGGAGAAACCCGCGCCCAAGTCGAACAGCAACAGCAGTAAGCGCCGGGAACGTGGGGTTGGAGGTTCATCGATCGGAAAATTCGCGGGCGGTTCTCTGAACCTGAGCAAACGCGACGTGGCCGCCATTCAAGGACCGCGCCGGTCGACAAAGGGAAAGTCCAAAGGGCGTCGTTAGAACGAGTCCGAGGGGCTCGAATGGCGATGACCACGCCTGACATCACTTCCAGTCAGATCCTTTTACGTCCCGTGCGCGCCCGGAGCACGGCGCGCTGATTCGACATGTCGGCTGTCGATAGTTTCAGTTATGAATTTCCGGAAGAGGGGTTGTAGCGGTGTTTCTTCGCATGAGGAGCTTCTTTGCTAATCCTTCGCCTTCCTCCCGTCCTCCTGCTGTTTCACCAAGTTGCTCCGACCCCTATCCGTGCGGTGACCGTGTCCGGAGATGCTGTGATAGGTTGAGTCTGGGTCCTTGATGTGCGTCAACGAAAGAGATGGCAGAACGACAGCCCCTCTCGTATTGAATGTGACGAGATGGTCTCGACATCCATGCCGCAGCGATGATTCCACACTGAAGCTCCTGATTTGTCTGTTCAAACCTTAATCCCCAAGTCCAGCCTGCGACGCACGTTCCAATAGCTCCAAACTAGGTGCGAGTGCCAGGACGCTGTTCCGCATGCGGTGAAAACCCCGAGGCGAGCTAAGGTTTGAGGACGAGACCCCCAAATCTGAGACAGCTTGTGGCCTTAGGACGTTTGAGAAGAGCAACCGGCATGGAAGTTAAGTGGGAATACCCCAGAGGTTGGCCAGCTTAGCTGCCAGTGCTTTCTATAAACAGCTGAAGCACGAATCCTCCTAGGTAGATAGAGCCTTGACCGAGCAAAAATAGCATGTCTCCATCTCGTATACGGAGCAGAAGGGGCCGAATGAACCGACTGTAAACAAGACTTTTAGTCCTCGCTAGCTTGTTTCCTGGGGAACTACACGTCAGTTCTATCAGGACTAGCACTCACCTATTGTTGAGTCGAGCAACTCTAGCCCGTCTTCTGATCAGTCACACTCCCCTTTTTTCTTCTTTTTCTTTTTTTTTTTTTTTTTTTTTTTTCGTCTGTCCTCCAGCCTCGGCTTAGGACAGCCTAGTAGGGACTAAGACGGGGGACGTGATATGATTGAGTTTGCCAGACCAGCGGCTACCTATAGGCACACCGATCTGCTACTAGCGGATAAACGTCCCACCTCCGAGCAGTTCCTCTGCCCAGTGTACCGGGGTACCTGCATGAATATCCCCGATATTAATAGGCTAGCGTCGAGGCAGTCCCGTGGTTCCGCTCCTCTAGCCCAGGTACCACTACCGTGAAGGGAAGACTGGAGAAGCCGGGAGTAAAGACTAAAAAGCGTCATCATTATTATTAGGGATGTGATGTATTGTTGCATGCGTTAGTCATCCCCCACCCAGCAGGCCTGCAAGCTCGTGCCATTGCACGAACCGCAATAATCTGTGAGGCGGGACAGGGAAACATCTTGGTTGTTTCAGAATCTGCACGTAACCCTTCCCAGCAGTGTACTTTGACACTCTCGCTCTCCGGTCGCTCGGAAACGTCGCTTAGCACGAGTCAGAAGCCCCAACTCGCGACTCATATCTACCTATCTAGTGCCCGTGCAGGCTCTAGTCGATGCATTTCAGGGGGGCCTGGAATCCCACCGACGACTTGTCATAGCCTCATGATGCATCCACTCCATGGCGGAAGTCTGCCGAATTCCGCATGAAGCCGAAGGTGTGCCCATAGCGTTTTTCCCGGATAGCATGATGCGGGCTATTCCCTCGATAATATCTAGCCACTGGAAGTACCGCTATATGTTCCTTCATGCAGGAACGTGGGAAAGAATGCGTAATCCCCACTGCTAGTGCTGGACGGTCTGCTTGGCATTGTGCCACTGCGCGCTACCTAGCTGGTGTGATAGCATCATCGTAGACAGAGAGATAGATCGGAAAGCCATTCGTGGTTCTTAATATCGAGGAGTCAAGAGTATGGAGAATTGGAGCGACAAGTGTCGCCCGCATGATCGATCTATAGGCTAGGCAGAAAGCCACAACAAAATGTGGTTCATGGATCGCGACTTCGACTGCTAATGCCCGAGGTTTAAACGGCAAGGGAATAAGGGCGCTGATCAGCCCCATTATTCCGATATATCCGGCCACTTCATTCGGCGACTTGCGCCCTGAGGCCCTCTAGGGACCATTTGTGTTCTCTTGGGTCTCGGGGGTTTATTTGCATAGTCGACGGATTTCGGTCAGTTTTGGGGTTAGTCCGACTCTTTTCGGAGGTCGACTATTGCGAAGGCAGATGACAAAGCCCAAGTGGGTGAGAACTGTGTATCTAGCACCAAAATAGTGAAGAGGTGAAGAGATATATCAGGCTGGGGCGGATCAACATCCATGATGGCGACGGCGCATTCACGGCGCATCCCACTACCTAACAGTAATGACATGACAGTAAGCCGATGGATGCGCCTCAACCTCCCCCGCACGTTCTCGAGGCACACCGGCAAGTTTCATCTTGAACGCTACTCCAGTTTAGCTTCATGACTAGATGTGATACACGGGCTATCGCCAGAACAGAAGGTAGATTTAGGAATGGACCTAGTGGTGGCCCGTCCTGTGTTTGATCGTCCTGTGCTGCCTTGTGTCCACTGTCCCGACACCCGGGCAGGCCGATTCCGGCGCAGGCTGACCGTCAACCGTCGTATTTTGCCCGGGTGGCCATGGCAGTGACGGATGCTGGAAGCCTGGAACAGTGCTGGACTTTTCTAGATGGTTTCAGGCTGGATGATCAAACCCAAGACTCGTTGCGTTGCACCAAGCGGGCCAAGTCTTTCCCGTGCCTGGGTGCCTCATTTCCTGCCAGAAAAAAAAGAAAAACGAAAATAAGAATAAGAGTATGGAGTAAGGAAGTAATAATAACAATAATAAGAATGGGCATTATTATGGTACTCCGTAGTCCGTAGTCCGTATACCTAATGGTAATCGTAATGATGCCGGGTTACCTAGTACTACTACTAAGAAAGTGTAAGGTGGGCGTAATTTACGGGCCCCATTTGGGCCCTCGAGAATTTCCGTGGAATTCAGGTACAATTGCCTAATCTGGCCTGGTAGCCCCAGTTAGGGTCTGGAAGGATTCAACCGTCAGGGGAGAGAGTACTACTAGTATCTTGTAGTAACTAGTAGTAGTGGGTAAAGAGAGAGAACTGGAGTTGCTACTACTACTAATCCAACTAGCATCTTCGACTACGGCACTATTTGCCTAGCTAACTCAGTCTCGCCATCTTGCCGACCTTTTCGACCCGAATCGAGCCATCCTGACTCCATCTCGACGAGCTTATCCCCATTATTTCTCCGTCATTCCCACTCACCCACCTTCGAGGCATAGGTACTACTGACCGTCTTACGTAGTCTGCTCCGACTCGGCATCCAAACTAGAGATTTTGGCTCCCGGTATCCCACGATCGTGGATAGCGAAAGGTTGTCGGTGACTCTCGGACTTTCGGGCGTCCCCCAAATACAGCAACCAGCCTCCGGCACTGCACTGCATTGTGCTGGGGCTTCGGAGAATTTATCAGCGTTAGCACTTAGCAAGGGGTCCTCTCCCACTGACCCTGATCGATGACAGTGCTCAGATATCAGCCCGTCTATTTTTGTGCCTTCTTGGTAATCCCCGATCTCTCCTGAACCGCATCCCCCATGATGCCCCCCTTTTCCAGCATACGCAGTCGTTGCAGTCTGCACAGTGCACCGCGACTATGGATGTAGTACCTTCAACTTCGGCCGAAACTGTGGAGTAGACCACTTACATAATGATCTCAATGATCGGGCCAATGATTGCGAGACCGTTCATGCACTGCTGCAGCCATGCCTCTATACCAACTACTAGCGATTTTAACCTCCTTGAACGGGATGAACTAGACGGAGTATAGGGGGCGAATGAGGCCACTACGGCGTACGCCGGACTGACTTTCGGGAGACACATCCTAGTCCTACTACCTTCCTTACTCCTAGACCAAAGGAACTGGGTTCCATAGGGCTTGGCGATTAAGCTTCGCCGTTTTTCTCATCAATCTTTTGGGTTGCGCAGATCACCCCTGATGCTCAACGTCTTGACCGTATGATGGCATAATCCATGGACATTAATCATCACCGCTTCTTTCTTCTTCTTTTTTTTTTTTTTTCTCTCCTTTTCCATGCTCCTTAGCAAACAACCCTATAGATTTGTCATAGTAATTGTGATAAGAAAATGGACTAGCTCAAAGTGCGCGGAATATGGGATTCGATTTACTTACCGCATTCGTCACCTATCATGTTTCTCTGATTCAGCGTGGTATGCAGCCCGGGCGATCATTATATCATCGCTGACATACCAATGCTCACCCACCACGTCAGACGACGAGGAAAGCGGAGGCAGATCTTGCTTCTGTGATCATTACATGGTAGATACAGATACATAGGTACTTTATCAGCACGATCGTAATATCGATTTACATTATATTGATGTACACGGACCAAACCTTGATGTCTCAAAATTGAGCTCGGATAACCCGCCCCCATACTGTGTGCGATTTAATTTAGATCGTTGTTCGCATCCTGTTAAAGAGACAGAATGTGATCTGGCCGATCGCGATAGTTTGTCCCCGATATTAATCTTTATTGGAGGCCGTCGCTGGTGGGCCAATGGGCGTAGCGCTTGCCGTCATGTCCCCTGGGGATGCTGGTGATTGTGATGGATCACCCACTGCTCACCTATACCATATATACGTCCAAAGACTCGGAATGGTAGAAAGTACCTGTCTAGTCCTATCTTGAGTAGCCCAAGCCCTTGAGCGGCGAAATCTCAGTGGTCATGCGTCCCTTGGTGGCAGTGGCGTTGGGCGCTGTAGGCTACTAGGTAGATAGTACCGTGCCGGGGAGGGGTATGTATGTACGTAGTTGGTGCCTAGATAGCATCCATACCCTGATCTTCCTAACAAAAGGGCCATATGCAAGCCGAAGGGGCAAAGCATATCATCTAACTCCTTCGGTAGCCCTCCCTACAGGCTGGAGACGCATTGGTGGTAATGGACATCATTGCGCCACAGTCGAGGCAGCATGTAAGTAAGATAAGTCGGTTTATTTTTGGTGTCATCCACCCCCAAGCAGTAGCGTTGTCTGTTGGACCTTTGAAGAGTTCCTTGTTCGGAAACCCGCATACAACCCTGCATACAATTCACCTGTCAGACAGGCCGGCGGTACTGGGCATGCTCGTCGGACAATCAGATGAGCGATGGCAGTACTACAACACTGCCATGCCGGGCTACCCTATCAGATGATGATAGCCGCCAACATCCAACCACATCAGAAGGCCAGGTTGGACTCTGTCATACCGTCTGCAGACGAGCAACAAAGGCGATATCAGCCATTAGCTAGTAGATAGGTACAGGGTCGGTACTAGGCAAGGGCACCCATCTCAGATTGAGAGGGAGGGAGGAGGCAGCACCACCACCACTATGATTGGAAAGTGGATTGCTCAGTTGGGGCCACTGAATAGTGGGTTGGAAGGGATACTCGATGATGCCCATTGGCGGAGGGTAAGCGCTCACCAGGATCCTGAAACAAGGGGTGAATGCTTCATGATTGTTTCCCGCGCCAGTTTGATCGGGTGCGCAGGCTTGGCATTTCGGTTCCACTCCATGGCAGCCTCCCAGTGATGCGCATTTGTTGATTGCTTCCTCGACCAGCGGCAGCACGGTCGGCACAGGCAAGAGCTCGAGGGTTCCATGGCCATCACTCTGGGCGGTTAAGCAACCCGTCCGACATCTCCTCGCTCTCATTTGACGTGACCCGGGCATCATAGCCGCCGGGAGATGCAGCGCTGGTGTCGGTGGTGGGTGTGATAAAGCTTGGATAGGCCAGAAACCTGGCCAAATGGCCCCCAACTGGCAGACGAATGACGCCCCCAAAGTCGTCGCTCAATTGAAGACGGATGAGGTACCTCGCCCGTGCGCACCTATGCATGTCCGACCCTACACTACACAACTTCTCCTGATTCCCCTTTTCCAAAGCCTCCGATAGCAGAGGATGCCAAGAGATAGAGCTTACTTGCGTTAAGGCTCCTGATTTCCACCAGAATTGGCCCCAGAGGATGTAGGGTATGTGTCTGGTGTCCTATTCTGGTTGCAATTCCGAATTCCCAACAGTCAGGTCGTCGGATACCGTGCCCCATCATCAAAATGCCTAGGCTACCGGACGATCCCCACTTTCCATGTTGTGTTTGCCATTCCTAAGGTTAGCCACACCTCCTCCCCCACACATGGCAAGCCAGTAATTCACGCGGGCCATGATGTAAGATATCTTCAGCAAGCGCTCTTCATATTAAAAATGATGCGGCCAAGTCGGAGTAGGTAGGTAAGCCCGCCGATTCAATTGGCTTGAGCTGGTAATTGGTAGAACGGTAAGCTGCTATGTATGCTGCGAGTACTCCGTAGCTCATTGTTCAACTGTTCCTATCGCTGAGCACGACTGGAACTCTGCAATTCTGCATCTTTCCAGCAGGTTTCTATTGATAAGTTTAGCAACGATGGCAGGCTAACCCAACCAGGAGACGGGCCCGGCAACAATAACGGATGGGAGGATTGGAATCTTTGGAACTCGGCGGCAGCCCCACACCCTCTTGTATGGTACCTGACCGTCTGGATACGGAGGGGTTTCTTACCATTGACTCCACTTCTCGGCGGTGGCCTCGCTGGGGGGGACTTCGGTAAGAAAAGCGACCGGTACGGTATGGGTACTAGGGCGTAAGTTGGTACCGGGACGCCCTCTCTCTCAGGCTCTCAGACTTCAGTCCTTTCCAATCCCTCCTTCTTTTTCCCTGAAGTCGGTCCCTGGCGCCAGTCTCCGCTTTTTTTCTTTTCTTTTCTTTTTCTTTTTTTTTTTTTTTTTTTCCAGTCGAAAGCCCTACTTTTTCGCCGTGCGCGTTTCCCGGAGCCCAACCAACTAACTGAGTAAAGCCGCCCAGGAGAGACTCCAGAAGGGCGGCTTTCCACCTGAGGTGGGCAAATCGATCCGCGGGTCTCGGTCGGCGGCGCTCCCTGAATTCCTCTCCAAGTCCCAAGTCCCGTCCTTGACACTGGCTGGTCGTTAAAATTATTATTGTTCTTTTTCCCGATTTTATTATTTATTGTTAGATTATTATTTTATCGATTGGCATTATTATTACCGCTTACCGACTCGACTGCCCTTTCCATACTTGACCTGTACCTCATCACTGCTGTAAAAAAGCAAGTCCTACCTCATCCTCCACCTCATCCTTCTTCCTCTTCCCCCCCCCTCCCTCCTCCTCTTTCGTCCCCTCTTCATCGCGACTGGCCTCTTTTTTTCTTCCTTTTCTGCTTCTTCTTCACCTCCTTTCGTTTCGTTTCCATTTTCGCCGTGCGAGTTATCTCAAGAGACCTGTAATCGGGCTGGCCCAGTGCATCTCTCTGTTGCTCTCTTTCTCCCTGCCTTTCATTTGCCCTTTGTTGACGAGGGTCGGCAAACGTCAGCGCCTTACTAGGTACTCTTCATACAAGAGGCTGGCACCTCTGTTCTGTGTTTGGATAACCCTTTGTGTTTCACGATCCGTCGTCGAACACCACACCCCATCATCCAAACGGTTCTATCTTTTTATAGCAATCCTCCGAATCTGTCCCCTTGATTCCTGCCTAGAGGTTGTTTGTCCGCTTTCCTAACAAGGTGTTGTGACTGTGCGTACTCCTTGCTCTGCCCAACCGGTGTCGCAACCCCCGTGGTCTGCCGCTCCAATGGCCCTTTGTTCGCCCTGCGTTTGCAAGGAAACCTCAGTTTTAAGATTTGGCTGATTCCCCGACAGGCCACTGTATCACATCTCCACTATGTATTCTCAACACGGTGCCCCTATGGCACCTCCCCAAAAGCCGGAGACGTTTATGCTTTCAAGCGAGGCCCAACAGAGCTTGCCACATGACGCGCAAGTCGCGCTACAACAAGTGGACAATCGTAAGTTGACTTCACATCGCGACAGCAACGTCCTTCTCTCCGACTTCCGCTGACTGATGGTCTGTCGTTGGTACAGTGAAATACTTCCTCCTCTCGGCGCCGGTGGACTGGCATGCGGATCAACTCATCCGGCGGTTCTTGCTTCCTACTGGTGACTATATTTCTTGCGTTCTATGGTTAGTTGGGATCATCACATGCTATACGGTTGATCAAAGAGTACATGGGCTGATCTGCGGCAGGAACAACCTCTTCCACATCTCCGGAACCGATATTGTCAGATGTCTCGCTTTCAGGTTCCAGGCCTTCGGGCGCCCTGTGAAAAATTCGAAGAAGTTCGAGGAGGGTATCTTCTCGGACTTGCGAAACCTCAAGGCCGGAACTGATGCCACTCTAGAAGAACCAAAAAGCCCGTTCCTCGACTTCCTATACAAGAACAACTGCATTCGAACCCAGAAAAAGCAGAAAGTCTTCTACTGGTACAGCGTGCCACACGATCGGCTGTTTCTCGATGCGTTGGAACGGGATCTGAAGCGGGAGAAAATGGGGCAGGAGGCGACCACTGTCGCGGTCAGCGAGCCTGCTCTGTCTTTCGAGTTCGATTCATCCCAATCGCTGTATGAACAACTTACAAAGGCACAACAAGCAAATTCATCATCGTTTGCTGCACACGCAAGTACGACATATGGCCAACCCGCATCCCCAGTGGTTCGGACCGTTGACGCTATGCCTCCTCCCCAGATGGCTCCCCAGATGGCTCCCCAGATGGCTCCTCCGGCGCTACCCCTTCTCCCGGACGAGTCGGGCAATCCGGCGATGTACAACCCGGTTCACATGCCCACCACCCTGGCCCAGAGCGTTATTAAGCGCGAGGCGGAATACGGGCACATCCAGTACGACCGCAACGGGATGCCTATCGCTCGTATCCACCAGCGCCACGCCTCGATGCCCACCTTCGTCGAATACTCGCCTGCCCCCTCGTTCGTTTCGTCTCAGTATGAGGACTACAGCAACCGGGGTCTATCATTCGAGCCTGTTACGCCTCCTCAGCACAGTGCTCACCTTGGAGCCGAACCGGCATATATCGCTAACGAAGACACCGGTCTTTACACCGCTATTCCCGACATCTCTTCCGCAACCACATTCAACCCAATGATGCAACTACCCCCGTCGAATCTTGCCACCGCTCACTACCCGGCCCCCGCGAGAACCTTCCCTTCAAATGTTTACTCGGTGATAGAAGGTTCTCCTACATATAAGCAACGTAGGCGCCGGTCTTCTATACCTCCGAGTATCACCAGTGTTGGTGCCACCCATGCTCAGGTGACGAGCGCTCCGAATCAAGCTGTCGCATACGCTGCCCACAAACCCAGCGACCTTCGTCGCTCCGTCTCTAGCTCGGTAGCTCCGGTGGCGGAGGTGGATGAGTCTCACCATGACCCGTCATACAGGTCCGCTAATGCATACCGTGCTGCTGTTCTTCCTCAGAAGAATTTGCTGCACGAGATGTCTCGCAACAGCACACCGCTGCCCAGCCTAGAAGAAAACCCGGAGCAGAGTGCCTTGGCCCTTGCAAACCAACCGGATGAACTAGCGCCTCTTCCTAGTGGTGAGGCGTTGGATGCATCTGTCCAGAACAGTGCGACGAATAAAACGGAGCGATTCATTCCTGGCCCTCTTCGTCGTGCTCGGAGCGCTACCATGATGGAGCTCGGCCCTTACCCGCAGAAGTCGCATTCCTGCCCCATTCCATCATGCGGGCGGCTTTTTAAGAGATTAGAGCACTTGAAACGGTAAGTCGCAGATTTCTATTTTTAGCCGCTCCTCAATTGGTTCTGCCTGCCTGGAAGGATCGATGGAAGGCTTAATGCCATTGTTCTGTAGCCGTCGACTAACGAAGTGTCTAGGCACGTGAGAACACACACCCAAGAAAGGCCCTACCCGTGCCCATACTGCAACAAAGCATTTTCTCGGTCAGATAATTTGGCACAGTGAGTTCATAGTGTACCTTTTTTTTGCAAGTGCAGGGTGCTAATCCAGGTGATAGGCATCGTCGAATCCATGAGGCTCAACAGGATGGGCAGCAGCCCCTTTCCGGACATGAGGACGACCTGGAAAATGAGGAGAACGGATTCGTTTCACCCGACGAGGGATCCTCCCCATCCGAGTCTGTTTCAGGCACCGTGATCAATGTTCCTGGCATGACTTCAATGCCCTCCGCAATGACCCTACCATCGGCCATGCCTACAATGGTCGCCCCTCATATGATTGCGCCCCAACTCCTGCAGCAGCATCTATGAGCGGCCATCCTGGTGGACCCCTGAATGATCGGCTAATTAATATTGCTAAGACTCGTCACCTGACCGCTTTGTTCAGTAATTACGGGCGCTTTTGCATCTCGACCATCGGCCATTTACTCTCTGTTCCCGTCAGTTCAAGCGAGGAATAAGGGGCGTGTCAGCATTCCATCATGTCCCTTACTCCGGTTGTGATTTACTGCATCGCCAAGTGCACGTTGTTCGGCTTTGTGGCTCCTGTCGGGTCATGCCACGTCACCGAAGTTCGTTTGACACACAGCTATTGGTTTTCTGCAGGACCGAGTCTCCTGCTCCCCGGCCTGTCGCCAGAATGACGGCGGGACTGTTTCCAGATTTGGATTGAACTCTTTCTTTGTCTCCTATTTGCGGTCGCTCTGGGTTTGGTTGTCCATAATAAGCGTTACATGGGTTTGTCACCCCGTGGTGGGTATGTTGCGACCTCTACCATAATTGTCCTTGTTTTCTCTCACCTTATTCCTTTTTTTGGTTTCCGGTCCGGTTCCTGGTTCTTTCTGCTTCATGTGCTATGTTGATAATGGGATTTCTTGTACTATTTCTTTTTTCTTTTTTTTTTTTTTTTTTTGTTTATGAGATTCTTGGGAGGTTGGATTTACAAGATGTGGGCTGAACAAAAGGGGCACATAGCTTCGAAAGGCTATTTTTCTCGTGGGATATTTTGCCACTCCGCAGGCACACCTCGAGCGGGCCGCTGGGGGGCCTGGATTTGAAGCTTCTTCCATTATAGATATTCCGAGAGATGGGATCTGTGTCTGCGACGGGCGTGAATAGGTTGAGCACATACATATAGATATGAATCAAACGGTAATGAAACCAATGCGGAGGCCGGTGGCTCCCTAGTGGCTAGTGCAATCGGGAGTAAGCAACCTAACGGGGAAGTGTCGGGATGAGCGGGCAGGTTGAGTTGTCAGGCGACTTGCGTTGGCCTCCGCATGGATCGACTCGTGTCCAGATCGGGGCCGATCACGTGCTTGGCCTGCTGACGTCGCCCCGACTCTACAAGGTATCATCCATCGTCTTGACTCCCCGTGCGTGTGCGGTCAGGATTCCTCTTCTATCCCCTTCTGCAGCTGGCTCTTGCTCTGTCTGGTCTGTCCGTTATGGAGCACGTTTGAGAGCTACTCTTTGTGCCAAACTATCGACTGTATACTGCCTCAGCCAAACCCATACTCGCCTGTCTACGGTTGCCTCGGACGAATACCCGGGCACTCATCCAAGTCGCAGCAGCCTGCCTCGGATTATCGCATCTGGAAGTATTTGCTTCTACTTCTGGCAGGGAGGAGCAGCAGAACGGTTGCATTGTATACTGGACTAGCTTGTGTACCACGGCCTTCCGAACCTTTAGATCTATTGCGTCTAATCAACATATCTTATAGTTCCGTGTGCATCCTCGGGGCTTTTCATGAATGACTAACGCAAGAGAGTCGGGTAGTCTCACACGCCAAATCCCATCGAACCCCGAACTGTAACAAGGGGATCGTTGTGGCCCTGCAAGACTAGATCAATGACACAGACAGATGAGCGGTTCGCTGACGAAACGTCCCCTTTGGTAAGAACATCTGACAATAATCAAGGGCGTTCGATGTCAAGCAATGGAGAAAACAACGGGTCCAGCAGGGCTGAGAATCCCCACCCTCTCGCGGAGACAAAGAGCAGCTGGTACCTGTTTCTGTTGACGTTAAGCATTGGCGGGTAAGTGGCTAGTTCGTTGGCGATCTAGAACGGTCCCTATGTGTCGTGTGGTTCCACCAAAGCTGACAAGATGGTTCTAGCCTCCAGGTTGTGTGGTCCACCGAGCTATCGAATGGATCGGTAAGCCACCAGTGTTGCTACGTCATAAAAACACGACAGACTAACCCCGTTGTCTGAGCGTAGCCCTACCTCCTGTCACTTGGAATGAGCAAGGCCTTGCTTGCATTCGTCTGGATAGCTGGTCCTTTGACGGGTACCCTTGTACAGCCGTATATTGGCATCTGCAGTGACAATTGTCGCATATCATGGGGCAAGAGAAAGCCGTTCATGGTGGTGGGCGGTGCTGCGACAGTTGTTTCTCTCCTAGCCCTCGCTTGGGTCAAAGAGATGACAGGAGGCCTTCTTGGGCTGTTTGGTGTTGATCCAACCTCCAGTGCCACACAGACGGTGGTTATTGTGCTCGCCACCATCTTGATGTACTGTCTCGACTTTTCTGTAAATACTGGTAGGGCTTCCCTGTGTCTCTCTTTTCCCGATCAAACCCAAAGTAACCGTGGGAGTGTAGTGCAGGCAGGCATCCGGTGTTTCATCGTGGATAATGCACCTTCACACCAGCAGGAGTCGGCAAATGCATGGGCCAGCCGGCTCACCGGCGTTGGTAACATTCTTGGATACATCTTTGGATATATGGACCTGCCAAAATACTTCCCATTTCTAGGAAACACGCAGTTTAAAGTGCTGTGTGCATTGGCGTCCTTCTCGCTTACAGCTACTTTGTTGGTTAGCTGCCTATACATCAAGGAACGCGACCCTCGCCTTGAGGGACCTCCCTCATCGGGAAACCCTGGTGTTGTCACATTTTTCAGACAAGTTTTCAAGTCGGTCAAGCATCTGCCGCCAGAGATTGCAAAGGTTTGTGAAGTTCAACTTGCTGCGTGGGTTGGTTGGTTTCCTTTTCTTTTCTACTCCACGACATACATTGGGCAGCTCTTTGTCAATCCTATTTTCGAAGGACATCCGGGTCTTTCGGACGATGACATCAACAAAGCGTGGGAGGAGGCTACCAGGATTGGGACCTTTGCGCTGCTCGTCTACGCAATTGTCTCATTTGTGACCAACTTGACGTTACCAATACTCGTGGTTCCCACCTACAAGTCCGCTGTTCCTCCCGAGCCCATACCCACCGAGAGTCAGTCGGAGGAAGAGCCCTTCCTAGGCAGTAGGAGAGTCTCTACATCCTCCGCTGGTACTGCGATGGATCCACCCGCGGACATCTCGGGGATCCGGGAGAGCAAGTTTGGGGAGGGTCGGGAATGGTTGTCAAGGCTGCAGATTCCTGGGTTCACCCTTCGCCGTGCGTGGCTCTTGTCGCACATACTCTTTGCTATCTGCATGTTCAGCACCTTCTTTATCTATTCTTATCAAGCCGCAACGGCGGTGATCGGGATCGTTGGGATCTCCTGGGCGTTGACGCTTTGGGCACCGTTTGCCCTGATCTCTGCGGAGGTCTCACGCATTGACACCGAGCGTCGGATCCGGCGACATCAGACTGAGAGTGCAGTATCCGATGCACAGCTTCCCAACGGCACCACCGGTCCCATTTCCGACGGGCATGATTTGGAAAATGGTTCTGCCACGCCGGCTGCAAAGGCAGGAGAAGTCGAGGAGGAGGAAAACCTGGCCCAGGCGGGGATCATCCTGGGGCTTCACAATGTAGCCATCTCCGCGCCCCAGATCATATCCAGCTTGCTCTCTAGTGCGATCTTCAAGGCGTTCCAAAAGCCTCGAGGGGAACCGTGGGATGATAGCGTCGGGTGGGTGATGAGATTTGGCGGCTGCGCGGCCGTTCTTGCGGCCGTTCTGACCAGCAGGCTTGCCGAGGGAGCACGGAAAGTAACTGTTTCACGGTAGGAGCAGGAGGAGAAGGGCTTTGGGGGAATGAGCAGTGGTAGTAGTAGTAGGGGTAGCAATTTTATTGGGTATGCATTGAGAAATCTGTACCCCGTGTGATCCGCATGGCCGAGAAAAGAAAAAGCCGTACGGAATACTAGGCAGGCATCAATAATCAGAGAAAGAATCAATGCAATAGAGGCGACGTCACACGCCAGGAGGATCGGCGGGCCGAACAGCGTCGGCTCTTGGCCAGGCGGGACTCCGGCGGGCGTTGACGAATACTTGTCCCCTACCTACTATCTATCTATCTAGGCTACTCCCCAGCCTGTCTTCGCTTCACTTTTCTCTTTGTGTCACTCGCTTGCGCTCTCATTGTGTCTTTCTGTATCTACCCCCCGTCAGGTCTTTTGCGATCGGCGGATTATGTGTGTCTGGTCCTGGTGCCAGAGACTCGCTGCTCGGCGTTAAGCATCATTCGCGTGGTGGTTGCGAGGACATCGCAACAATGGCTGGCCAAGTGATGGGCGACGTGTTGCACCTCTTGCTCCGTAAGTTTCGACTGTCCCATGCGACCCCCATTCGTTCTTTCATGAAGATCAAGATGGGTGCCGTCTTAGAGGGGGGCCCCCCGAGAGGAGGCGGCCCCTTGTGAGGCATACGCGGTCGGCGAACTCGACAATCACTAACGGACTCGTGCTTGCAGGGAGAGCCGTGGACTCTGATACCGACCCCGATGATGGTACGCGCATTCGCTTCTTCCTACGACGGGGTTCTTGAATCTGACAATATCGGGTTACAGCAGATGCTCCGGAGGCCGGCGACAAGGAGTTCTTCAGCTCCTGGGCGCTCTTCATCCTGATTATGCTGCTGATGTTCGCGTTATTCACGAGTTACATCCTCCAACAGAAGAAGATCCAGGCGGTCCATGAAACGGTTCTGTCTATATTTGCGGGTACGTCGATCGCCCTTGTTTGCTTATTTTCGGACACTGTGAGCCAGAGCGATGAGCGACGAGCGCTCACCGATGGATTACATTAGGCATGTTTGTCGGGTTGATCATCCGGTTGAGTCCCGAGTCACCCATCCAGGACAGCGTCACCTTCGATTATCAGTTTTTTTTCAACCTTCTCCTTCCTCCGATTATTCTGGCGTCGGGCTACGAATTACACCAGGCGAACTTTTTCCGAAATATCGGCACCATCCTCACCTTCGCCTTTGCGGGAACCTTCATCTCTGCCATCGTGCTGGGACTGGTCTTGTACGTCTGGACGAGGATACCGTTAGATGGATTGAATATTACCTTCGTCGAGGCGATTGCGGTGGGCGCCACTCTGTCGGCGACCGATCCAGTTACGATCTTGGCCATCTTCAACCTATATAAAGTCGAGCCGAAGCTCTATACGGTCATTTTTGGCGAGTCGATCTTAAACGATGCTATCGCCATTGTGTTGTTCGAGACCGCGCAGAAGTACGCCGACAGTGATGCGGGCTCCTTGACCTTCTTGAACTTGTTCGAAGCTATCGGGGTGTTCTTGCTCGTTTTCTTTGGAAGTATGATGGTGGGCATCATCGTCGGCATCATGACCGCTCTGGGACTCAAGTACACGCATGTGCGCCGGCAGCCCAAGATTGAGAGTTGCTTGATTGTTCTTATTGCCTATGCCAGCTACTTTTTTTCGAATGGTGTCTATCTATCTGGTGAGCGATAACCTCCTCGTTCCTTTTTTTTTTTTTTTTTTTTTTTTCAGCGCGAGCCAGCTGACATCCATAGGCATTGTCTCGCTCCTGTTCTGTGGAATCACCCTCAAGCACTATGCATACTACAACATGTCCCGTCGGACGCAACTTACCACGAAATATCTGTTCCAGGTGATGGCGCAGCTGTCGGAGAACTTCATTTTCATCTATCTTGGGCTCGATCTGCTCGTTCAACGACATCTACAGTTCAAGCCCCTGTTTATCCTGGTGGCTGTCTTCGGTATCTGTCTTGCACGATACCTCGCCGTGTTCCCTCTGTCCAAGGCAATCAATTGGTTTATCCGATACAGAGCCCGTCGCCGCGGCATGGATGTTGCCGACGAGTTACCCTTCGCTTACCAGGCCATGCTCTTCTGGGCGGGTCTGCGTGGAGCTGTCGGTGTGGCGTTGGCGGCAGGCCTCAAGGGGGTTAATGCCCCGGCATTGCGAGCCACTGTTCTCGTTGTTGTGGTGTTGACCGTCATCATCTTTGGCGGTACGACAGCTCGAATGCTGGAGATTCTTGGGATCCGGACCGGCGTTGTCGAGGAAATCGAGTCGGATGATGAGTTCGACATCGAGGTTACCAACGGCGGCACTTACTACAAACGCTCTGATACTGGCTTGGGATACACGCCTCGCCGGATGGATTCGACCATCCCGCTGGACGGCGTGTCGCGGGGCGATCTTGACCGGAACAACAGCTATTCGAGCGGCAACAACCGCCGTCCTAGCCCTCCACCCTCCGGCTCGGGCCGAACTCGGGGCCATGCACGACTCTATTCCAACGCATACAGTCAAAGAGATACGGCTCGGGACCGTTCGTCGACGGCCACGCTGCTGGGTGGGGCTGGTGCCAGAAGCCATAGCGACAGCGAGGCAGCTAGTGAGGATGAGTTTGGCTTGAGAACCACTGGGAAGGGCCGTGTGGCAGATGCTGATCAGTTGGACTCGTTCGACCTCGATGTGGACGACACCCCGTCGGACGATGATCTTCCTCCGTCTGCCCCGACTCCGGCTACATCGCGACTCCGACGATCGCCGTCCCAACCGCAACAGTATCTGGGGCCGTCGCAGGAAACCCCTCCCGCCAGCACCTCGCCCAACCGTCGGGATACGGTCGGGTTGAGTGCCCGCGATGCCATCCGAGACCTCTTCTCCGGGGGACCATCGGGGGATCACGCGGCGTGGTTCCGACAGCTGGACGAAGACTATATCAAGCCTCGACTGTTGCTGGACCAGTCAAACCACAAGGGGCCCGGGGCTGTTTAGATGATATCCCGCGTGTACTCATAATCCATGATTCCATCTTCTGTTCATTTCATTATATGTGTTCTTCTCTTCTTTTCCTTTTTTTTTTTTTTTTTTTCTTCGCCAGCCCCGTCCGGTATGGACTCCTTCTGTTCGATTCCTCGGGTCTGTCGGTGGTTGTAGCTCACCCTCCTGCGGTAAGTCGGGGGTGCCTGGAACAGGGCGATCCTTCCTTATCGCGAGGCTTGTATATCCGCTATCTACCGGTGCCGGTTGCTTTTGCATTGTTTCTTTGGCATAGCAGGGTCTGGACACCCTGGAAGCATGTCATCGTGTACGAGTGCCATGTTCATTTAGACAGGAATGACTGAGAGTTATTGTTATTTACCTTTCCCTTGTCGTGCCAGGCAATACAAGAAGTAGGAGGTGCAGACAGTGAGAAGATAAGCTCTCTGGTCAGGGCCGGGATCGCGGGCCAATCGCCTGGCCGGCGCGAGACTTATCTATCCATCGCCATCGCCGTCGCCATCGCAATCCTCCCCAGTCTTCTCCGTCGATTCCGTTTCCGAGTGATGTCGTTCCCCCCCTCCCCCC
>KV907508.1:634224-664852 GCA_001990825.1 Aspergillus carbonarius ITEM 5010 | reverse complement strand
CCCCCCTCAGCACGGGATCTTATCAGCCCACCCCGTCGTCTGGAATTCTAGATTGGTTGCTCGGACGTCATGCTCGTGCCCCGGTGATAAGACGACGATAACAACCAGAGCTGCAGCCTCCAGATCGGTCTCGTTCGTTGCACGACCTAGGCGCGGTGTAACAATGCCACGCCACTCGACCAACCTGCCGGGCTTATCAGGGGAAGGATTGTCGGCCATGCTCCGTCGGGCACAAGGGACATACACCATACTTGACTTGTGCAGGTACCTACTAGCAGGACTCCTGACCCGGTAGTATAAGTGAGTGGCAGATCCCCCGTGCCCCGGGCTATCACGGCTGTGCCACTCCCCACGTTCCTCTGCTGCTGCGTTCGCTTCCTTTTCACAATGGCAGAGAAGTCGCACACCATGAATCTGGGGTCTAAGACTGCTCAGGCGGCTAGCGACGATCCCCCCATCGAGCAGGGTGACCTGCAGCTCCTGGGTACGCTGCTTTGTTTGGATTGCTGCTTTGGTGACACGGATGCTGATCGGACCAGCTACTCTGGGGTACAAGCAGGAGCTACGCCGTCATTACTCTACCGTGCAGGTCTTTGCCATCGCCTTTAGTATTATGGGCCTGCTCCCGTCAATTGCTTCGACGCTTTCATACTCGATACCGGCGGGTCCCGTGGGCATGGTTTGGGTATGGTTGGCCACGTACGCTGGCGCTGTGAGACGTCCTGCGCTAACTTGACTTAGGGTAAGGCTTCTCGACGTCGTCTCGTGTATCACAGGCCCTGGATCTGACTGTCGCTGCAGGATGGTTTGCGGCAAGTGTGTTCATCTTCATTGTTGCTTTGGCAATGGTATGCTTGACGCGCGACCCCTTCCCACGCTTCCTGAATCACTCTAACGCTCTTCCTCTGATGGAACCCAGGCCGATCTCGCCTCCGCAATGCCTACTGCCGGTGGACTGTATTTCTGGACCCACTACTTCAGCGGGGAGAAGTGGAAGAACCCTCTAAGCTTCGTTGTCGGATACAGCAATAGTCTTGGTCTCATTGGCGGTGTTTGCTCCATCGATTGTAGGTGGATCTCAGGAATCTCCCGTACCTTCTATTGCTGACCCCTTCGATCAGATGGATTTGCTACCATGCTTCTTTCGGTCGTATCTATCGCGCGCGATGGTACTTGGACTGCCTCTCGACCGGTTTTGTATGGCACTTACGTCGCCTGCGTTGTCGTCCACGGGCTGATCGCCATTTTCTGTGCGCGCATCATGCCCAAAATCCAGTCGGCCTGTATTTTCACCAACATCGGCCTCGTCCTGGCCACAGTCCTCGCGCTACCGATTGGTAAGGCCGTTCGAGGGGGGCAGATCAACTCGGGGGCTTACGTTTTCGGGCACTCCGAAAACCTCATCACTTGGCCCCAGGGCTGGACCTTCATGCTGTCATGGATGTCACCCATCTGGACCATCGGTGCCTTCGACTCCTGCGTTCACATGAGCGAGGAAGCCAGTCATGCCGCGCGCGCAGTACCATTAGGGATCATATGGTCCGCGGGACTCTGCGGACTGCTAGGCTTCGTCTCCTTGGCAATTATTGCCGCCGTGATCAACCCCGATCTAAATGCCGTGCTGGGCTCGAATTTTGGACAACCAATGGCCCAGGTAACCCGTTCCCTGTTCAGGAATTATGTCAATCCTTCATGCTAACCATCAGCCTCTAGATATACTACGATGCTCTCGGCAAAAGCGGCGCCCTCGGATTTATGGTCGTCGTAGCAGTCGTCCAGTTCTTCATGGGACTAAGTCTGGTGTGGACATCTTCTCCAAAACCGATCTCTTTTCCAACACGAACTCACACACATCATACAGGTTGTTGCCGCCTCCCGTCAGAGCTGGGCCTTCTCTCGTGACGGTGCCCTTCCCTTCTCCTCCTTCTTCCGCCATGTCAGCAAGCGCGTCCGCTTCCAACCCGTTCGAATGGTTTGCTTCGTTGTCCTTGTCTCCATCATCCTTGGCCTTCTGTCCCTCATTGACGACGCCGCTGCAAGTGCCCTCTTCTCTCTGGCCGTTGCCGGCAACGACCTCGCCTGGATGGTGCCCATCCTCAGCCGTTTGGTCTGGGGGAAAGACCGCTTCCGTCCGGGAGAGTTCTATACAGGGTGGCTCAGCAAGCCCATTGCTATCACAGCTGTGGTGTATTTGGCGTACGTCATTATTTTGAGTATGTTTCCGACCGAGGGACCAAACCCGTCGCGTAAGTTTCCCTTTCTTGCCTCGATATCTTAGCTGTCCTCCTTCCGGATGGTCGATGGGGAAAGGATATTGACTAATTGATGCAATCCGTATATAGCTCAGAATATGAACTACACGATCGTGATCAACGGGACATTATGGTTCGGAGCAATGCTGTATTATGTGGTCTATGCACGGAAGGTATACAAGGGCCCGCAGATGACGGTGAGCGAGTCGCCTACATTATCGGAGATGGGGATGCAGGACGAGAAGTGATCACTACAGTGTTTTATAGATTGTTGTTGGTAGATGGTGGCTGTTATAAGGATAGTGCATGTATGCCGATTCCCTCCAACGGTATAAAAACACCTCTATTACACTTCTCTGCCATCTTGTCTTCGGATTCCTTTCATCTTAGGAGCAGAGAGAGTTCAATTGTTTGCTTCTTGTTTCCTGTCCATTAGACCTCTTTTTTTTTTTTCCCCATTGTTTATTTTTCTTTTCTTTTCTTTTCTTTTTTTCCCCCCAGCCAAGGGAGGGACGGGTTGTCTAGTAGATTAGCCTGTCTGCCTATTTCCCTGTATTGTTTCCTCTGTGCATCCCCTCTCTGTATCCCAGTATAATATCCCCCCCCACCTTTGAGAATTACCCCACACCACACCACACCGAGAAAATGCATACTCCCCTCTCAACACAATGGAAATCTGTTTTATACTAAGGTTCCGTCTTCAGTCTTGAGCTATAGGTCATTGGGATGGTCTAATTCAGAACCGAGTCACTACTATTCAGCATAGGGTGATTAGAGGAATGTATATAGGGGGCTGTGAATATAGTAAGTAAATTACTAGGATGGTAATGTGGATGCTGATAAGTCGTCCGATGGGGGAAGATCGGATTGATATGCGGGTGGTTGTCTTGTGTCCTTTTCGGTAAAGGATAAGGTTGATGAGGCAATAAGGGAGAATTAGGAACTCCGGTAATGGTTAGATTTAATCAGACATGGACTGTTGGTTGGGTTAACGTCTAGTCTCTATGGGGGAGGTTCTCTTGCAAGTAATCTTCGGAAGTTGAGTAGATTATTTGGTACTTGGTAATAGTAATTAACATGCCATGAGATATTAGTCATGAGTCATCCTAGTAACTTCGCGGATCTCGTCGTCCAGGGTTGGTTGATGGAGATATCATCCGCCTGATCGAGAAACGCGTCAAGTCTTTCCATAACGCCAGTTCTTACGGTGTATGCTGCACGCTTGCTTACTGAGGTACTTCAAGGACATACCGACCGGCGATTTGGCCTTGTTCTGTTATCATTGTTAGTATATTGTCTATACAGGGAAGCGAATAGGGAGACGAACCCATCAGCTCAAAAATGCGCGGCAACTCCTCCAAAGGAGCCGTTTTGAACGGTGCGTTGATCAATCCGCGGGCGAAAAAGTCCACCGCTTCCTCGCCATCCTGACGGTTGCCGACGTAGCTTCCCTTGATGTTGATCATGCGGACGACGGTGTTGAAGACGGGGGATCGCAGGTACGCGCCTGCAGGCATGCCGATAGCGACGACGGTGCCCCGGGAACGAACGTACTCGGTCGCCTGCTGGAACGGTTTTTCGGCCACAGCCAGGAGGATCACGGCGTGGGCGCCCAGGCCTTCGGGAGTGGCTGCCTTGACATCGGCAACTACGTCGTTGGACGTCGTGAAATCGATGTATGCCTTGGGTTTGGTGCAATGTTAGCCGCACGTTCTGACATGGACGACAAAAGGGCTTACCTCCGATCCGAGTTTCTCGCACATAACCTTCTTCTCTTCTCCGCCGTCGATGGAGATGGTGCGA
Organism: Aspergillus carbonarius ITEM 5010; assembly: GCA_001990825.1. Classification (NCBI taxonomy): domain Eukaryota; kingdom Fungi; phylum Ascomycota; class Eurotiomycetes; order Eurotiales; family Aspergillaceae; genus Aspergillus; species Aspergillus carbonarius. Next base: position 660,797 of record KV907508.1, on the reverse strand, counting down.
AGTCCCATAGCCTTAGCGTACTGCAGAGCGAGCGATCCCAGTCCACCTCCAGCACCGACAATGGCGACGGTCTGGCCGGGACGGACGCCGGACTCCTTCAAGCCCTTGTAGACTGTGATACCGGCACAGAGGATAGGGGCGACGGCGTCAAGAGGAACTTCCTTCGGGAGATTTGACGCATGGCTGGCCTTGGCGACGGCGTACTGCTGGAATGTGCCATCGACGGTGTAGCCGGAAAGTGAGGCGTGCGGGCAGAGAGGCTCGTCGGCCTGCTTGCAGAACTCACAAGACAGACAGGACCCATTCAGCCATTTGATACCGGCATGGTCACCAATCTCAAAGCCAGTGACGAGGTCACCCTTGGCGACGACCACGCCGGCTCCTTCGTGCCCGCCCACAAGGGGAAGCTTCACAGGAAGCGGCCAGTCGCCCTTCATGGCGTGCAGGTCGGTATGGCAAACGCCAGTGTAACGGATCTTGACCAGGATCTCATCCGGGCCGGGCTTTCCAACCGGGATCTGCTTGTAGACGGGCGGTCCGCCCTTCTGCTCGACCACTTGGGCCCATTGCATTTCAGGGATAGTCATGATGGGCGTTTCGTGCTCGGACGATATGGTCGTTAGGAGTGCTGGGAATTGATCTGGAGGTGATGGTGGTGGTGGTGATGATGATGGAGGTTATGTGAGATGGATATTCCAGGTCTTCCAGGTCAAAGGGCGAGGAATTCTCCATGGTCTTATACGGAGGCGCCCTGGTGGTGTCGCCCCGGGGGAAACCGTTCGGGTATGACGGGTAGGTGGGGTGATGTCCGTCCATCACCGACAGTGAAGGGAGTGACGTCGTGTCCAGGAGTATCAGTGACAGGGATCAGGTGAATGCAACACATCTGGATCCTTTCATGGTCCAGACCAGGTCACCCCGGGCTGACGGAATGGCTGATTCGAGGGAGGAGAACTCGCGGACAACTCAGTGACCGTACCACAAGCCGTATCTAGATCCTAGATAATCCCGCATGGGCTGGCTTCCTTGGAGCTAAGTGGTCAATTTCCGTTCCATGGCTGGGAATGTGCCATCGAGGAGGTTTCCCGCTGAGGACAGCGGTACCAGGCGGGACGGACGTCATTGTCGTCGAGTTCTCTCTGCAGTCCCCATTCGTGGGAAAAGCGTGGGAGGGGGGAAAAAGACATTAGGAAACCCCAGACGCATACAATGGGACCTGGCTATAAAGACTCGCAATTATTGACCCCTGGTATTGCATTAGGGTCGAGCCAACACCGAATTGCAGCTTCTGGCTCGTGTTGGAGTCTTGGAGAAAGAGGGGTTGAGGTTGTTGATCCGACGGAAGGTTTGAAGGCGAAGCGGGGATGCGGCGGACGAACAGCTTCCCTTTCCGGTCTCCTGCGATCTATCATCTAAGGTAACACATCACTCGGTCCGATCAGAACATGACGGCGATTGAAGGCAAGTCGTAGCGACGGAATACTGTTGGCCGACCGCTGGGTTCGGGGTGGTTTGACGCGCATGGAGGAACGGGTGATCCGAGGGCTCCAGGCCGATCAGTCAAGGCTGTCTTTCCTAAGCGCTGCCTCGTCTCACCGGCCATCGACGCTGCGACGCTGCGTTCCCTGCCAGTTCGGTACGATGCCACGAGCCTCGTGCTCTTGTGTCCACCTTCACTTGTCAGTTTCCCAGCAACCCAAGTCCTATTATTGCTGCTGCTGCTGCTGCTGCTAGACTGCGTAGGACCCCGCAAAGCCCAGGCAATCCCAACACCAGTGGCTCAGTGGCAACTCTGGCCTGCGATGGCCAGACATGATAAGGTCCTAATATCATGATCCTGATCAGAAGTCTGATTCTCGGAGGACTGAGCAGCGAAAGATTCTAGGCAATGTTTAGATAAAGGTTGAAAAGGCGAAAAGGCCGTCGTGAGGATGGATGGCCTGATCGAGTACCTCCGGGGCAACCACCTGACCATGGCCTCATCCTGATTATAAAGGTTTCTCTCTCATGCTGCACTCGTATCTCGAGCAGACACGCTCTACATCTCCTCCATCTTCTACAATCGCCCCTGTGCCAGATCCGTACAGTTAACTGGCGTGGATAGTATGCGCCATGGCTATTTACTGTAGCACTTGGATTCTAGCCGGGCAACTTAGGGGACATTTCAGCTCTATTTTTCTCCGTCAGGACAATCCCCACGATAGTCTCTAGTAGCAATCAGCTGCAGTCTAACACGAGAGCGTATACATAAGGGGCTGCCATTGGACATCAACGTTTGACGATCCCATTGCGTGGCATTTAATTTATTGGCGGTAGTTCTAAAGGGTGTCGAGGCCTAATGTAATTGCCACGCTCTCTGTTCCTTTGTCCAGAGTGACACTATCAATAGTTCGTTACATGGATACCAACTGGGAAGCCCAGACCCTCTGCGCTGTGCTCTGTCTGAGTGGGTTGGGGGATTAACTAAGTCCGGCTCGCTCGTTGGTTAGTAATTGATGATGTATTTTGGTACCTCACTCGCGCGACGCCCGAGGCAATGGATCCTTGACGTAGAGAGACCAGCGTAGGACTCCGTAGCAGTACCCTGTCTATCCGTATTGGCGAGGTACTCCGGGCACCGTAAGCAGATGCAACCGCTTCAGATAGCGCCAATTCCCCTGGAGGGGTATCAACACTCACCCGCAATCACAGCCCCGCCAGGCCAAGGGTCGGATGGAATATCGTGAGTGTGATTTAAGGCCGTGATCTCCATATTATCCCGTCACCGTTCCCGATCGAAGGGCGATGATGTCTGGAGATGGTTATTACCGGTACTGATTCAAACGGTTCTGTCATAAAACGGAGCAGGGGTATCTACTTCGTATGGTCCAGCTGGATAGAGACCAGGCGATGGAGAACGAAGGAAAGTGTTACAAGCTCTTGGAGATAATCCTGCTCCATAACAAGAGAAGTCAAGTCGAAAGAGCGGATTCTGCCTTCTATAGATTAACACTAGTGTTGGACAATCAGGGCCGGAGGTGGCTGGGAGTAGGTAGGCAATCGAACTTGAGGTGGTGATCGGGGGGGACGGCTAGTGGTATGTAACGGGAATACAGATACGGGCAGGTGCGGGATCGGATGGGGGAGCAGAAGAACAAGACACAAGAAGGAAGGAACAGATGGGAAACGAGGGAAAGTTGGCCAAAGGGGGAAGCTGTGCAAAAAAAAAAAAAAAAAATCAAAAATACTGGAACCATCGCCATCTTCATCATCACCACCACCACCATTGTGATTCCCATCTCCCCAACATCTTCCTCTTCTATCACCCCTACCTACCATTAGAACGATCACACTGTATAACCCCCCCGGAGCACGACCATCCACACCCACCACCAGATCTATCTATCTACCTATCTACCCTCCTAGATAGTAGTAGGTAGGTACATCTTCCAGACCTGCTATCATCAATCACCTCCACTCATTCCCCTTACCGACCCCATCTCCAGTATCCCTTCACCCTCCCCCATCATCCTTCACTCATCCGTGGTCCTCCGGAGCTGGCATTGCGGTTGTCCCCGTGTTCTCAGCCGGCCCAGGACCATTCCCCGATCGGGTAGCCCATTCACGGCTTGGCTGGGCCTGTGTTTCTTGTCGCATCCTGTCCGGAACGGTTGACCCGTGGAGGGTTTGTTGGCTCGCTCACCACAAGCACTTCGAGCCTCCGAAGATTCTTGTCAATCCGGTGAGGCGATCCTCCCATCTCTTCTCCATCCACCTCGCCATCATCTACTGCCTTCATATCATCTCCATTCTCCCTCCCAATAACCTCCAGCCTTCCTTCTCCACTTCTCCCCATTTAGGCCTCTCAGAATTAATTCCTTCCGCAGATAGCTGGACCAGCGGCAACCAACCCGACGCGTGATCGCCCCATCGAGATCTTCGTGAGATAAAACCTCTCAACCCCCTTCGCGCATGGCCTGCCCTCGTTCTTCGTAACGGTTCTTGTTCGCCCGAACACGTATTCTCTCTCTCGCCTCATCACATTCCCAGTTCCTGTTGCTGGCATCATATTCGAACGCTCGCCGCCGCGTTACCGGCACACGCGGCCATCATGACGGGGGCTCCGCCTTACAATCCTCAGTCTCCTACCCAACAGTCTCGCTATCCTGTCTACTCCCCCCCAAACAAAAGCCGTGCCTACTACGCCAATAATGAACAATACCAGCAGCACCCCCCTCAGACGCCTCCTGCCTTCCCGCCCCAGTCCAGCATGTCCAGGAGCCCTCGCTTCTCTCATGCGCCTTCTCCATTGCCAGGCACACTCCCGCCATTGAACGGCGGCGCGCCTCCTTCCTCTCATCCCTCGGAGCCACCGTCGCAATACCAGGCACATTCCTCGGCTGGAACTCCGCAGTTCGCTCTTCCACGGCCCTACCCTGGCTCTGTATTATCAGGCAACGGCGCATCTCCCTACGGCCACTCCACCCCGTCCCACGCCCATCCGGCTGGTCGGCCCGACAGCCATCCACAAGCGTCGCCCAAAAAAGAATCAGAATCCCAATTTCCTATGGGGAGCCACGGTGTTATGGGATATCCATCCTCCCTGGTGCGAGAACCTCGAGCAAGCTCACCTCCCAAGGACGCAGTACGTTATCCCTTTGTCGATTGTAAGCTCCCATTCACTGACAATTTTATTATTTAGAAACCCACTAGGGCGGCAGATCCCATGTCATTTGCTAGTATCCTTTCCGGACCGACTGAAGAGCGCGCCCCTCCTAAAAGACAGTCCTCCGCCGAGGCCGCGCCAACACCTTTAGCGCCGGCCTCAGCAGTCACGGCCAGTCTTAGTCCTCCACCCACAACTTCCGCTTCTGCCTCTCAATCGAAAGCCAAAGACCGGACACCAGCTCCCGCCACCTCTCTGCCGAGGTTAGAGAAGAAACCTGGCACGGAGAAGCGCCGTCGTAACATGGAACTCGAGCATAGGACAATCGAATCACGGACCTCCAATGCAGCCAACGGCGTTGCTGATGTTGCCAAGACACCAGTCCAAAATCGTGGTCCCTTACCTCGACACACGATGACTGAATATGAGGCAGAAGCCCTCAACAGAGCCTTGGCTGACATGGCCGAGGCGGACAAGAGCGACGTGGAAGCACCGGGGTACGAGAGGTTTCGGGAAGAATATGTTGCCAAGGGCAAAAAACGCGCATTTACCACGGAGCAGGTCGAAATCTTGAGACGCAAGGTATTTCATAAAGCTTTCTCGAGTGCAAACGCTTTCATCTACTAACACGATCTCTAGCGGCGCCGAAATGATTACCTGATCAAGCTCGCCAAGTCTCTCGACAAACAAGCCACTGCTGGCATGGACCGATTTAGATACGCAAACGAGGCCTCCGTCATTGCTGAAGTTCAAGCAAAAGAGATTCAGGATGAAAAGGAGCGCAAGAAGGACATGCAGCGGAAGCGGCGTCGTGAGAACACAGTACGCATGGAGATGCAAAAGAAACTGGAAGCAGAGATCAAGGCAAATGAAGCTCAGGATTCCGCGGAGAAAGCTAAATTCCTTCGTGAAGCCGAACGGGCACAAAGAAAGATCAAGACTACGAAAAGAGCTCTCGAGGGAGTCACTGCTCCCGAGGAGATCAGCGAAGTCACCCCGTTGGCTCCCAATCTCGAAGGCGGCACCACCAGCTCCTTCCACATCGGCCGGAGCTCCCCATCGCGACGGAAGTCTGGTCGCGGCGGCCCCGTCACGCGACCGAAGAAGTCTAAAGAGCAAAAGCAGGCCGAAAAGGATGCCGCGGAGGCTGCTTATGCAGCTATGGAGAATGATGAGCCTCTGCCTATCGCACCCAAGGAAGACCCCCGGAAGGAATCTCTCAAGAAAGAGGTCAAAGGTAATCGCTCCAAGGAGACCACGCCTACGCCCTTGTCCGCGTACGAGACCAAAGGCTACAATCAGATTTATGAGCAGATCTGGCGTGACATTGCACGCAAAGATATTCCCAAGGTCTATCGCATCAAGGCTTTGTCCCTCAGCACACGTCAGGAGAATTTACGCAAGACAGCTCAGCTGGCTAGTAAGCAGTCCCGAAAGTGGCAGGAACGCACCAACAAGAGCATGAAGGATACTCAGGCCCGCGCCAAGCGCACCATGCGTGAGATGATGTCTTTCTGGAAGCGCAATGAACGAGAGGAGCGCGATCTACGTCGTCTCGCGGAGAAGCAAGAGATCGAGTCTGCCAAGAAGGCCGAAGCGGAACGTGAAGCCAACCGCCAAAGACGCAAACTCAATTTCCTCATATCGCAGACCGAATTGTACTCTCACTTTATTGGCCGGAAGATCAAGGGTGCAGAGGGAGATGCGGCTGGCGACACGGCCGTGGACGGGACAGACGAGACTGTCCAACCCGGCAAGGGCCAGGATCATACCATCAACCTACCCCCCAGTGTTGCTGATGCGGGCACTAAAGTTACCAACTTTGAGGACCTTGACTTTGATGCGGAAGATGAAACGGCCCTGCGACAGGCGGCCATGGCCAACGCGCAGAGTGCTGTCCAGCAGGCGCAAGACCGTGCACGTGCTTTCAACTCTGAGCAGAACCAAATGGCTGCCTTGGATGAGGGTGAACTGAACTTCCAGAACCCTACCAGTTTGGGTGACATCGAGATCTCCCAGCCCAACATGCTTACTGCAAAGCTTAAGGAATACCAACTCAAGGGGTTAAACTGGCTGGTCAATTTGTACGAGCAAGGCATCAATGGTATTCTGGCCGACGAGATGGGTCTCGGAAAGACCATTCAGTCCATCTCAGTCATGGCTTATCTCGCTGAAGTACACAACATCTGGGGGCCTTTCCTGGTCATTGCGCCTGCCTCCACCCTGCACAACTGGCAACAGGAAATTACCAAGTTCGTGCCAGACATCAAGGTTCTGCCTTACTGGGGCTCCGCCAAGGACCGTAAGATTCTCCGCAAGTTCTGGGATCGCAAGCATATCACCTACACTAAAGAGTCAGAATTCCACGTGCTGGTAACGTCGTATCAGCTCGTCGTGCTTGACGCCCAGTACTTCCAAAAGGTCAAATGGCAGTATATGATTCTGGACGAGGCTCAGGCCATCAAGTCTTCGCAGAGTTCTCGTTGGAAGAATTTGCTCGGTTTCAGCTGCCGCAATCGTCTTCTTCTTACCGGTACGCCCATCCAGAATAACATGCAGGAGCTTTGGGCTCTTCTCCACTTCATCATGCCGACGTTATTCGATTCCCACGACGAGTTCAGCGAATGGTTCTCAAAAGACATTGAATCTCATGCTCAGAGCAATACAAAGCTCAACGAAGATCAGTTGAAGCGTCTTCACATGATCCTGAAGCCTTTCATGCTGCGTCGTGTCAAGAAGCATGTTCAGCAGGAACTCGGAGACAAGGTTGAGAAGGACGTCTTCTGTGACCTCACCTATCGTCAGCGGGCCTATTATGCCAACCTACGGAACCGTGTCAGCATCATGGATCTTATCGAGAAGGCTGCCGTCGGCGACGAGGCTGATAGCACGACCCTGATGAACCTAGTCATGCAATTTCGAAAGGTCTGTAACCACCCGGATTTGTTCGAACGCGCCGAAACAAAGTCACCCTTCTCCACCGCGTACTTCGCCGAGACGGCCTCCTTTGTTCGGGAAGGTCATAGCGTTGATGTCGGATACTCAACCCGTAATCTGATCGAATACCCTATGCCACGCCTTCTCTGTGGTTCGGCTGGTCGGATCGATGTAGCCGGTCCTGACAATGCGTACGCTGGGTTCCGTGGACAGTGCCTGAACCACCTGATGAATATCTTCACTCCGGAGAACATCAAGCAGAGCGTCCAGGACGACGGGGCGTTCTCATTCCTACGTTTTGTGGACACCTCGGTCGGTGAAGCATACGAGCAGTCGCATCTTGGCGTCTTTGAGCGAGCGGTCCGCCGCCGGGGACAAGCCAATAGGCTGTCCCGGCTTAACGCCGCCTACGATACCGACAAACAGCAGGCAGCGTCTGCCCTCCCGCATACCCTATTCAACATCGTCGACCGCAATGATCGTCATGCGGTCAATGAGATTGTCGCGGAAGGATATATGCGGGATTTGATGACCGTCTCGCAGTCTACGTTCGAACGCGAGGGCCTCAACATCATCGAGCCTTGTGCCAGTCCGGCAGCATCGGCGCCTCCGATCACTGTTGTGTCTTCGAGCCAGGTACCCTTGACCGAGACAAAGGATACCCTCTTCAATGTCACGGTTCGACACGCGCTCCTCAGCACGCCCTCGAGACAAGTGGACGAGCAGATAATCGAGAAGAAGATGGATCCTACTCCATATTCTCTTTCCCCTATGCTCCCCAAGCCGATATCGAACAAGGGTCGTTACACGCATATCGAAGTGCCCTCCATGCGCCGCTTTGTCACGGATTCCGGTAAATTGGCCAAGCTGGATGAGTTATTGCGAGAGCTCAAGGCGGGCGGTCATCGTGTGCTGTTGTATTTCCAGATGACCCGCATGATTGACTTGATGGAGGAGTACCTGACTTATCGTAACTACAAATACTGCCGCTTGGATGGAAGCACCAAGCTGGAGGATCGCCGCGATACCGTGGCTGATTTCCAACAGCGTCCTGAGATCTTTGTCTTTCTCCTGTCCACACGTGCTGGTGGTCTAGGTATCAACTTGACTGCGGCCGATACTGTCATCTTCTACGACTCGGACTGGAACCCCACTATCGATTCCCAAGCCATGGACCGAGCGCATCGTCTTGGCCAGACGCGACAGGTTACGGTATATCGTCTCATCACCCGGGGCACCATCGAAGAACGTATCCGCAAGCGTGCCTTGCAGAAGGAAGAGGTCCAGCGTGTTGTCATCACGGGTGGCGCCGCCGGTGGGGTCGATTTCAATACGCGTAATCGGGAAAGCCGCACGAAAGACATTGCCATGTGGCTGGCCGATGATGAGCAGGCCGAGCTTATTGAGCAAAAGGAGAAGGAGGCATTGGATCGTGGTGAAGTGTTTGGTGCCGGCAAGGGCGGGAAAAAGGCGGCCCAGAAGAGGAAGAGGGACATTACGTTGGATGACATGTATCACGAAGGTATGGTTCTGTTGGCTCGGCGCTTACGGTTTGCTCTGTTCCTAATGCTAATCCATCCTTGTCTAGGTGAGGGCAATTTCGACGATGTTAGCGCCAAACCATCCGGCGCAGCAACTCCAGTGTCGACGGCGGAAAACGTGGCCACGCCATCATCCACCCCAGTGCCCAAGCGTGGACGTGGACGCGGATCTGGCAAGGGAACGTCGAAGCGCGCCAAGACGACCAAAGAGCGCCTGCGTCTCATTGATGGCGACGGGGGTCTGGGGGCCAGCTGATCCGACCTGACGCACGCACTCTCATTAACCCATATGATTGATGGACTGGCGGCGTTAGGATATCTTCCCCTCTTTTCTTCCTTATTGATTTCAGACTCCGATGGCCCTCGATCATTTCCTTCCTATTTCCGATTGAAGCCTCCTTTTCTTACTTTTTCCCGGCTGCGGGCCGTGGTGTCCGTGCCATGTATTAACAAGATGCATTCTGATACACGAGATGTGGGCCAGAGATTGAAGGGTGATGTGCAGACTATTGTGGTAATGTGTGAAGAACCGACGGATGGGATACGAGCTCAGTCATTGATGAGGCATCCAAAAGCAGCGGCGAGGGGGAGCAGCGGTCGGATAGACGGGGCGGTTGCTGTATGTTGTTGTTTTTTTTTTTTTTTTTAAACTGTTCTACATCTGATTGGATTGGATCTGGGATAATTACCTAAGTACGGCGTACTGCATGGTCGGTTCTGGGCCGGGGTGATGAGTAATGATAATTCCGGGAATAGACCACGGTGTCCGGCATCTGCCAAGAAGCCCGGGTTTTGCTCCGCACATTGGCCCATGTTGCTTGGACCGGCTATCACGGGAGTCATCATTCGCTGTGTGTCGCGACGATCATCTCCGCACCAGGGAGGGGGGCAATCGTCTGTGCCAGTCCCGGCCAGGCTTTTCCAGGCATCCCAGCCGAGTTCCGCCCGGCTGGCCTGAACCTAGATCGATACCTGGATACTCCGTACTTGGGTGCACGGCGTTGCGAACTTACTCCGGACTCACTCCGGACTCTGCACTGGTGCCGTGTGGCCTGATCTCCGCCGTGACTGGCCCGCTTGCCTTAGTCACATCGCCGTTCCCCGAGGCCGCTCAGCCTGCGGGCCAATCAGCAGCCTCCCGATCGTCAGCCACGGGGCTGAAGTAAGCCGACTAGGCCGCCGGGGGCAAAGCGCCGTTGAGGTCCCCCCCCTGCAATACCGATTACCGATCGGGATCCGTAATCTTGTGACGGCGAAATCTTTCGGTGCCTCCCAGTCTCAACATCTACCGTTCCTTTTCTATTTCTTCTCTTCTCTTCCTCTTCCTCCTCGCTCCTTCACCCCTTCTCCTCATCCTTGCTCCCTGACCTTCAATTCGGGACGCCCATCCGCCTCACGTTTGTGTACTGCGTCTCGACTCATTTGCCCGTCTCTTGGCCCGCCATGGAGTCGCTTCTGCAGCAATCTCGGGCTATGTGCCCGTTTCTCAAGCGCACTTCCCCCAATGCCTTGCGCTCTCTGGCTACCGCTACGCGTCCGAGCACCAGCCCTGGTGGCGGTACCATGTCTAACCTCCAGGTGCTGGCTCGTCGCTGCCCCGTCATGAGCAAGGCTCTGGCCGTGCAGAGTGCTCGCCTGGCCAACACCAAAAGGTTCACCTCTTACACTGCCGGTGTGGCGGGTGTGAGCCCCAAGCATCTCCGGCCCACTGCGGGCAAGAGAGCGTTGCATTCGACCGCTGGCAATGGCGCTGACGTGACCCCCAATGTCTACAAGGAGTCCCAGCGAGGTGGGTGCTGTTCGGTTGGATGAGCACAGCGCAGTCTTTGCTAACGGTCTTGTCACAGTTCATCCCGGTCTCTCCGGCGTCAAGCAGCGCTTCGAGCCTCCCGCGCCCACCACCGCGGCTGGCCTTCGGCCCCATGCGCCCACCACCGCCCCCTTCGATTACAAGGCATTCTACCAGGGTGAGCTGGAAAAGAAACATAAGGACAAGTCGTACCGTTACTTCAACAACATCAACCGCTTGGCCAAGGAGTTCCCCCGCGCCCACACGGCTTCCCCCGAAGAGAAAGTGACCGTGTGGTGCTCTAACGACTACCTCGGCATGGGTCGTAACCCTGAGGTGCTGAAATCGATGCACCAGACCCTGGATACCTACGGAGCAGGTGCTGGAGGTACTCGCAACATTTCCGGACACAACCAACACGCTGTGGCTCTCGAGCAGACCTTGGCCAAATTACATAACAAGGAGGCGGCGCTGGTCTTCAGCTCGTGTTTCGTGGCCAACGATGCGACGCTGGCGACTCTGGGCAGTAAGATGCCCGACTGTGTTATCTTGTCTGACAGTCTCAACCACGCCTCCATGATCCAGGGTATCCGCCACTCGGGAACCAAGAAGATGGTCTTCAAGCACAACGACTTGGTCGACCTCGAAGCCAAGCTAGCATCCCTGCCTTTGAATGTCCCGAAGATCATCGCTTTCGAGTCGGTCTACAGTATGTGCGGATCCATTGCTCCCATTGAGAAGATCTGTGATCTGGCCGACAAATACGGGGCTATCACCTTCCTTGATGAAGTCCATGCCGTGGGCATGTACGGACCTCATGGCGCGGGTGTGGCGGAGCATCTCGACTACGACATCTACGCTTCTCAAGATACGGCCAGCCCCCGTGACACTAAGGGAACCGTGATGGACCGGATCGACATCATCACCGGCACCCTCGGCAAGGCGTATGGCTGCGTGGGTGGCTACATTGCGGGATCGGCGGCGATGGTCGATACCATCCGCTCCCTCGCCCCCGGCTTTATCTTCACGACGTCTCTGCCTCCCGCGACCATGGCTGGGGCCGACACTGCCATCCAGTACCAGGCCCAACACAAGCGCGACCGCATCCTGCAGCAGTTGCACACCCGCGCGGTTAAGGAATCACTCAAGGAGCTGGACATCCCCGTGATTCCGAACCCGTCTCATATCATCCCTCTCCTCGTCGGTGATGCAGAGGTGGCCAAGCAAGCCTCGGATAAGCTGCTCGAGGAACATGGCATCTACGTGCAAGCTATCAACTACCCGACGGTGCCCCGCGGCGAAGAGCGGCTCCGTATCACGCCCACGCCCGGTCACGTCAAGGAACATCGGGACCATTTGGTGCGGGCTCTGCAGACCGTCTGGAATGATCTGGGCATCAAGCGTGCCAGCGACTGGAAGGCACAGGGCGGCTTTGTCGGTGTCGGCGTGGAAGGTGCCGAAGCCGCGAACCAACCGATCTGGGAGGATGCGCAGCTGGGCCTGCAGGCTAGCGAGACTGTTGAGGCTGCCGTGGCGCGCGAGTTCCAGGACGCTACCGCCGAGGCCCTCTCCGAGGCTGCTTCGCGTATGCAGACCGCCACTCCGATCCGCCCTGCTGCTGCTGCCGCCGCCGCCTCAATCCCTGTGGGAGTGGTTGCTTAAACCCTGTCCAACATCCGTCATGATGTCGTAGGGTAGGGTATGGTGTGACTATCACCTCGATGGCGCACAACGTGAAATCATTGTTGTTAATTCTTCTATTCGCTGCGGGAAATCAGCCCCAGCCTGGCCATATGACCAGTCTATTGGACATTTGCCAAATCATAATTTGAACATGGAGGCGGACAGAAGACACTGATGAACCGGCCTGTCGTTACCGATGATCACTGGGTTCATGTCTATGCCCCTCCCTTATCTTCTTTCTCTCAATATTTCCCCAACCTCCTATCGTAGCTGTAACGTGAATCAATTCATTGCATGGGTTAAGTATATATCCATTGATCTAGTAGACATGCTATCAGATATCTTTATTCCCGTTGATATGAACCGCCAAACTATGACATATCATTTTTGATCAGTAGCATGTCCTACCACACAACAGCACATAGCAAATTGCATATAGCATGATCAGATAACCATCTACTAGGTGCTAACACAACTATTTACACACCCACGCACTAATGTGTATGATGTACATACGTATGTAACGTTCATGTCATACGAATATGACCCTGTCCGCCCCCTCCAAAAAATGGACAATTTAAAAAAAAATGGAAGAGGAACAATCTATTTATTCACTTATTATCTACCTATTGAGAAAAGGGTTATACCTCACTCATCCACCCACTTAATTCAAACAAGACAAACTGAACAAAAGAGGGAGCAAAAGTAGAAAGGTAGAAAACAAATACTTCTTTTCCCATACCTACATACATACAGAGAAAAATATATGCTAACGTACAATCCCAATCACAAACACAATCCCTTTCGGTTTCTATCTACCTCCGTCCACCACCGCCACCGCGACTAACCTTGGGAAACTCGACGGGGATCTTCAACCTCGCGACACGTCTAGCCGCGGCCTCAGCCTTGCCGCCCTTAATACCCCATTTAGCGAACTCCGACTCCCTGGGCTTGTCGACCCGACAACCCAGCTCCCGGAAATACTGCGTGATAGCCACGTTATCCAAACGCAGATCGTCACGGAGATCGGACGGATCGGTGGCCAGCTCGTTGGGGGAGTTTCCGCCGGCGGAGCTGTTTCCGCCGTCCTTAGCCGGTTGGGGCGGGATGTGCAGCGAGAGGGCGCAGATGGTAGTATGAAGGAAGGTGATGTCGTTCTTGGAGAGGGATGCACCCTGAGGGGCGAATTTGCGGCGGACGGCGTCGATGACGGGGTCGGGGAGTTGGTCGCCGCTGGCGGCGTTTTCGTTGGTCGTTCCGCCGGAGAGGATGCGGCGGAGGTCTTCGCGAGGAGGGAGACGCTTGCTACCAGGCCCGGAGGACTTGTCGCGGCCGGGACGGAGACAGCGCGCAAGTTCAAGAAGGAGGAGGATGAAGCGGAGAATTTGGATGTGGGTGGTGTTTCCGGAGAGGGCGACGGCTTCGACGCGGCGGGAGACATATCGCGATGTGGTATTGACGGCGCCGCCGGAATTGACGGTGTCTTGCCATTCTTTGATGTTGGGGAGTTGGCGCAGAGTTGCCAGGCCATTGGGGACGAGGACGTCAATCGGGTAAACGTCCGAAGGGTGTGCAGCGTCCAGGTTGGCCTGGGGCAGAGGCTTCGCGGCTTGGACCTGGGCCTGCACAGCGGCGGTCTTGGAGGCGATATCTGTGGCCGCGTCGGCGGGCATGGCAGACAGAATGGCGTTTTCGGCAGCGGAGGCAGCACCCGCAGGCACGTTGGAGAGCTGTGCGTTTTCGGCAAGCGATTGAGCGGCTTTGCGGGATTGTTTGGTACCAAAGGTGTTGGTGAGTTCGGTTCTTTGGGCGCGCATGGTTTTCTGTTGGGTTGATTAGTTAGGTAAGTGTTGGCTGGAGAGGGAGGAGCAAGGATTGAAACGAACCATCTCTTCTTCTTCACTCTCCTCCTCTTCCTCTTCTTCAATTGCTCTCATCTTGCGAACGGAGCCACGCAGGGTCATCTTCCGCACTTCGACGAACTGCCAGGTCTTTTTCTCCGGGTCCACGATTGCGACATAGTGCTTCAACTGGGAGTCGGCGTCTTCCTCAGCCTCGCGGCCCACAAAGTCCAGCTTGGGGTGCTCGGAGGACTGGAGCAGCAGTTCGGACGAGACGATGCCCTTGTTTCGTGAGGACGCGGAGGAGGTTTTGCTGCGGGTCTTGAGGTATGGGTTGAGGCGGAGGTTTCGCGGTGCGCTGAGACCGGGGGTGGTGACTTGATTGCATTGTCAGATGACTAACTCTTCGCAAATCAAGGTATCTAGACAAGAAGATGGTGTAGAGGCATAGTGGGACATACTGATCACCGGAGCTAGTTCGCTATCATCTTCCACGACGCTGGAGGACAGCGGAGGCAGATCTTGCAGCTCGAGGGCGGGCTTCTTGCTGGGCCTCTCGTGGCGGTCGGAGGCGCGCTTGCGCTTCTTATCCACCTTGTCAGACGGCATTGTGTGCTGCGCAGGCAAATTCAGGGAACTGCGACAAAGCGGAGAGGAAATGGGCTGGGCGTGAGGTTATCGGGCAGGTGGAGGGAAAATTCCACGAAAAAAAGTTGAAGGCGGTCAGGCGGGTTGCAAGCGGAAGGCGGAGAAGAAGAGCCCAGGCAAACATGCGTCACGCGCCACACAACAGCGCCGTTGGATGAGCTACAGCTTCATATCACATTATCCCGCTTATCGGATTTTGGACGATCATGCGAGCCTCCACACGATCACCATCAATCTACAGTGCACTTGAAGGTTTACGAGGAATATCCATGCGTCGTAACTTTTGGTATTTGAAATAAATTCTCATGAACCTCTCCATGGCCCGAACCCCGTCGGATTGGACCGAACGAAGCCCAGGACACGAGTAATTGACCAGTCACCATGCAAAACTCATGAGACCGATGGAAAAGAGCAAGACAGTACAGGAATACAGGAAACCATTTGACTCTTCCACCATGCCTTCCAACCCCACCAAACACATTCGCACCTCCGAGGAAAAGATACGTCGAGCGCATCCCCACTGTCTGATTCAAAAGGAAATCAAGAGAAAAATCGAAACCGTAAACGAGCCACGCGGGATTGGATGGAGAAAATTGCTTTAATCCTGCTGAACGGCGGGCTCCGAATTCGACTGCACCGAGGAAGTGTTGCAGACCAGACAGGCCTCGATCGAGATACCGAACCACGTAACGACCATAACCGGAATCACCATCGTGACGTCGTCGCAATTGTCATGTTTAGCGTTCAACCTGAGACTTCACATGAAGAGCTGAGATGGAGTGGGCGAGTTATTTATTTTCTGCATGGAATTGTTAGTTGGCTGTCCCGTCTGTCTGGCTTTTCGCTCTTGCAACGCCATGGATGGACTCACGATCTGGCACGCATCTTTCTGCGCTTACGCTTGAGGCGACGGACGCGCTTCTTTCTCCACTTGGCTCTCATCTTCGTAGAGAATTCGAAACTGAAGCCCGTCAGTCAGTCACTGTATACACAAGCACGAAGCACTGCAACCAGGCAGGCTGGGGTGGTAGACTCACACTTCTGCGAGGATGAAGAGATGGTTGCAAGAAGGACGGAGAGCGGCCGCGGTTGAGCTTCTTGTGTGCGCCGTGGCTGACTCAGCATCCAATGCCGCTAAGGGCTCGCTAGTGTTGCGGCGACGCTGATTGGCTCGTGGCCCGTCACCCACTGCTTTACCGAGCCTGGCGATTACCGCTTTGGGTCTGCCCGTGACATCAACCCTCCCGGTGCGTGTACCTCCAGTACCGTGGCATGCGGTGGGAACCTATTACGAGGAGGAAAAAAGACTCATGGCTATGATTCAACGACATGGCACCTAGTTTAATATTCCGGTTTCACTTTGTTCGTGTGTCTGCATCGACGCAAGCCCTAGCTAGCCCTATCTACTACTGAAGAACAGACAAGCTCCAAGCTCTATAGATGTCCGGAAACAATCATTGTGGGAGATTATGTGAAAGAGGGAAGATCGCCTAGTACGCATACCGGTAGGTCACCGCCAGATCCCCCAGGACTTCTTCTTCCTCACCTCGAAGCTCCGCTGGCGCCCCATTGGCCATGGTTCGGTCCCGTCGCTTGTTCTCAGCCCAGATAGCCACAAAGTACGCAATGCAGCAGGCAGCGGAGAAGCAAAGGAACGACAGGCTGATAATGTAACCATTTCGGTAGAGAGGCGCGTCTTTGGCTAGGAACGAATAGGTCGAGATGATCCCTCCAACTGGGGTCCGTGTCAGCGGCGTAACCAATTTATACTTTTGGTCGACTGGCGTCGACGTCACTTACTGTTACCAAATCCAATCTGCCACGCTGTGCCCACGCTGCGTCGGCGATGGCCTCCCAAGTTCATGGCAAACCAACATACAATAACTGGCATCGCACTATAGCTGCCACAAGTGACCATGAAGAGCGCGCCATACTGGACGTGCCGGTGAGCCTGTCCGTGGATGTTCAACAAGATTCCATATCCAGCCATGGCAACCATCATGGGAAACAAAGTGAAAGCGAACCGGTGTCTAGCTTGGTCCGAGAGAGCGGCGATAATCATCGAAAACGCAAATGCAGCTGCCCATGGTGGAATCGAGTACAGCTGGGTTTGGATGGCTGGAAAAGAGCTTTAGCATGCAGCGTATTTAGATGACTTGAATACATACCGCCATAGCCGTAGGTTTTGATGATAGTAGGGGCGAAATAGGCATAACCTGGGCTTGTTAGCCTATATTTCTCATTTGACTCTCTTGAACTGGAAGAACAGTCAAGCCCACCATATGCTGTGACAACCTGGCCAAAATACATACACCCGCCAATAAATATCTTGTCTATAGCTGCGGTCAGAGTGCATGAATGGCTTATGATGGGGATCATGGAGTACTCACAGTCCTTGAAGACGGCCAATACATCGTGCAAGCCTATATGAGCATCACTTCCGGCCTTCCCTACATCCTGAGCCAGCTTGGCTCGGATGTACGCCCGCTCCTCCTCATTTAGCCATTTGACATCCTCTGGGAAACCTGGGATCACGAAAAACCAGATGATCGCGACTACAGATGTGATAACACCTTCGATGATGAAGACCCACCGCCAGCCTCCATAGCCTCGAATCCCATCCATCTTCCCTAGTCCACTTGCGAGTAAGCCACCGAAAGCGCCTGCCAGAGTGGTCGAGCTAAAGAAGAAGCTGAATCGCTTCTGCGCCTCACTGCGCTTGTACCACATGCCCAACAGATAAAAACCTTACAGGTCCCGGATCAGCATAGCTTTTTCACAACACGGATAAAGGGTCTACCTACAACCAGGGAACATGCCCGTTTCAAACATCCCTGGGTCAAGATTAGCTACATGTCGCCGATTCGGAGCATCTTCATACCCAGAAACCAGCGTGTAGTCATCAGTCCACCCCAGTTTGAGACCAGCCCTTGGCAGATCATGACGACGCCGAACATGAACATACACATAGACACTGGCATGATCAGCAACCCATTGACTGGTGCTCAACAGTGATCATTGGCATGGAGACGTACACCATACATGGGGCTTCAACTTCTTCAGCAAGATATTGGATGGAATCTCGAAAATGACGTAGGGGACGAAGAATATAGTCAGCGCAGTGTTGTACTTTGTTCCATTGACAATATTGAGGTCCTTCTGGAGCCCGAGTACGGCCGCATTGCTGATGTTTACACTGTTCCAAGAAGTCGGTTATTGGCCTGCCGATCCCCTGCCAAAGACAAGCATTGCAGCCACATACCGATCCAAGAAGGCAAGTAAGTATAGAACACATAAACATGGAACGATGTGCCAATCAATCTTGGCCATAAGCTTGCGCTCCGTGGTTGTGGTGAGAGGAGGGAGGCCCGACGTAAGCGCTTCTATCTGGCCCTCAGCTTTAAATTCGGGCCGAGGAGAGCGGTCTATGTCTGTTCGCGCAGCTTAAGAGGTTATTATTGTCCTTTGTGGCATAGTAAAACGCACTTGCTGTACCTTCGGAGAACCCCATGTTGGCGTGATGCTTGACAATGTCAATAATATTCTATGTTCAAATGCTGCTATGCTAAACCACGGCACAATGGATACAACAGCTGCGGCCGAATTCACCCGTGGGCACAACTAAGTAGTTTGTCAGAGCCGGAAGATTCGATGATTGACGGCCAAGAGCAAAGGATGGATGACGAGGTGTGCACGTCAATAATAACGATATGGATCCGAACCGCTGGTTCAACTGGAGAACCGGGCGAGAAGAAGAAAAGTAAGCAACAGAGGAAAGCTGAGAGGGGGGGGGGGGGGTTGGAAGATTGTAGTCAGTACGACTGCTTCGATGGCTGCTGACGATCCCAGCGGGCCAAACCAATCGCCTGCCGCGGCATTCACTCTGTTCCAGCGACCACGGCAATGAATGCGCACCAATTAAGCCATCGACACGGGGGGCCTTACTTGAGCCAGATAAGTACCCGAGTCCTGCCCATTCCGGCCTGATCAGTAGGGTGCTAAATAGCCTGACATCTCGGCCATTGCTTAGCATGCTCGTCCGATCCATCGAGATTCTCGACCGTGTCACTCAAGGTTTTAACTCAGATTCCCGACCAGAACTAACCCACACGGCCTCGATCGCAGGGCCTTGGGCTATGATGGGATGGGTAGGGACAGGTTTGGGTGAATGCAACGTGCCGAGGGGAGAACTCTACCTACCAGGGAATCGGGAATGGAATCATGGCTCGAAGCTCCAGCCAGTCTGGAATTACCCCAGAGTCCGTTTGGTGCTAGTGAGCCCACCTTCCCCACATGTCGCTTAGCTAATATACCCCACAGTCGGCAAGTCAGTCCTCAGGGAGTCGAAATCTAGCGAATGGCTTGGCCGGGTGCCCAGTCTGATTGTATTCCAAGGAAAATTGGCTCAGCTCGAGATTGTGGACTCCAGAACACAAGGGTGGCACTGCGTAGTACTCGAGATGAACACAGGTCGCACAAGCAGCACACCGCGACCAATAGGAGCGTCCAGGTCTGTGGCTACGAGCAGTGACTGGCCACGTGCTGCTCTTCGCCTGCCCCCCGTAACGAAGCCGCGTCCGCATGATGACAGACGGACAAGTCGGGTACACTGCTAACCTACATATGCCGGTCATCATCATTATTAGCTTCCAAGAGCTATCATACAATCGCCCCATATCCCTCCCGCGCTACGTCTCAAAAGACGGTGTTTAGATGAGGGACCATTCACATTCCGATATTATACGGATAGCCCCCAACAATTGCTATAATAAGCCCGCACTACATGGTTGAGCCACCTGACGGTTGATCCTCTACTGCTTTCCCCCACGCCTTCTCAAAGGCCGAGTCGTCCTCCGTTGCTATACCTGACGGTTCGGGGGCGAGTTGCTCCTTCCCAATCATCACCGGGGCAGGAGAAACAGAGGTATCAGAGCCCGTGTCTCCTCCTAATGGCTGTGTCCTCGAATCGGACCCAAGCAGCTCCGAGTCGAAATTGGAGCTGTATACAACAGCCGCAAAGGCCTCGAGCTCGCGTACCCCCTGATCTATTGCCGTTAGATACAAGTTTGGGGGAGCTGTCCCATTTCCGATCACGTGCGCTTGTCGGGCCAGTACGGCCAATACATTCGCCAGTTTTGTTTTCGGGTCCGAGCTGTCAGCTGCCGGAACAACCGTGGCAACTGATGCGAATGACTGAGGAATGGACACAGGCCCCTGTGAGGATGACTTAAATGCATCTGCTTTGCACTGCTCAATCAAGGTTTGAAAGCATTCGTTGTTGAGAAGTAACATCACACGAGTGAATGTCGGAGAGTCAATCAGATCGGCTGTCTCATCCAGGAGATGGCGCAGCGATGCTGTCGTCTGAGGCGTCGTGGGTTCGGTCACCCCAAGAACCCCGGACTCCTCCAACAGATGGTCTTCCTCCTCCCGCGAGGGGAGTAAATAAGACAACCACTTCCGGCGCCTGGTAGGAACGGTCAGCGACAAGCTACTCAACCTCGCGCAACGGCAACGTACTTCCTGTCCTCCTCGGTATTGCCCTCTATTTTCCCCCGGGCTTGCAGAGTCAACTCCGACAACTTAACCAGCGAGATGTCCTCTCTGGGATTCAGAGGGCCAAAGACCTCCGTCACGGCGTCCTGCACCTCATTCATCAACTGCTTCCAACCCCGATGAAGCAGCCACCAGCTGAAGGCAAGGTAGCGCCGGTTTGTTTCAAAATCGTTCCCCAAGGTCTGCGTGAGATTGTCATCATCGTGATCCTCTAGTCGAATAGTCGATGCGTCTGCCGGTGGCGTAGCCATGGAGATCACGCTCGACAGGTAGTTTCGACGGCCGAGAAGGTTGAGTTGGATTCGGGTGAAGATGGTCAGCAAGGATAAGGTGTAAATGAGGGTAAAAGATCTAGTGACGGCTACGGCGGTATGTTAGAGCCCATGGTGATGGCCATAAAGTGACATGTGATGACTGACAGGTTATCTTGACCTCGTTCCAGAGCTGGGTCTTATTTCGCTTCGGCCGTGGTGGGCCGCCACCCTCGAAGGTTGATTCTCCTAATTGACTGGTACGGACAAATCCATCGCTCTGGAAGCTAGACAAGCTCCGTCGATCATCGTCCGTTATACTGGGCGACACTGAGCTCAGATCCGAGCCTGTCCTTTCGCCGGCGTTGAGGCGAGCCAGTCGCTCTGCACGCTTCTTCTGTAGCTCCTTGGTCAATTCCTCCACAGGCAGTGCCTCGAGAATATCCTCCGCCG
This sequence comes from Aspergillus carbonarius ITEM 5010, assembly GCA_001990825.1. NCBI lineage: Eukaryota > Fungi > Ascomycota > Eurotiomycetes > Eurotiales > Aspergillaceae > Aspergillus > Aspergillus carbonarius. The sequence goes on along the minus strand of KV907508.1, from coordinate 639,453 downwards.
CAGTCGGTAAGAGAGCTAACACGGTGTAGGTACAGTCGGTCTGGTTTTGTTCGAAGCGTCGCCGTAAGCTGTACAAGAGACAATAGCCGTCAGTCACCGTCCCCAAGCACGCGAGCACGTCACGTTGTCAAGATAAGAGGTAAGGAGGCCCGCCACTCACTTCTCCCGAGCAATGCGGTCACTGCTCATGCGCTCTCGCGCCTCCGAGATCTTGGACAGCAGGTACTGTCCTGCGAGGTAGCCCGCTCCGATAACACCAGCTCCGATCGCAAGGCCCTTGCGATTGCGCCGGAACCAGCGCTTCGTAGCACTGATCATGGTGGAGCAGAGAGGGTCGGGGGTGGTCTTCTAGATGTAGGAGGCAGTTCAGTGCATCGTATGAAGTCGACTAAAATCAACGAAGCCGAATCCTCGAAGGGAAGAATCACAGGGAAAGGCCAAGAGGGAGCATGGGTGATTGGGAGAGGCGACGGGAAGCACGGTCGGGGAACGAGGGTCCCTGGCGCGGCCTCGGCTAAAGAGCGCAGCAGCAAATGATACCCGGCAACGTGAATGATCGTCACCAGCGGGTCAGGTCATCGCGGATCCGAGGGCAGAGAGCGTAGGGAGTACGGAGTGCTTGTGGGGTGTGCTAAATTGCCATAGTATGCAGCTTGAGGAGGGGGGGAAAGGGGAGAAAGGAACTGACAAGCCGTGTAGGACGTGCCACTTCATCCCCACGAAGGTTGTTGCATCATCATCGTCATCCTGTCCATCTCGGCCTGATCCTGTCTGACCTTAGGCAGGCCCTGCCCTGTACTGCCAATACCATGGATACGCGTGCGGATGGCCCTATCAGGGCTATCTGTCGGTCTCAGAGACGATAAGGATACGCAGGACGTACGGTCACAGACGAGGGGCAACGAGCGGATTACATACACCCCATGACTGTACACTCCCTCTCATTCCACCTCATCATCCATTATCTCACTACTCCGTACCTCTCTTCTTCTTTATCTTCTTCTCCTTCTTTCTCATGATTTAAAGACACATGGATTGTATCCCCAGCAGGCCATGCATCCCTCATGACCCGTCCTCCATGCGAGACTCTCCACACTGGTCCTAGACAACCCGCCTGTCCCCTCCCCCAACGCCGTCGTCATCGCCCCCCCGTACCCCTTCAACCCCAGACTTGATTCATCTTCACCCACGCATCGGAACCCTTCTCCGCTGCACCACTTGGCTCGGAATCCTAGCTGGACAGCTACTGGTACCTGACTATTGTTGGGCTCCACTATCTTTGCAGCTTCTTGCATACAGAAGTTTGGCACCCGGTCGCTCCCTCGTTGAGATGGAGCCCCGCAAAACGCCCCCGGAGTACTTCCTGGAGGTCTTCGCGGATACCACGACCGTTCGAGACGTGTTGAAAGGTCGGTCTCTCTCCGCTAAATCCCAACTGCAGTCATGATATTACACCGACCATTTGTAACTAACGTATTTCCCTTACCAGGCATCCTCAACCTCATCTTCTTCCACCGATACTTCCCCTCCATCCGCCCAACCACCTTCGAGGTCCTAGATTTCACCCTCCCCGCCATCAACGATGTAGACCTTGAAACCCTCATCGACTCCCGCATAAGCACCCTTGTTCGCCAACACTCTTCCGTAACTAGTGCCCCCGATGGTAGCGGGGGTGGCGGCGTGCGCGGCCGAATTGCAGTGGAATTCTATGAAAAGCGGCGTCGGCGTTCTGGAATCTGGTTTGGCGGTCTCGCAGGAAAGGGAGAGGAAGAAGTATGCTGGGAGGTGTGGAATTTGGATGTGACGATAGCTACACCTCGAACAGAATCTGGTATGGACGAATGGCATTCTGCGCCCCTACACGTGCCAAGCTATGCACCCCCCCCTGGCTGACATGTGATCTGGTCTAGAACGCGCCAAAGTGCGCAAAGCAATGGAGAATATGCTTCAGAAAGCTGCCTTGAAGATCCTGGCCGTCGTCAACCGCGATAAGGATCATATCCCGCCGATCACGACTAGCGATTCGAATCCGTTTCCCTATCGGATTGTGTTGAACCCCCGGCCTGATGGATGGCAGAATCGCTTTGGGTTGTACTGAATCACGTCAAGCCTCGAAAACATCGCTGGGCTACAGTACCTGGATTCGATGTGAATAACTCGCAGGCTGTGGCGCGCCTGAGATTCGTAAGGAATGTTACGTGCTCGTCGGCCGCCCTTTGGTTTCGTTGATTGTACATTACCCGCTCTCTTTTCGATCATAGCGCCGGCCTCATTCAGAAGAGGAAATGTCCTATATCATCTATACCCCTCCTTTCGGCGGAAAGAGAGCGAAGAGGGAAAGAAGCAATTGACAATGCTCAAATTACCAAGAAGAGGCATAATGCATCAAAGTATAGCTATACCACCCGCGGAACAGGAACAACCAAGTCCTTCACCGCCAACAAACATTTCAAAATTCTACTTAATCAAGTCATGGCAAAGGAACAACATAAACAGAATGGCCCAATCTCGCCCGACGTGGCTCAAGTATCATATCACCGCTCGTCCCGTACATCGTGTTTCCAACGTAACCCCGGAGTCTCGAGATGACTCCGTTGCTTTGCAAATCCCCCAAACATGGCGAGCAACGACCGATCCGGTGGCTGATCGAGACCAGGCCACAGATCACCCGAACGCCCGGCCGGCTATTTACTGCTCCTTGGCAGCAGCCTCAGCCTGAGCGCGGAGGTTGGCCGAGGTGGAACCGCCAACGAAGAAGCGGCCCAGCACGGGCTGGATGAAAGAGTGGAAGACAACTTGGGCACCGCTGCAAGGGAAGTCAGTCATGTTTCTTGATGAGAGGCACGTCCGCAGAAGTGGGTAGCTTACTTGGTCTGGGGAAGAGACATCCAGAGGACAAGGGCGAACTTAAAGATGTAGTAGAAGGCTGTTTTGAGTGCGCAATCAGCCCATGTTCACTGTCCAGAGCTCAATTGTCGCAGATACTTACGGAACCAGTATGGGGCGCTGATGGCGCTCTCAAGCACGGTGAAGAAGGCATAGACAACCCAGTACTAGAGAATCACATGTCAATCAGTTACCGCTGCTGACGAACACACGTTGTCACGTGTATCAAGATAACCTAGGCGTGAACACCCGGGTCGAGATAACGAGATCACGAGAACATACCGTCAACCACTAGAAGCAGGGCATCATTGTCAGCATATCGGGTTCGCTCATGAGATCAGCGATAGGGAACGGGATCATGAACATACCTGCGTGTCATCGGCCTTTCCAGCAGTGAAAAGGGCGTTGAGGGAGTAGTAGCCAGGGATGAGGAAACCGGCGAAGTTGACGAGGAATTCACCGGCAATGTTGAAGAAGACGAGGAAGAAGTAGATACCGACCAGACCCAGGATCACGTAGACCTTGGGAACGGAGGTCTGACGCTCCAGGTTGTTGAGGACAGGGTACTTGGAGAGCTGAAGCGTACCCACAAAGGGGAGATGGTTAGCTCGCTCGCGGGCTGAGAAATAATCCAAACAGGCAGAAATCTATCCACAAGCGTCCCGAATCCAAATTCTCCCCCCCAAACAAAACACGTTACATTGACGATGCAGATAGGATAAACTGCAAAGCCAATGCAAGCAATAGGGGAAGGAGGGAAAACCCAGACGGTCAATTTCGCTGACCGACCCCGGGGAGGAACAGGACCGACACCAACACCAACACTACCACAAAACGCACACACGACTCACCTCCTTGTCGAGCTGGGCAATGGCGTGCTGAGCACGATCCTGGAAAGAGGCCATTTTGTATGGAAAATGAGGTAACTGTGCTGCTGGAGAAGCTGGCAGTGATTTTTTTTGGGGGGGGGGGGGCTGTTTAGGGGGGACGTGGAAGCGAAGTCGGACGGAGAGTGGTCGTTATCAGAGCGCGGCAGAGAGAAGAAGGACGAGCAGGTGAGATTCGAAAGGACGAGCTGGCGGTTACGGAACCTCCAGCCCGGATGACGGTGGGGTCACGTGATGGCCTCATGACGTCGAGGGCTGGGGCCCGGGATGACGGCATTCCTATCGCCCTGTCGGGGTGGATCAGATGGGGGTTGGTCGTGTGCGTGGTTTCTCTTTCCCCATGTTTACGTTTGGATGGCTAAAACGTAACGGGTGTTCCTTGATGGATAGGCATAGGGAGCCATCAGCGCTTGGGAGCTCTCGAGGGATTCCCCCCAGCCCGGGCGATGCGGTCGGGGTATTGTATCTAGTACTGTATGCTGTATGTATGATACCCGCGTCTGATACGCTGGACTGGAACTGGAAGGGCCCAGCAGGGCTTTGCGTTGCAGTTTGGCTCCACCGCCCAGCTGCTATCTACCGCATCCCTCACTTGAGCAGGCGATACTATTACCTACATAGTACGGAGTAAAAAATAAAAATAAAAATAAAAAGCCAATTTTCATTCTCTATATAGTATATACTCCGTACTGCCCATCTTTTCCCCGTCTTCCATAGGGATATAGATATCAATATTCACCATTCCTACTCGATGAAAAGGGCAGATGAAAAGAAAAAGAAAAAAAAAAAAAAAAAAAAAAAAGCCAGGCTAACCTAGATCAGTAGGTACCGACCCTACCGGTCGGAATTCGGAAATGGATCTCTAGCCCTCTACAGCCAACCAATTACCGAATCCCGACCTCTTCTATACATAGATCCAGCGCATTTATAGGTCCATCCAGGATCGAACCGAACCCGATCGCTTTGCCGCCGGGAGGGAAAGATACATACTTAGGTAGTACGGAGTACTAGGTAGATAGATAGATAAAAAACTTCGATACGTAAACAGATCGGCATCCTTCCCGGTCGATGCCAGGTTTGGAGATTCCATTTTCTGATCCTGTGCTTCATACATAAGATGTCTACTCCATACTACTCAAGTAGGTGCCTGTTTATAGATATAAGTAGGGAGCCAGGTACCTGCTGTGCTCTTCAGCAGCGAAAGATTATCCTGGGTAGAAATACAAATAGAGATCGGGTGTGTGCGGAATTCATTTCCATACATACATACTACTTGCGAACGACATCCGACATCCACCTAGAGTTATCTAGCGAGCCGGATATCCATGATGCTTCAATCCACTCATTCTCATACATACGTAGGGCAGGTAGCCTTGGAAATGGAAAAGGGGGGGGGGGGAAGAAAGAAAGAAAGAAAGAAAGAAAGAAAGAAAGAAAGAAAGAAAGAAAGAAAGAA
>KV907508.1:540096-633439 GCA_001990825.1 Aspergillus carbonarius ITEM 5010 | reverse complement strand
AAGAAAGAAAGAAAGAAAGAAAGAAAGAAAGAAAGAAAGAAAGAAAGAAAGAAAGAAAGAAAGAAAGAGAAGAAAAAAGTCGGAATACCTCGATAGCAGTATGGCGCTGTGAATTCTCTTGCTACCTATCATACTGCTGGATGGGCTATCTATTCGGAGTTTTGTGCGACCGAGCTGCACTCAAGAATGAAGATTGGTGTGATGTGGTGGACCGGCATCGGTCGCGATGTCAACGACTTTTCTCCCCCCCAAGATTTATGATGTATCAAACATGGTACATTACGTAGGACTACATTTCCCATCGCTAATAAATCACATCGGGGATGATCCAATTACAACCAATGTCATCTTCAAAAAGAATCGCCGGGCGGCGGGCACCCCCAGGAATATCCGAAGTGACAGTCAAAGATCCTCCACCTGCCCCGTCTAGACATCGGCAAGCAACTCAGAAAAGCGGGTGTCTTAATAGAATATCGAAGAGGAACGCGAAGAGAAGTGTAAAGGGAATCGCTCGTCTGCAAGTCGACTCGAGCATTGCGCCATCAACCATCGTCCTTCCCCAGCCACCAAAGGTCACATAACGCCGTTCACGGAGCAAAAGTCGGTAGGGGCATATCAAGAAGAGATCAAAACAGCATAGAATGTAATGTGCAGGTACTTGAAGTTTTGGCAACACGTAAACCATGTCAAGAAATCACAACCACTATGTCTTCACCAACGTCTATTAGCAAAGTCACTCGTTCTCATTTGCGCCGTTGCCGGCTCCCGCCGCCGCAGCGTTGTCCCGGTTGCCGCTGTTGAAGGTGAGCTTCAACTTGGGCGTCGCAACGGCAGAAGGCGTCTCGGTCCCTGATGCCGCGGCGGTGGACTGGTCATGTCCAGCGGGGGCTCCCACATCGTCGTAGTTGGCGAATTGTGGGTGACCCTCGGTTTCCTTCTTCAGCTCCGCCAAGCATTTTGCCTGTGGTACGGTCAGCAACTGCTCAGGGCGATCTCATGCAGCATGTCTACTCACCTCGATATCATTGGCATCCTGGAACAGGATGCTGCCGTCTTCGTTGTAGGTTCGGGCGTTCTGGCAAAGGAGATGGATGTCATTCCGAAAATCCTTCAGGTTCTGATATTCGTCACGGTTGATCTTCTTTTTGATCATATCCATGGCGATCGGGTTCTGGATAATCATGTAATAATCCGGATACTGCGACTTGGGCGGCGGCTTCATGAATGGTTCGATGATAGACCGCGTCACCGGCCCATCTTCGCTGTCGGACGAGTCGGCCGGCAACTCCTGCTCCATGTCCATCAACGCCTGGTACACGTGGTTCACAATCCGTTGCAGAGTAGCACGGTCCTCGGGCGTCAACGTTTCCACTGGCTTGGCTTGTCTTCCCCTCTTCCGCTTCGGCTGAGGCGTTTCCTCCACGACCTCCTCGGCCTTGCGCTTGGGGGCAGGGCCTCTGCGCCGCTTCTTCGGCTGAGGTGTCTCCGAGCTCTCGCGGGATGGTTCCGGTGAAGAGTCGCCCGCCGTCTTCTTGGTACGCTTTTCTTTGTTCACCCGTCGGCGCTCAACCCTGGCCTCTTTCCGAGCGATTGCGTCCTCAATCGTATCGTCATCGGCATCCACGGCCATAAGCCACTGTTCTTCGGTAAGGCCATCATCGTAGCGGGTAACCTTGCGTTCACGGGCACCGCGACCGGCATATTCAACGTCGGCCTCTTCAGTGACCGGGTTATCCTCGGTGAGATAGATATCCGGCAATTCGTCTTCGCACATCAAGCGAGGATACTTGTGGCCGGGTCCATACTGACCGTTCTTCTGTCGCTCTTTATCAATCTGCTGGAATACAACTAACTCATCGTCCGATCGCGCCATGATGTCATTCAAATCATCATCGTCCATCTCTTCCTGGTCTCCGATCTGGTCCGCAGCCTCAGCAGTCTCCAGGAGCGTCCGCAGCAACGCATCTCGCTCCTCGTTCGTGGACTTGTTATCGAATTTTCCGGCCTGGATAACCTTGCCATCCATATCAAGCTTGAATTGCGCACGCTCCAAGATCTTCTCCTCAACGGAGTTGGAGCTAATCAGGCGCAGGATACGGACTTCGTTCTTCTGACCAATACGATGGGCACGATCCTGGGCTTGCAAATCCTGGTGGGGATTCCAGTCAGAATCAAAAATGATGACGGTATCGGCGGACTGGAGGTTGAGACCCAGACCTCCCGCACGTGTGGATAGCAAGAAGCAGAAATACTCCGAATTCGGCGCGTTGAATAATTTCAACAGATCGGATCGGTCGTCCGACTTTGTAGATCCATCAAGACGAAGGTACTTCAATCCACGCAGACGTAAGAAATCCTCCATGATATTCATGATCTGTGTCATTTGAAAGAACATCAGGACTCGGTGACCAGTGGCCCGAAACTTAGGCAAGATCCTGTCCAGAAGTTCGAATTTACCGGCAGTACGCCAGAGCAGGTCGTTGGTCCCGCGTCCAGGGTTCATCTGATCTTCCACAGGCTCAAAAACGAATGGGTGATTGCAAAGCTTCCTCAGCTGCATCAGCATGTTACTAAGACCGCGCATACCGGTCTTGCCGCCCTTGCCGTCGCTGACGGCCATCTTGTTGTGGGTGACAAGCTGCCGGTACAGCTTAGCCTGCAGAGCAGAGAAGCGACACTTGATAACTCTCTCTTGCTTGTCGGGAAGATCCTTCTCGACATCCTTCTTCAAACGTCTCAGCAAGAAGGGGCGCAAGACCTTGTGGAGACGACGAATCACCAGGAGCTGTTCTTCTTCGCTCAGCTCCATACGATCTTGTCCACCCGTGTTGGCAAACGGCGTGTTGAACCACTCATCGAACGACTTCACCGACTTGAAGATGTTGGGCAGAACGAAATTGAGCAGGGCCCAGAGTTCGGGGAGGTTATTTTGCAAAGGCGTACCAGTCAAAATGAGGCGGTAACGACTGACATAGTATTGTGACAACGTACTACTCAGCTTGGACTGAGTGTTTTTCATACGGTGACCCTCGTCAACGATCATGTGAGTCCACTTGATCTTGCTCAAGATCGGTCGGTCCTTAATGATGTACTCGTAGGTCGTCAACAGGACCTGGAAATTGCCCCAACGGATCTGCTGCTGCTGCTGCTTACGAGCATTAGGAGGCCCCTTGTAGACCACTCTGTTAACCGACGGCGCCCACTTCTCGAATTCCAGGTTCCAGTTGGTAAGGGTACTGAGGGGAACAATGACGAGGAAAGGGCCGTTGTTCTTCTTCCTCTCGATGATATAGGTGATCAGACTGATTGTCTGGATAGTCTTTCCGAGACCCATCTCATCGGCCAAGATACCATTCAGATTATTGTTATACAGGGATATCATCCACTGCAAACCCTTCATCTGGTACTCCTTGAGCGTACCACCAACAAGGATACTGGGTTGAGTAAGGACCTCCTCCTTGATGCGATGTGCAACAGCGTAGTAATCGATCTTCTTCCTCCCGTCGCCTTCATCTTCGCTTCCGGAGACAAGTTCCTCTTCTTCCTCCTCTTCAAAGAATTGGTCTTCCTCACCATAACGCTCAGCCAGACTTCGTTGTTGCTCTCTAACGGATGCGGCAAGCTGCTTGAGGAAATTATCAGTCTGCTTGAGAAGGTGGGAGATACGAGAATCTTTGGCTTGTCCGAGCAGCTTAAGATACGTTTCCTCGTCGTTGGCTTTCAGGGCCTGGAGACGTTGCTTGGCAGTACGCTCAACACGCCTCTGTTCTTCGCGCTCCATGTGCTGGTGGTGCTGAAGCATCATACGGCCCAGCTTCTGCATACGAGTGCGCTGCTGGTTAGCTGCGTTCTGCAGCTCAGCACCATGATTGAGGATAGCCTGAAGATGATCATATTGCTTCCGTTTTTCTCTTGTCTCGCGAGCATCGCGCTGCTGCTTCTCCAGCTTCTCGGTAATCCGGGCCTCCCGTAGTGATTGCTTTTTCATACGTCGATGACTTGAGCGATTTGCAGTCATGCCCAGATTATCAAAGTGGAACATCTCGTTTTGGATCTGCTTCCGGAAAAGCTTTTGCTTCGGTAGAAGATTTAGCATCTTGTACTCAATTAGGGCCTTCAGTTTTAGGGAGTCATCCGCAGTGGCGGTGTCACTCTGGCTAGAATCCCATGCGCCGATATTGGCCGGAAGCTCCGCTAGTTCCGCTTTCCGGGAGTTGATCCTATTGTAGAGAGCCAGTTCTCTTTCTTCGCGGACCTGCTCGAGGTCGATGCCAGGTGGCATCAAGGCGGGAATGCGCATGCGATTAGCGCGCGAGGCGTGATCGGTGAAGCTGACAGTCTTGGGTATTTGATCGTACGGGGACTGAAAGGTCTCGTAAAAATCCTTGGACTGGGTTGCTTCTGCCGTACTTGCAGGTTGCTCGGGCTTTCCCTGAACAGCGCCTTCCAAAACGCCTTCCGCTGCTGCAACATTCTCGGACGGAGCAGGAGTCTCGGGTTTCTTCGAAGGAAAGAGTTGTTGCTGAACGCGAGCCGGTATCGGAAGATTCTTAGAAAGCATCTTGAATGCCAGGATCTGATTCCTAAGGGTGGTGAGCTGCTCAGAAGAGAAACTATTGCTGGGGCCAGGCGCACCCTTTTGGGATGCAGTCTGGCCCCCGGGTTGTTGACCACCTGGTGTGACAGTGGCATCCGGAATGACATTTGTCGCGCTGGTAATAGAATTGTTGCGGCCTATTATCGCCCAGGTCAGTCAGCGAGCGAGTCACACGGCGATATCACCATCATACCATTCATACCATTTGCAGCGACAGCATCTGGGGTCGCGCCATTGAGCTGCTGCTGACGTTGTTGCGCCTGCAGATGCTGCTGGTGCATTTGCCTTTGTTTGTGGAATGCTTGTTGACGCTGGAAGGCTGAGAGAATATTATGGGCTTTTAAGTACTCAGGGTCGTCATGACGCACGCCTTGCTCTTGCATTTGCTTAAACTTCTATCATTGGGCGACGTCAGATTATTGCACATTACATGGGTTGCAATGAGAAAGAGGTAAAGATAGAGTGGTTGTGTCGGGGTAGTGTTCCCCCAAGGGAAGACCAGCATACCTGGAAAACCTCTTGGATTTGTTGCTGCGTGATGTTTGGCGGCAACGACATGTTTCCAGCCGCCATACTGGGTGCTGACTGGAGAGAAGCCATGCTTTAGCGCGTGGGGGATGTAGTCATAAGCGAAATGACACGCTGGGGGGAGAACTGAGGGCGGCCTGGATGCGACGGTGCACGGTTAAGCGCTTGGGGAAACACGTGGGAATTGAGGACGGCGACAGTGAATGACAATTCGCGCAGGGAAGGGCGACCAAGTGCGCTAATTTACTGACGTGGAGGGATTGGGGGCTCCTTTTGTCGATGGATGCGACTGGTAGCGGCCTGTATCTGGACCTTGGCGATAGGTTTCGTGATGTTTAGGCCGAGTCGGGGGAGACACAGGGCGGTAGGCGACAAACAGGAGAATCAGGAAGAAGGGGGGAAGGGGTGTAGAACACGAAGATGTAGGGGTGGAAAGGACCCCAGACGGAGGGGCCGCGTTGGAAAAGGCGCGTGGAGGGCCAGTCTGGATGAAATGGAGATGGAGGGGACGGGGCTTTCGCGACTTTCCGTGCTGGTCGGGGAAACTGGCAGTGCTCAGCCTGTGCCTGTAACGAGGAGAGGCAGGCGGCGAGACGTTGGAAGAAGATTTCGTGCCGGATCACGTGCCCTTCCCGCGGCCACCGCTGACTCAGCCCGTCGCCCCGGCATGCCCGCCTTGGGCCTAGCGCCCCCATCCAGGCCTCAAAGACTACGACCTACCTAGAGAGTAGGTGTCCATGCGATTCGGATCTGCTTGCTCAACGCCATTGAATTTAATTAAAGACCTAACCCCAGGGCAAATTTACACTATCAGACATTCTAATTCCCCGTTCCGATATAGCAATACATCAGCGAGGCGCCTGGCCTGTGTTGCAGGGGGAACAATCACCACCACCACCACTGCGGCTGCGCAGGCCGCGACTCGCCGATTTCATCGAGACTACTAGCAATCGTGCGAGGCTTGCCAGCTGAGCCATTGGCCCTTACTCATCGCTCGCCAGTAGGATGAACATGGCACAGACATGGCCAGCATTAAACGAGTTTTCCGGAAACCCGTGAGCAAAAGTGGATCCTATGGACCCCCAAGCTCCAACTTTTCAAGATAGGCAGGATACATCGAGATTGGAAGACGAATCCTAGTACTCGCCCCCACTGAGAATAGGGCGCTTCATCGGGGGCGGGGGCGGGGCAGGCTTCTTCGAGCGCGGGGGTGGAGGTGGGGGGGCCTTCTTGTTCAAGTTCAGAGGCGTGCCATTCAAGGTTGTCGAGCTGGATTTCCTCGAAACTGCACCCCCGTATGACGACCCTGGAGACTGGTTCCGTCCCATGTATGATCTCTCGGGGCTCGTGCCGCTAGGGCTAGCATCCTCTTGTTCCATGTATGGGTCAGGGTACGATCTGCCCATGGTCCTGGATTGCACGCTATTCCTCCGGCCGATGTAGTTGTCGCTGGCTGCCCGAGATGGCCATTGGTACGGGCTAGAGTTTTGTTCCTGGCGCAGCTGGGTAGGGCCCTCGAATGTCGAAGTCCGATTCAAAATGGGTCTCTGGGAGTAAGCATCCGGCGGATAGACCTCTCTCGCAGCAGGTTCAATTGAAGTGGCCCTGGTCGATCGGATAATCGGTCGCAAATCGGTCGCGTTGTCAACCTCCTCATGCAGTGGTTCGTAGCGTTCGTGGTATGAATGCGCGGTGTTCGAGCGAGGACGTCCTGGACGACGGGTACTTGGAGCCTGGGATAGCGGTTGTCTACTGGTATATTAGCATCACGGTGGACTCAGCATCTCAGTCAACACTCACCTGCTTGGCCATTCGGTTCTGAGTTGGAGGAGCACGTCGCGGCATCGCTCGTGGTAGTCAAGTTGGGCCTCCAAGAACGCTTCCAGGTTCATAACACCTTCGACTTCGGAATCTTTGATGTCCTGCATCCGCCGAGACACGTCATCGTTGGCCTCTTCGTACTTGACCTTCTGAGTCCGGAGCTCTTCCTCCACACGAAAATCTTCCCGTTTCGCTTTCTCCATTTTAGAGAGAGAGGTATCATAGGCCAGACGCCGGCTATCAAGCTTCCTGCGAGCGGTCTATGAACAATCCAATCAGCGCCCTAGGTCATGTATCTGCACTCATCAAATCTTCTTACCTGGTAATCTTTCATTTGGGTCAAGGAATGCTCCAGCGACTCAAGCCATCCCGAGCTCACCTGCGAGATGTAGGCGTCCTGGAGACGAGCCAAGCGCTCCTCGGCCCTTCCAAGCACTGTGTGAACATCATCAGCATTGACGATGTCGCTGAGAGACTAAAATAACTTACTGGTCATGCAACGGCCGTACTCAGAGTTCGCATCAAAGTCCTCGCCATGGCCAACCATGCTACTACCCAGGTGAGCGATAGGCAAAGTCTTTTCCTTATCCTCGCCTTCGCTACGCTTCGAAATGGACTTGATGTAAGAGCCTGTTGCCTTGTGGATACGGTCAACTCCTAGAGAGAGCGTGGGTCAGTGAATTAGAAACGAAGAGAGTCCAACGATATTGGGCGTCATGTTTCTCACCCTCGTGGCGCACGTTCATCTCCGTCTCCATAGCTTTGAAGTCATCGGAGAGACTGGTCTTGACCTCTCCTCCCATTCTCTCCCCCGCCCATTGCTTGAAGCGATCGAATTTGCGATTGACGTTCATGTTGACAGATTGCTGTGCTGAAAAGGAATGAAGTGGAAACGACTGTTGGGTTGATTCGAGGATAATACACTAAAGAACGAGGTTGCGGTGTGACCAGCAATCGGCTAAATCGTCTCGATTATGGTTTCGAAATCGAAAGTTGTAAGAGTAGTGGTTGAACGAAAGAGACACGGTTCGTCAGAAGCACGCTGCTGCGTATGGGACAAAAAAGAAGGCGCCACAGCCAGGAGGCGAGTTGGAGAAAGAAAGGCAGAAAGAAAGGTCGGCTAGGTGGGAAAAAGAGCAACCAGTTGCGACAGACCAGGAGGGACAGGGCTGGGTCTTAAGGCAAGTCCCGAAAAGGGAGCCAGGGGAAATTAGGTAGTCGGGTGGGATTATTATTACTCGATAGTCTGGATTTGATTATTATTTTCGTTTCGAGCGATCGTTTGCGTGAATATTATTAGTAAATCCGGGGCTGCTATTGCGACCACCACCGACAGTGTTTATCGAGGAATGACAGACAGCAACGACCACCATGTTATTGCCAATCGCAAGCGGACCAGACAGACACACGGATGGAGCTGGTTGCACGGAAGGAAAGCGCCACATTGCCTCTTCAAGGTTCCCAGCAGAATGACCCCCACCAGGAGAAAGAATTTAGGTCGCATGACGATGCAATTACATTTTACGGAGTACCGTTGTCCCTGTTCTGGACCATTGCCCCCCATCCCCTTTCGGATTTCAATCCTGCTCGCTGTAGGTAGTAGGTACTCGCTTGTTATTCTGAACCCTGGAATTAACTCACGACGCGATGGAGATTGACGAGAAGCAGTCAATCCCTGCGATGGACCGGGGGGGGGTGTTATCGATCCATCCAATGGGGGATGGAGGCGGGGCCAGAACCGCCATATTGAGTTCGGTTGACCCAGCAGGATGAGGTGTACCTGAAACCTAGCAACTCCCCGAAGAGAGACATCCATACTAGACAGCCGGTCAAAGTACGGACACCCCGGTGGCACAGCCGCCTGATAAGTCACTCGGGGGGAAAAGCCTATCACTATCATCGCTGCATCGCACTTCAAACCGGGTTTGCCAAAGAACCGGGCGGATCTTAAGGTGTATCAGATGGTGAAGCGTCATAGGCCAGAGGGGATTCTGGACTGCCGCAAGTGACACGCGTTTGTGGGCCATTCAGGTGGAGATCCACCGCCGTCGATTGGCGGTCGAGGGCCAGTCTCAAACGTGGCCCTCGATTGGATAGAGCTGTCTTTGCCACCCTCTGGGAGTCCGACTCGTTCTATTTACAGAACAGAGGGTGGGTAGGGGAGGGAGGTCGGGTCTGTTCAGAATGCTGAAGCTTAAACAGTGTTGAAACGTTCCATTGGGGAGAGGAAGACCGCCAATTTGGAGTAAAAATCCCTGAGGGATCAGGCTCCAGTCTTACATGGTGGAGGCACATGTAGGGACTTCATACTACGGGGTACGGAGTACGGCTAGCACTGCTATTATCTACTGATTGTTAGACTGGCCAATGACAGAAAGCCTAGAAACTTCATTTGAAGCCACAGTCTCAGGCTTACTACATGGTACTAGGTAGATTCAATCATCACTGTTCTTACACTGGCAGACGGTCCAAGAAAACAACGTCCTGTCTTCCCTTGGATGATCCTTCTCCATGGCAATCCCAACGCGTCAGGGTGGGATGTTATCCGCAGATCGGGATGCAAGCCCTGGCTAATGCATGACGTCCGTATCTATTGGTTAGCCACGGGAGCTTATCTGCCCAAACCTGTACCTACTGCGTATCGATCATGGGTAAAAATTACTACAGGGGATAGGTTTAGCATCACATCACCTGCATCGCTTTACTGAAGGTATGAAATTATGAGAACATCCAAGCAGCAATTTTCATGTAGCACGCTCACTCGTACTTGTATTAGGTAGATACCATTACTCATCACTGTACTTGGATACTAGATGGTGGAACCAGTCATGATAACCTGGATCTAAAACACCTCCCTTCGTTGCGGAGGCCATTGTTAAACTAACGGGCAAAGATCGTACCGTGTGTTTGAGGGTGAAAGGAGACCCCTAGTAACTAGTACTAGTATGGAGCCCAGTACAGGCGGGAAAATATATTGTCCCTCACGTCCATTCTACTGACGGCCCCAGCACCATCAGCACTACCACCACCGAGTCCTTCCTTCCCCTGAATACGTAAGTCCTAGACATTAGTTAGGGCACCCCGTACCGACCAAGACAAGTTGCAACTAAAAGGCCCCATCTAGGCTGTGCATGTCACGCGACAGTCGCTTCATGTAAAGAATTCCACCCACCCGGGGGCTTCATTTCCGTTCACTTCAATAAAGTCCTTCTCCTTCAAGGGGACTTCCCATCCGATAAAGCAGTTGCATCCAACCCCCCATCGTAAGAACCTAGTACTCCCCGCCAAGCATGTAGTTCATCTACAGGTTGTATATCCTGCATCGCAACGAACCCAGCCTCGGCGGCTATCAAAACATCAAACTCATTCCACAGCACGGCCCCATCCCCATCCCCATTCTTCTTCTCCTTATTATGAATTTTACCATCGTCCAGCCCGACCAAGCCCGACCCATATCCATCGGACGGGCTGCATCCAGAACTGCTAGTAGTTTCGGGCTGAATCATCCATGATCCCTCCAATGACTTCCCAACCACGGCATCGTTCCTCAACATCTCCGCCACATATTTCCCCGGCGTAACGCCCATGACCTTTTTAAAGACACGGAGGAAATGGCTGGGAGTCAGGTTCGCCTCTGCCGCCAGCCTTTTTAGGGTTGGTTTTGATCCAGACTGGATGATAGCTGCAATAGTGTGACAGGCTCGGTGCACTGATTGGCCCTGGGAGTTGTTGTCCGCCTCAGAGGAATCGGGTTTGCAGCGCTTACAGGGCCGGAAACCTGCTTGCTCGGCTTGCGACGGATTGTCGTAGAAGCGGACGCTGGCTCGTCGGGCGAGACGCGCCGGGCATGCAGGGCGACAGTAAATTCTTGTGGTGAGAACGGCGTAGACAAAGGAGTTAACTGTGGCATCTCGAGTCACTACGGCCTGCCAACGCACGCTGGCGCATGTGGACGACTTAGGTAGCCGAGGAAGTTCCTGCGCCAAGACTTTGGGTGACATCGTGGAGAAGAGAGACTTTCTGTTCTTGAATACCAAGGTAATTTCTAAGTCCTCTGGATGGGTTGATTTTCAGCTGAATGGACGCTTAATTTCTCTTTCCTGGAGTTCATGCTGCCCATTGCCTTTTGGAGAGTTGGGGTAGGGTAGGCATTATCCGCCTGTAATTGGTCACTTTGAGAGCAAAGTTTCGCGTCTCGGCTGCGGGCATCATTGTCGATTCACACACTGCATCTTGTACATTCCCAAGTCTATCAACTCCGTATTTGAGAAAAATAGAAGGACAGCCCCGGCTTATGCGCTATGCCCTTTACTTGGAATGAGGAGTCCGCGGCGGAGCCACCTGTTAGATAGTGGTACTACTAATGGATAGATATTGGATAGATATATCTCCATTCGGCCACGCACCTTGACCAGAACAATGAAGTATACTAGCCAACATAACCTTGTACTCGCCGGCTATTAGCCTAAGAGATTAAATTTTGGAAACCTAATTACTACGGTGCCTGGGGTGCACGAGACCGGTGAAGTACTAGACGATGATTGGGCGTTCTTAATCCCACAAGACCTACCTATATATAGTAGTAGGTAAGGAGGTGCACTGACGCCTTTGCATTGGATTGAACACATGTTCGATCGAAGGATTGGGCCAGGAGCAATTCCGCAACTGCCAGATCGAAGTGACTAGTATCTCGATCTGGTCATCTTGACATACTGTACAAGTTCCTAGACGAACAGCCCGACAGATTCAATTATCACTGGTAATACAGGACTGCAGGCACATACGACTAGAGAAAAGCTGGCTTTGCGCCGACTCCTGAGCCCCGAAACGCTACGTAGGTATGATATATCAGAGAATGCACCCGGACTTGAATTTTTGAACCCATTTCTTTTGCTTTGATCATCATGAAAATATTTGGTGGCCACGACCTAGATTCGCTAAGGACGCGTGGGAGATCATCCGCATTCGCCTAAGTACATATGCCTCATAGCAAAAGAGCATTTTCAACCCGTCACAAAGAAAACTCCACACAATATCACGCTTAGTCCTTGGTCTTCTGGGTACCGCGGAGCAGACCAGTTCTCCGGGCAGCAATAAGACCGGCTTTTTGACCGTGGGCGGCGTAGCGGGAGATGGTCGAAGCCTTACCAATGTGCTGGTGGTTACCACCACCGTGAGGCTGTAGAGAAAATGCATGTCAGAATCCGACTCGACGCAAAAAAACAGGGGAGCGAGTCTTACGTGATCCACGGGGTTCATGGCAACACCACGAGTCTTGGGCCAAGAGTTGCGCTTGACGGCGAACTTGTGCTTGGCACGAGAAGCCTTGAGCAAAGGCTTGTCGGTACGACCACCACCGGCGACGATACCGATCATACCACGGGAGGTGTTCTTGACGACCTTCTTGGCACCGGAGGGAAGCTTGATACGGGTCTTTCCCTCATCGGGGTTGTGGCCGATGACGGTAACGTAGTTACCGGAGGTACGACCAAGAGCACCACGGTCACCAGACTTCTCCTCGACGTTGGTAACGACGGTACCCTCAGGGACGGAGGCGAGAGGAAGGACGTTTCCGACAGTCAGAGCGGCGTTCTTTCCGGCGTAGATGAATTGACCGGTGTACATGCCCTCGTTGGCGATGAAGGTCTCGGTGATGTGCTTGAACTTGTAGGGGTGACGGAACTGGACCTTGGCGAGAGGAGCACCACGGCCGGGGTCGTGGATGATCTCCTTCACAACACCACGAGTGTATCCATGACGCTCGGCATAGTCGAGGGTACGGAACTGGGCAGGAGCCTTGTTGAGACGGGTGTTGGCCGCTGTCGGCGAGATTTTGTATCAGCAAATTTTTGATCTGGTGTAATTTCGCTCAGGATATCTGCGGTCGCACTCACTGAAAATGGATCCACGACCCTTCCTCTGGTTGCGGATCACACGACCCATGGCGACTTTCTATAGAGGGACCTGGACGTTAGTATACAAGAAAAGTCCGCCTGGCGACCTGGTGGTGGGAGAGTTCGAGTTCTCGTACCTCAAAATCTAAGATGGGCTTGTCGGGTTGGTGTTGAGAATTCGTCGGCGAAGGGCTGTGTGGGCTTTAGGGTGGAAGTCGCTAATCTAACCGCGCTAGGACTAGTGCCGTTGTGAGCGCGGCTGCGCTTTGAGCGTGGCGCGGGTCGCTCTTACTAAGTAGGGTAGACTACTGTAACGTATGGACTTGGAGGGAACGAACGTCGTACCTTCCCCTTCCCTCCAGTCGTGTTTGGCACATACTTGTGTAAATGACGGCCAGTAATCACCCTACACTCTATATAGATACTTTCCCTATCTACTCATCCTCTAATGCTACTGCTACTACTACTGCATCCAACTTGTCCTTCTCGGACCGTCGCGCTCCCTCACGGTTCATTCATGTCGGATGCCGTCCCTTAGCAAGCGGTCTCCCCTGCGATTTCCTGAGGGGGGGGGGCATCGGCGTCTTGCAGTTGGGCTATTATTGATTGGCACCCTCACCATTTATCGTCCTAGGCTGACCTGGCTCAGTAGTACAACTGTTCTACGGGTTTTCCGACCCTCGGGTGTTCCCCGTATGTAAACGGAATGACTAAAGCAGAGGACTACATTGGCCAGAACGAGCAACATCGGACATCCATTCCAATCAATGGGGTGTTGTTGGCTGTCCTATCGCGATCCGCAGGATGCGCGTTGGGTTCTAGATGTCCTTGAGAGCCCGGGCCGCCTCAAGAGTCGTTCCTCGGCCCGCAGTCTTAATGGGACAAAGGGTACCGGGTGAATCGTTTTGACGCGCCTGAGGAGATAGCCATCATACCTGGTAACTGTCACAAGCTCGACTTTTTACGTCTGGGGTACTTCGCGCGGACAGATGAACAATCATTACCGCCGTCGATCAACTGGATGCCGAGCATTTGTCACGGAATCCAGCGTCTGCTTGGACCCCGAAAACCGAGTCTCTCCTTGACGGATGAAAAGGCATCATCATATGTCTTTTGAACCTCAGTTGCTCTGTTTGGCGACGTACTGCACTCGTTCCTACCTGAGCGGGTGGATAGGTTGTATTCACCTAGTTAGACATCTCAAATCCACGTTACGGAGCTGGGTTTGCGCTTAATGATACCTTGCGATGAATTGTTCTGAATGTATGCTGTTCCGCAGACCTCTGGTGTGTTTGACAGAGTCCAATTCGCGGTAGCGAATGTGTTATCCTGATTGGGTGTGGATCATCCCTGGATAAGGGCTGCTCTTGATGATGCCAGACAGGCCAGGCGCGTAAAAGCCGCGCTCCAACCTAAGTAGGGAGCAGTAGCCTAAGTAGAACTTCTGCCGCGGACTCGCCCGCTCGGTCTTGCCTCAACCCAACCACCTGCGGACAGCAACACGAACATGTCCAACATGTCCCTATCAGACTCGGAGCTCTCGTCGCTCTCATCGGCACCCCCGTCCGACGAAGAAACGGGCTCCATGGCCATCGATGAGCCCGTGGGCATCGCGAAGTACTTCAAGAAGGAGTCCGAATCTCCGCCGCCGAAGCGGGAGCCGTCACCACCCCACGAATATGTGTTGGCGGATAATTCAGATATTGCAGTATGTTCCCCGGTGGCTCTATGATGCTGGAAATTTCTCAGGGTCCGTTTGACGCGTTTGTCACGCTTTCTGGACATGTCCGCTGACCCGTCGCAATCTGAAGTTCATTGTAATGTTCCGTGCGCGTTTTCACGATGCGTTTCCGCGATCAACACCACACTTTGGACCACAAGATATTGAGAGAGGCGTTGCGGAATCTCCGCCAGGTGATCATATTGAGAGACTGCTGTGTGCATTTCTTGGCTTGGTGTTGAACAGGAAGAAGGATGTGGAGTATGACCGCCGCCTACAACCCCGATCCTGCGCTCTTGGAGAATAGCCGGAGAGGACCCCCTTTACCACAGACGAGCCAAGATGAGGGATTCTACATCAAAGGCTAACTCGATTGATCAATGCGCAGTCGGAATCATTACCAGCGTCCGTTGGAAGAGGCGATCCAAACCCATGCTTCCCAATGGCCTAAGGCTTGGCAAGGGAAGAACCCTCTGCACGGGGGTCGCACTTTCGCAACGATGTCACCAGAAGAACGGGTAGGTCGTGACGTTTGGGTTTTGATAAATGGACTCTTACTTATTGACCCTCTTAGTTGCAATTACTGAAGTCGTTGATCCTTTGGTCCCTTGCCTCGTCCGATGCCGTCCAAGCTAAAATCAAAGAGTCCTACAAACAAGCACGCCACGAGGATGACTTGAACCAACCACTCTCCGTCCAACCATGGGGTCGCGATGGCCTCAAGCGCAGATACTGGCTCGTCGAAGGTCTAGATGATACACACTTTAGGCTATATCGCGAGAGTAACCCGTCTTTAAAAAACGTCTCTTGGTGGAGTGTGGCGGGAAGTATCCCTGAGTTGAAGGCCGTTGCAGACAAGCTTGACACGGAGAAGAGTATGCACTCAAAGAGACTCAGTGAGAAGATAAGAAACTCAATACCTCGTTTTGAGGGCTCAGAAGAGGTATGCTACAGTTGTCACCTAGTTGGATTTCTTCCCCTCCATGCTTACCAATGGCAGAAACGCAAACGCCGAGATTATCGTATTGCACGGAAAGCAGCATTCGCGCGCCCGGAGCCTGGTTTCTCCCTATACGAGGGGCGTACGCGCGGAAAGAAGTTGAAATACACCTACTCCGATGACGAGGACATCTTCTCTGATGGCCTTCCCTCAACACGACGTTCGACACGTAACGCATCGGGTGTTTCTACGCCCCCAGAGCCTATCGGGCCTAGATTTACGGCCAGTGGCAGGCAAATACGTTCACGCGCAGGCGGCTTATACGGTGAGGCATTGCTGAGTGGCCAACGTGAGGACGTCAACGCCGGTGAAGATGGTAGACCTTCAAGGACTCGGGCCACCCGAGCAAATGGGTATACGGATTATGACGTGGACGAGGAAATGGATGAAGGATCGGAAGCTGCACAATCAAGCGGAAATGAGTGGCAAGGGGGTGAGGAGGAAGAAGACAACGATTTTGAGGGCGACGACGAAGAGGAATTGAGTGGTGATGAAGCAGTCATGAACGGGGAAACTCCAAGCCTCGTGGTGCAGCTCAGATACAACAAAGACAAAGCACCAAGTAGCCCAAGTGGTCCCACGGATGAACACTTAGCGGGGAACCTCGAGAGCAAGGGCGAGGACATGGCTAAACTAGCCACAGCGACCAACACTGAGGATTCATCACAATTTCAACCGCAACCCGACTTGAATGGGCAATCAACTGCGGCAAAGTCTCTCTCCGATGCTGCAGTCAGTGCGACCGTACCTGCCAGCGTTGAAGTGTCTCAACGGCCTCCCGTGCAGACACAAACCAAAACAGAATAAAATATTGGGGTTCCCATGCAAATGCGCTGGATAAGTAGCTAGTTCCTTGCGATTAGCTGTTTTCTGGCCTTGATAGAGTTGTATGGCGGAGCTTTCTTGTCAAATGCAGGACAAAACCCGGAGTTCCATGCAAGGCGTTCTTCTGTCTGTGGGTGGAATGTGTCGGGACAGCCTTTAGGAAACTTGTGCTACTATTAGAAGTGTGATGGTTGGTCTGGAGTTCCCTGCGATGGCTATATAGCAGGATGACCACGCCGTGGATTTGCATTAGGATGACGGATTACCCAAGACAGGAGCTGTCTTACAACATGAGATTTGAAATGAACTGTTTGCTGGGGTTATGCGCTATGTACAGTACTGAAATTGCAAGCTCGAGATGAACGGCAAGCGCCTGAGGTCTCAGGATCTAGCGAGACCGGAAGTGTGTATGAGAGGAAAGCCCAAGCTGAGATGAATGATTGCTGTTCTGAACGCCGTACGCTGAACACCCGAAATGCAGACTTACAACCACAATATATTTAGAAGTAGTAACCAAATGATTCAAAGACCAGGGAACCTAGTCAGCACCCGCATTTGAGAACTGGGCCGTGTAGAACTGCAAAAACTCCGGAGATGTCAGTGTTCGTCAGCCTCGCCTGCATATAAATCCACTCATCGTCGACTCGGGGAAAAATTGAGGCATTGGTTTGAGAAACGCGAACAGGTACGGGAAATGCACTTACGTCTTCCACGTTCGCAGCCAGTCGAGGGTTCTTAGCTGACCTGAGGGGAGGAAGCTTCCAGTTATTTACATCATACCACCATCTCCGTATCTTACTACCGAGCGTCTGTCCACTGAGGGACGCGTTGCGGTTCCAGAAACGCCAGCCAGAGAGGGCCAGAGTCCAGACGGTACCTTGGATCAGAGGAAGGAGGACCTAGGGAAGTTTGTGTAAGTCTGGACAATCCGGACATTATTTTCCGTCGGCTCTCCAATAAGAGATTGGATAACAGGGTGACTGTCTGGGGCAAGGAATGAGTACCTGGTCTCTAATCGTGATCCATGCCACTCGACCCCAGGTATCAGCTCCCCGCAAGCTGGCGAGATAGCTCTGTTCAAATCGCAGATCAGGGAGCGGAGGAAGTTGGTGTCGCCGCGGGACGGGTTTGATCATTCGATGGGGGTCAACAACGTCGGAAGGGATACTGCCTGCCTCTGAGGGTGCATGCTCCACGGCGGGTTGCTTCTCGGAGGCCGCAGTTGGAGGATTGACGTCGTGTTCCGGAGACGGCTCCGGGTTGACAGAGGCCGTCTGGATGACTTCGGGAATTTGCAAGGCGGGATCGGTCATGGTGAATGACGCTTCAAGACACACCGTAATTTGAACGGCGGACTGGTCAATCAAGGATGAGATGCGATGCAGGGAGGATCGGAGCACGGAGTAACTGATAGCGGAGGTACTAGTAGGCTAAGTACCAACTCGACCTCGACCTCTGGCACGGTTGACACCATTCGGCCAATCAGCGGCGGGCAGGCATTGCAGCCGCCTTTTCCATTCTGCAGCAGCCCCTCCTCCGCTTCCCCTCGATAGATCTCCTTCTCTCCTTCCCTCTTTCTTCCCTCTTTCTTCCCTCTTTCTTTCTTCCCGCTTCTATCCTTCGATTTTTCCCTCCCCTGACTCTTAAGAGTTTTTCTCACTGCCCTTCACAATGGCTGCTCCTCAAGGATACCCTCTTCTGTGCTTGGAGAACCCCCTCCTCGGTGCGTGAGATCCCCTCCCTCTGCTGCTTACGCTCCCGGTCTGACATTGTTCAATGAGCTGACATATTCATCTAGACATCCAGGCTGTTGGGTACGTCCTTTCTAATCTAGAACCCCCTATATCTGGACCATCTCTTGCTGCTCGAACGTATACTGACCTCCTGTGTGTAGTGATGCTGCTCTTCTCCAGAAGTATGGCCTGAAGGACAACGATGCTATCCTTGCTGAAGACAAGCACATGGATCTCTACGGAGAGCTGTTCCAGAAGCAGGATGTGAAGCTGATCGCCGGTGGTGCTGCTCAGAACACTGCTCGTGGTGCTCAGGTACAGAGACCATTCAGTACTCTCGGTGCACAGTTGTTAATGTGATGTCGAGAATTAGTACATCCTCCCCGACAACTCTGTCCTCTACATCGGCTGCGTCGGCCGTGACAAGGAAGCTGAAATCCTGAAGGAGGCCTGCGCTAAGGCCGGCGTCCACACCGAATACCGCATCGATGATGCCCAGCCCACTGGCAAGTGCGGTGTCATCATCACTGGCCACAACCGCAGCATGTGTACCCACCTTGCTGCGGCTAACGAGTACAAGATCGACCACCTGAAGCAGCCTCACATCTGGTCTCTCGTCGAGAAGGCCCAGTTCTACTATGTCGGTGGTTTCCACCTGACCGTGTGTGTTCCTGCCATCGAGGCCCTTGGTCAGGAAGCTGCTGCTAAGAACAAGGTACGGTGTGCTCTAATGCTTTGTTTTATCGAAAGTCTGCTGACTGGGAGAATTGATAGGTCTTCATGCTTAACCTTTCCGCCCCCTTCATCGCCCAATTCTTCAAGGAGCAGCTGGACACTGTTCTCCCCTACACCGACTACACCTTCTGTAACGAGACTGAGGCTCGTGCTTTCTCCGAGAGCCACAGCTGGGGCACTGATGATGTCGTTGAGATCGCCAAGAAGTTGGCTCAGCTGCCTAAGAAGAATACCAGCCGCCCCCGCGTTGCCATCGTGACTCAGGGCACTCTTCCCACCGTCGCTGCTACCGTTAAGCCCAGCGGTGAGGTTGAGGTTAAGGAATTCCCCGTGCGCGAGATCCCCAAGAGCAGCATCAACGACACCAACGGTGCCGGGTAAGTGAATATGCTGTACAATTCA
Source organism: Aspergillus carbonarius ITEM 5010 (assembly GCA_001990825.1). Taxonomy (NCBI): domain Eukaryota; kingdom Fungi; phylum Ascomycota; class Eurotiomycetes; order Eurotiales; family Aspergillaceae; genus Aspergillus; species Aspergillus carbonarius. The sequence goes on along the minus strand of KV907508.1, from coordinate 614,184 downwards.
CCGCACGAACTGAAGATTAACCGCTGTATAGTGACGCTTTCTGCGGAGGTTTCTGCGGTGGTATTGTTCAGGGCAAGTCTCTCGAAGAGAGCATCGACATGGGCCAGTGGCTCGCTTCCCTCAGCATCCAAGAATTGGGTGCCTCGTAAGTTCTCCTCTTTGAAGTCCACTGAATTGACTCTGCATGCTCGAGGGGCATCACTATGTACCTGGTCGACTGACTTGACTGTCCGTTGTCTAGTTTCCCCTTCCCCAAGCAGGCCTACACTCCTATCAACCGGTCCTAAGCATCTTCACTAAATCCCCCTCATCGAACTCCTGCCATTGGGCATCACGGGGCCATAGCACTTGCCATCGCCAAAAATTTCTCTTCTTTAGGATTCAACCTTCTATACCCCGTCCTAGACTTAACGTCTTAGACCATGCTGTTTTCATCAACGGTTTATGCGGAATACGCTCCCATTGGGTTTTATGGCGATAGATTTGGGTCGCAGATGACGTTCTCAACAACGATTTAATGATGACGCTTTTTCTCTTCCGGTTGTATATATACATACAAACAAATCTGATTCTTTCCCATGATCTTCTTATTATGGGACACCAATCAAGAGAATAACGAATGATTCTCGTATTGGGAATATAGCTTCCTGTCTTGATGAGGGAATGAATCGCAGATAAGATAGAAATTCAAGTCACGCAACACGACTAAATCTCGGAATAAGAATGAGAAGATAAAGGGAGGCAAATATAAATTCATTTCGTAACGCTCGCGCGCGCCCCGTTAATCCATTACGTGGCCTCATATAAAGACTGCATGCATGTTTCTTGTTCCTCGGCGGACAAGAGTCAAGATCTTTAGATCATCATCGTCGTCATCATCTCTCAGGCAGAGCCGAAATCCCATCCTAGCTAGCTAGCCACGCACTATAATATAAGTAGCAGTAAAGGCCATGGACGGACGAAACAAGATCCTCTTGCTCGGCCGGCATGTGTTTGGTCACGCCATGCTTTAACCGGAACTGTTGCGATGAGAGAGAGAGAGAGAGAGAGAGAGAGAGAGAAGGAGAGAGAGGCTGCAAACATCCCAACTGCTTCTCTCCCTTTCCTTCTTTCCCCGTGAAGACCTCCTTTTTCACCAGCCGGAGACTACTATAATATGTGAGATCGGGGATAGAGACAGACAGTCAGTCAGCCGGACAGCTAGGCAGTCTACACATCCCATGATTTTGATCGCACGTTTCTTCGTTTCCTGCTCATGTCACTGCGATGTAGGTTCTGAGACAGAGGAGTAGCCACACTCGCTCACCGACTCACAGAACCTGATTGAAACGAGTTTCGGAATCAGCCTCCGTGTCCGCAGGGGGGAGTCTGACCGATGGCACCGTATTGCGTGGCGGATTTACGACTGTTGCCGAAGCCGGAACTAGGGTAGCCTGTCCCGGAGGGAAAACTGCTGGCAATGAACGCGTCGTTGGCCCACGACGCATTAGATAAACCGCTGGATATTGGTTGACTGGGCACTCCAAGGGATGCGGAAGTGTTTGCGGCGGCGTCTAAGTGTCGGTCCCATGACATTCCCGAAAGACGATGATGCAATGTCGAGTGTTGCGAAGGCATCCAGGAGGAATTTATGGCGCTAGGGCCGTTGAAAGTGCTCTGCATCTGGGCTTGGTTTATCAGACTTTGACGGAGCATGAGATCGTTCGCGATCGAGTCCTGAGAGGGATGGCGGTGACTGGGGCTGCCGATGTTTCCGGACAGCATTGAAGCCGGATATTGTTGTCCCAGGCCTGGTGGAGTCCGTGGCGAAGACGCGTCACCAAGGTCTGGCGATAGAGCTGTGTTCCAGATGCTTGGGATGCCGGGGAGGGAGGGCCGTGGGGTGTATGACTGAGACGACGACACCCGGGCTAGAGCTGCAGATCCTGCCATCGGCGGCACGAGCCCGGGAGGAACAGCTGGAGTCTGCCGAGGAAGAAGGTCCTCCTGGAAAATAGGGTCCGTACTAATAGGATCAAAGAACTGGCTGGACGGTCGCTGTTGATTGCTGGGTCGAGGGAAAGTCAGATGCTCTGGCACGGCCGGGGCGTTCTCGTAGGTGTCTGATTCGACCAATCGCTCTACACCTTCGACGATGCGATGCATGCTGGCTGTCATGGACGCAGACGCGGATTGTGACCCGCCAAACACACTCTTGGTGTCCACATTATGGTTGACATCGTGCGTCGCCTGTTGAATATCGTCCCGTTCAATACTAGCAGAGGAGAGCGTATGGTGATGACCCGATGGGCTGGCGAAGAATTGTGATGGAAGCCCTTCTTCTTGGTAGATAAATGTTTTCTTGTCTTCGTCATCCACCAAGGCGATGGGAATTTTCTAATAATGGGTTGTGATTAGCAAAATCATCACAGATGCTGAGAAAGAGCATGGGGCCCCCGTACATTGCTCACAACAAGGTCCAACCCATCAATCACAAATTCGCGAATTCGGTAGAGCATCTCCATGTTGGGATGGTTTCTTTCCACTTCTGGATCGTTCATTCGAGGCTTCTGTTGGCCAGTCGAGCTAAAGTATCTCCGAATAGTTGATTCCTTGGCCAGGGGCGCAAAGCACAGTGTTTCTTCATCCTCTTCCAGTAGATAATCAATTTCGGGAAGATGTACCACATCAAACGTCGACGCGAGAAGGGTCAGAGTGTTGGCATAGATCTTCCAGAACTCTGTTATCTGGACAGCGAGAGGGGTGTCCTTTTCCCCTTTATACGAGACCAACAGGCTGCTGGCCGTAAGGAGCCAAGAGCTATAATTCCGGAGCGCCGGTAGAACGCGTCGCGCGACGACTGTGACTTTGTCAGGTCCGGTTTTTGCGTCTTTGTTGCTCGGGTCTTCAACCGCAAATCGTTCTACTTCGGCTAGGAGTATCTGGAGCAATGTGAAGAAGGTCTTCACGTTGATCCGCTGGAAGAAGAGGCGCGCATTTGGTGCGTTCTCTTCTGATATTGAGATTAATGAACGGTCTTGTCATCTGTAAAGACAGGAAACTTACCACTGGTGCGTGTACGTGAGAAATCCTCGGCAGCAATATTGATCAGGCAAAACTTTTGCAGCGTATTTTCGAGTGAGCGCTCCTTCAAGTCCACAGCAAGCTGGTTCAGAACTTCACTCTCAAGCTCGTCATGTTCGGGGAAATCGATCCCTCTGTAGCATTGTGCGTGGAGATATACAAACCATGGGGCCAATGCCCTGCCAGGAATACCTGCATCTTCGGGTCGAATCAACTCGCGTTTTGTCCATGCATTCATCACCTTCCTGAATTCGATCTCCAGGTTGCCCTTAGCTGATGGATGGGGCTCTTGGGCCCCCAGCGCTCTATAAAGATGATAAGTGGCCCTTAGATGATTTCCATCGGCCAAAGCAATGACCGCCAGCTGGTTATGGGGCGCACCAGAGGCTGGATGGATCAATGTGGCCAGGTCATAATAACCGATGGCCGGACCCCAATTGCGATTCTTGCTTACTAGCTCGGTTTCGCGGTAGCGCGAGAGATCGCCGAGACGTATAAGTGTTGCATGGCACGACAAAAGAACGAGCTTTCTGAGTGCATCAGAAGGTTGGATCGGAGGCTCCGCAGACAGATCTGAGGACACATGGTTTTGCTCAATGAGAGCCCAAGAAGTAACGGGGACGGCATTGCTCACAGTCAGAATTGAATTTCCGCGCAACCTTTTCCAGCTCCGGGATGCCTCCGAAATTGGAGGATAGTTGTTGAATGTAGGCTCGATAGAACCGTTGACTTGATTTGATGAACTCGAGGTAGTGTTTTTCAAGTTTCCGCTTCTCTACCGGCTTCTTTTTCTTCCCGCTTTCATCACGGAACTAAATCGTACGTCACGAATTAGACACCGACAACCTGCAATAGAGCAGGGCCATGCGACACTCACGCGGGAAAGCAGTTTGCGGAATCGAGTGTTGATCTTGAGATGCGCATCCCAAAGCCGACTTTCGACATCCACGGAGCGGGCGGTTTCGAAGGCCTGGAGAACAGCATTTTGACAAGCGGAGCGGAATCTGCAGCGGCATAGAAGACAGAGTATGTTAGATGAATGGCGCACAACCAAAGACCGTAGATGACAGGAGAGAAGCAACTGACTCTGAAAGGAAATGAGAGATTTCAGCAAAGGTCGGCTCTTTCTCGGCAAGGCTCTTGAGGAGCTCCTTTTCGACTTCGAGAGCAGTTCTGTACCATGTGAAATTCATTTAGAGACACGGGTCCATGTATTGAAGTGTAAGACATTATCAGTTAGGATGCGGAGAATACTGACTGCCACGTATTCTGGAACGCGGACGCCATGCTCAGGACCACGGAGATCACACCCGCGTCAATCCACCGTTGACTTCGCCCGTCAGATGGCTATGGCTGGCTGGGAGTCTGCGGGCGACAGGAAGAGTGAACGAGCCATCAGTCAGTAAGACTAGTATATACAAAACAAGCGCAGACGTGAGGGGCGGTCAGGACTTCGGAGTGACAGCCAATGATGCGAGAGAAAAAGGGGCTGATGATGATGAGATGAGGATGGACTCCGAAGCGCAAGGACGAACAACGGAGGGGTTCGCGGCCGCCGCTCGTTGGAGAGAAAATCCCATATCACGGGAACTTTTCGACGCTCGTCCGAAAAATGGTTGAATGGCTCGGGATGGACGGCCGCCTGTGGCTGGTGCGTGTTCCATGATTGGCTGGACAGGCTGTGGCTGATGCCTGGTTCAGGCACCGAACCGTCCTTCGGTGACCGTACGGTACAATCCATACAGGCATACAATTTGCGTAATTGGCATAACTGCCAGATGAGCTATTGATCTTCCGTACCTACTACTATGAACATGGCGTTCCTTCGTACCTATAGGAAGGAACTTCTCGCCTTGAAAATGTCTCAACCGGGTTAGAGTCTGAAGGCCCACACACTGCTTGGCCACAGTACTACTAGAGCATCCTATTCTTAGTTGTCTGCATATTGTGTACGTCCACCACTCCATACGCATCTAGAGTTCTCTTTACACAGCCCCTAACGGCATCTTGCGAGAGCTTTACTATCTATTTACTACTTTAGTATTTCGTTGGATACTCCGTACTACTACTACCTATGCCGACCTAACCACCACCCAGTAAGCTTTCAGTCCTTTGGACCACTAAGAAGCTATGACAGCCGCTAAAGGCTCCAACGCTCAGTCTAAAACCAATCCAGCCTAGTGGGAAATGGTCGCCGATATTTGATGGATTCATCCATAGTAGTTAAGTATCAGCGTCACGGAGGTATCTACTAGATGGTAGAGAATCCCCTCCATTCGAACCTGTAAGTAAATAAGCTTCCATCATCCACCAAATCCCCTCCAAGAAGACGCTTAGACCCAGGCAGAAAAATACCTCCTTCACCAATGGCCATTCCCACATACCCAGTTGTCACGCCATTATCTGCGCACTGCAGACCCTCCCACTGAACTCGACCTATCACCGTCTGAAGACACCTCAGCAACCATCACCGCAAAAAGGCCAGCTCCAGCCCACCACCATCGCAAAGATGTCGAAGCGCTCTCGCAGCACATCCCGATCTCCATCCCCAGAGTCCTGGTCCAGATCCATCTCCCCGGCATCCTCAAATACGCCATCTCTTGGCCGGCCCAAGATCCATTTTCTTGATCCCACGGCACCAGTGGCGGAAGTCATGCATTGCTCGTTACCGCCTCACCGAGAAACGCTGTCTTTTGTCTCGTACGAAGACTACGAGGTTCATTATATGCAAGCGCATGTGAATCGATGTTCACAATGTGGGAAAAATTTCCCCACGGATCGGTTCCTGAATCTCCATATTGAGGAGAATCATGATGCTTTGGTTGCGACGAGACGGGAGCGGGGAGAGAAGACTGTATGTTTTCTTTTTGGGCCAGAGTTTACCCTTTTTCTTTAGTTCACTTTCCTGAAGAATTGCTAAACATGAGGCATATACAGTATGCATGTTTCATCGAAGACTGCGAGCGAGTATGCTCTACTCCCCAGAAACGCAGGATGCATTTGATAGACAAACACATGTTTCCCAGGGTACGTGCTACACAAGTTGCTCTTCTCAGCCGCTTCTCGGTCTCGGACTAATCCACCACAGACTTATAACTTCTACGTCGTAAACGATGGCATCGACAAGCAAACGTCTCTATTGCGATCGCCACATAATCACCGACGTCGCATATCGGCCGCTCTCAACTCCCCACAGGAGGGACGGTTACGGAATCGACAGACATCTGTATCTCAGGCTGAGTCGGGCTCGAATGTTCTGAAAGGTTCCGCGACTCGGAAAGACCCCGACGATATGGAAATTGCTGAGCTTGAATTGTCCATGTCTGCCTTACGATTTGTCCCGGTCAGTGTAGCGAGAAGTCGGGGTAAGGTTGGGAGCAAGTCTTGACCTTGACTATTGGATTTAGAACGGGACGGGAAGCCGGCGTTTATTTCGACAAGGAATGGGTTTAGGTTCATCTCGTAATGTGGCTACTACGTGGTACCTGTACGGGTTCTAAGTCTTTCCACAGGGTTTCGAAGATAACTGCACGCTTTCCTTTCATTACCGGCCATTGAAACGCAACATTTTGGATTCTCGACTGGAGAGTAGCCAATGTCCAAAGGGGCATGGAAGGAAGAGAATGGGGTGCAAGCTATATCTCAACATGTCAGCGAAGAAATGGGTTCCGGTGACCCCATCGCTTCCCTGGCTGCCATAGACTTCCAGCATCTCTCATGCTGGAAGGCAACCCTCATTGGCCTACCATATACCCTGTCAAATACGACGACTGGAACACCCACGCCGCTATCCCCCGAGAAAGACATAAAAATGTAGTTTATATACACAGAGTAAACTGGGAAAATAAAAATGTCATATCCGTGAAGACATGGGTATACAACAACACCAAGCAACATACTGAAATCACAAAAAGCCCGGGTGTCATTAGCAGGAAGGTCGGCCATTTGACCAAAGTCAGCAGGCAAGCCAAGCAACAAGTAAAACAAAGACGGTGCTTGAGCCCACTGGGGCTGTAAAGAGTCATTCATTGGTTGGAAATGCGGTATTGGACTCAAGCGGGGTGCAAGAGAACGTCAAGCGAAGTTGGCGGTTACAACTGCGTCTCCAGAAGATCGGCATAGGTATCGAGGCTTGAACCAACCAGATCTACGATCGCCCAGCTTGTGTTCCCCTTGAAGGTTCTTGCCCAAACGCGCACAATAGCAACGCTCAGCTGCTTCGCTTTGTAGGGATTAGTTATGAAGTCTAGGTCTGGTGGACCAGGCGGATCGACGGCCATGTCGGTTTCATCCATCATGCTCTTAATCCACAAAAGTAGCTTTCTTTCATGCTCCGATAGCCTCTGCTCGGCCTGAGTGACTGGTATAGACAGCAGCCACCGACTTAGTAGAAAAGCACACTCCAAGCTACACAGCGAATGCTGGATGCTCCAGAAAAATGAATGGGTCCTGGCCACGAAATCGATACCGAGGCGCACAGGAATCGAAAGTGCATGGGCGGAATGCAAGAGGGCCATGATCAGACGAGGGCTTCGTGCTACAGGTGCCGATTCACCCAGAGCCCTTGCTATTTGAATTGGATCTTGGGTGATGAGACGACGGCAAGGTCCCAAGTCAACATGCAATCTGATATAAGCGAGGCCAAGAAGGGCAGTGGACGTAAACGCGATCGGCCCTGCCGGATTTTGAGGGTCAATGCTAGATTCTGGAGTGCGTTTCCACAACGCCTTCCAGGCACTCAGAGAGTTGTCCAAAGCGGAAAGGTCTTCTTGGCGTAAACTGGTTCCATGCATACTTGGGGCAGAGAGACACAGCTGACGCGCGAAAAAGATTTGCTGGATGAGCGCGTGTATCAGAATATAGTTCCCAAGCGGGGATATCGGCGCTGAAGAAGTCGAGATACTGGATTTGAGAAACAGCCTGGAAAAGGCCTCCTGGAAAGAAACATCTGGGCCATGCCTCGCCCGAGCCACCCGGCGCCACTGAGCCGCATTGTTAGCCTTCCAAACATCATGCGAACAGGGCATGTTCAACTTCAGTTCAGCATTGAGAATCAAAGGAGGAATGTTGTACATGATGGAATGGAGGTTGAAGAAACAATAAACAATGAATTTGGTGCGCCGGTTGCCTTCTCTTCGTATCCAGTCTTCCCAGTTGCTCGGGTCGGAACTAAGAGGTGGCTCGATGAGACCATGTTCTCTTACGAGTCTCGCTAGCGTGCTTTGAAGCGAGAGCATCTCTCGTAGTAACTCTGGGTGTCTTTCCCAAGATGCAAACACCGTAAGCAGGAGAAAAGTTCGGATCACTTCCATGTGAGCATCCGAATCTTCAGGTGCATACCCAGAAGGGTCTGCTGGGTACGGCGTGGGGTGATGTTGCTGAAACGGGCTACTAGCATGATTTGAGGTCGCGGACGACCCGCGAGAGTTGTGGAAGCCGGATGCTGGGGATAGGAAGTTCCATGTCGGACAAGCCACTTGCTTACTGTCTCTGCGGTGGAGACGTTGAAGCAGAATGGCCTTCGCTGCATGGAAAAGCTCTATTCCTCGATTGTTTTCAAATCGATAGTGGGATCCTGCAGCCGCCAGCGCAAGAGTGAGCTCGGGAGAGCATTTTGCGACAGAGAGTGTAGGGACATGAATAAAGGGAAGATGCTCGTTTAGACCATTTATGTATCCGGCAAAGAAACGAGACAGGGCATGTCTCGAGGGTGGGACGAAATTTTTAGGAAGGATGTAAGCAAACTCATCGAGTTTGGATAGGAAGACCTGACGGTCTGTGTTGGATATATCCCAGGCAGGGCGAGGTCCTTCATCAGCGAAACCGAGGCGATCGTCTACCTCATGAGGTTCCGGCTGTAGAGATGGTAATCGTGATCCAAAGTTGGAGAACGACGGTTGTTCATCAGCTGCATTTCGTGGATCACTCATAAGTTCGGGACCGAGCCTCCCCATCTCACGGACGGGTGGCTTAGAATCCATTGGGAGAGTCGTCGGTAAGATTGGATCTTCAACCGTAGAAAACACGCCAGAATCCCAGTCGGACGAGAGGCCAACACTCTCCAGGAAGACGGTGAAGTCTTGGACGGGATCTCCTAGATCAGCGAGATCCAAGATGGAGGGTTCGACGCCATAATTATCGGTTATCGCTCTCTCTGGGACATGGGAAAGCGGTTGCGAGGGGCCCACGTTCTGCGAAGACTTCCGGATCGACTCAAGACTTTCTTGCTCACCCTCAAGGGCAACATGGCTCGCCGCGTGGGAAAGGAGGTTCAGGTCATACCCCCAAGAAGGGTTGAAATGGGTTGTTTCCACGATCGGGGGAGGCTGCACCTGCACCTCGGGCGGAGGCGGCGGAACGGGCTGTGCGTGAATAGGGACGGCGTCGGCAAGTTCTAGCATACGGGATTCATGGTGGGTGGGCTGTATTATAGGAGGTTGTGTCTGAGGGATATCATGGCTATTCTGGGCACGATGTTCCCGGTTGGCGGCGGTCTCTGTTGGATGGACTAGCCGCTCGTGTCGTACGAGTAGATCACTATGAAATTTCCCCCCATATTAGCGCGGGACGGCTCCAGCGATGCCACGCGGGCAGCAGCTTACCTCCTCGCGAAAGATTTGGAGCATATATCACATGAGAATGGCTTCTCCTTGGTATCTAATCCATACACGTCAATATCGCGTCTGTGGGAAGACCAGGGCCATCCGGGAAGGGCTTCAGGGTTACTCAACGGGTGCGGAGATGGCGCTGGAGGTGTTCCAGACGCGCAAAAGACCGGCTGCAGTATTCACAGGACAGAGACTTGCGATGGGCCGGTGTGCTTTTCTTCCTCACTTTTCCCGGGGTGCCTCTGTCGTCCTCCATGGCGAATTGCCTTGGAATTGGACCATGTCCTTAGATGGGATAACAGGCGAGCGGGGAAGAAAAACTGTGGGGTCAACATGAGGGGGTTTTGCGAGCACCGGTCACGTGGAGGGTTCTCCCGTCTGCTTCCGTCCAGCAACATTACTACATAGCGCAGCTTACAGTGTCAAGGGCTTCGTCCCCACGACAAATCCATGTAGGCTGGCAGCATCCAGGATCAATGTCAGGGTGGCTATGACGGCTGCATTGCGCACCGGTTAGGTCGCTACGCAGGATTCCTGCATCCTTTGGACGAGAATCGACTCCGCCATCCCCACCGGTGCGGAGATGTTTACTTTTGGGCGTCGATATCACGAATGTCTCCTCACCAAGGCCCGCATTTCATGGGGAGTCGATTGGGGTTACGGTAGTGCCTTGGATTCAACCTAAAAAGAGGGGAGGCGGGGAGGGCTTTGGAAATCATTAGGGTCGTACACACATTAACGGGGGTCAACATTCCTAATTATATACATCACACTCATTCCTCGGAGATATGATATCGTGTGCAACATATACTACTACTAGTATGTATGCCAGTCTACTTTGTACTCAGTCCAATGAACTCAATCATAGTAGTACCGACTTCACTGATTGTTGTCCCTCATTCTACATGAAGGTCCTTAACTTAATAGCCCCTACCAGTTGTTTGCTCCTCTGTTCTCCCCCGCTTTTTCCCTTCTGCGTACCCCAGTTGAGGACCAAATCAATGACATCCGCTGCATAAGAGGGAGAGGGCATGTCAAAGTCTGAGACACCGTTTATTACCTAGTCGGCGAGGGGAAATAGGGGACGGGATGCTCTTTTACGTTTCTGCTTAGCAATGATTACTGCAGCAGACGAATGTTTCATCTTAAGCTAGGCGGATGCCGAAGCATACGGGGTGAATCGCTGTTTCCCACCTGTCCCTGCCAATGTCTGCTAATTCTCTGGCGAGGAAGCTAGATGCACGCCGGTTTACCTTCGTCGTTGCTTGGCCAGTTGGCCCCTCCTCTTGCAAGCTCTTATCAGTCACCCCATGATCCTACAATCCCACGCAGGTTGGTCCTGAGTTGCTGCAGCCGAGATTGGGAGGGCGCCGAACACGGACGGCCGGATGGCTCAACTTTCGAACCGTCCGACCCCACCAACCCCCAGAACTCGGTACCGAAACGGGGCCACCATCTCATGTACTGTGTACTGCCTATGTAGGCTATAGATAGGTAGCATCATTAGCATGCTGACACCGATAGGAAATACTTCGGCGGGATTGCCGTAATCACCACATATACAACACGACAGAACGGATAATAACCAAACCTAAAAGGTATGTATTCATCTCATCTTGAAGGCTTTTTCTTCACCTATCCTTGCGGAGTACGAAAGCTATTATAAAGCCGAACAATTCCAGAGTCAGGAATTTTAGCGTCTCTCCTGTATTACCGTCGGGGGTTTGCAGTAGGCGGTATCGAATTATCAGTGCAGCTGTTGCGGGCCGCCTGGTCGAAGCCCCAGTTAAAGAGGGCGCATATTGAGGTGCATTGACAGTTGACACAGTGCAAGCTGCAATGTAGCTCAACCAAGACAATAAGAAGAGACAAATGCTCCGCTACACAGAGAAATCATCCTTCAGTGATCGGGCTAGTTCCGTCAGACTTTTCCTAAGTAACACATCGGATAGGGCTGCCGGCCACAGGGAGTGAAAGCTTTAGGGATGAGCAGAGTATCTATCGATTCAGAATTCGGACTACGCGATCTACCATAGGATCAGATCGATGGGGTCCCACCACCGAGTAAGACGCTTAAGGGGACGGCGCCTCGTATTACCTATTCCAACATCGGCAAGCAGCGATGGTTAGAGACAAACTAGGGCCAAGTGCTAGGTACATACCTTGCCTGTATCTACCTAACCTTGATTAAAGTAATTAGACTTTGAGTGGCCTAGAAAGTACCTAGACACACGGTCTCAGGGATCGCAGGAGAGGGATGGTAAGTGTCTAGTAGACTCTAGTAGAGATCTAATAGTCGTAGGTGGTGGTGCGGGCATACTAGTCAGGTGCTTAAATACTCCCGACACCACAAACTCAACCTTCCAGATGGTCAGCATCAGCTTGACAAGTTTTCAACTGGCGTACACGAAAGGTATCTCACCAGCCGTGATTGATATCGTCATCTGTCGATCTACTTTTCCAGATTCCAGTGAGAAAATAAACAAACCCCAAGCACCACCAGGGAAAGGTTCTTGGGAAGAACCAAGCCTCCGCCAGGCACAAACCATGGAACCTGCCCACTCGGACGGCTCAACCGCCTAAGAATAGCCTCTGGAAGGGAGGGATAGTCGGAGGGGGCCTTTGGGTTCATTGTTTCAGATTGGGCCCCTTGACAAATCATCCGCGGCGGCGTGTTTGAGAATGAGCCCGCTCTGGAGGACGCATGCCGGAGGAGCCCATCGTCCCCGACCGATCGGCCTAACAGGCTCCGTCAGATCCAGTCCAGTCTGTAAGCCAGAAACCATTCATTAGCCTCCGGACTGACCGCGCTAGATAGGAGGAGGCTGTCACTTCGGCTTTCGCTTTTCTCTTCCCTGCATCGTGATCGGTCGCTCCCTCCCCTCCTCCCCTCCTCGCATCGTCCTGCCAGCGCCAGCACCGCTGTCATCGCCTGTCGCTGCTCCAATCCGCCTCAACCTCATAACCTCAACCGCCCGTCTCATCCCCTTGTTGGTCTCCCTCGCTCCTGGTGGGAGGACGGACTCTTATCGGCAATAGCGTCAGGTCGAGAACTTTCCTAGTGCAGCCCAGACCTTGGGCAGAGCGACACAAAGGAAGACCTGGTCTTTGAAGCAGCAGCACAGACACCCACCACCTATCGTCTCCCCTTCCGGTTGGATGCACCTGTGATAGTGATTCGGCCTGAAGTGTAAGTCGTCATATGGTCCCTCCACAGGCGCCTGCCCCCCCCGCGGGTGCCCCCAACCCGGTCTTTGTTATCAACGTGGACGCCGCATTTTGGACTGACAGTTACGCGATAATCCTAAAGGTACAGTTCTGGACCATGCATTAAACGTCACAACATCTCCGCCCAGTCCCTCTTCCTCCAGTCGGGGGTGGTTCCGAAGGCATCGTCAAGGTTATATACACATAGTGGCAATAGACTAGGTATACGATTTCCATCGCAGATTTTGTCGCCATCCTTGCAGGGCTTAAGTACGGCAAATAAAGACCAGAGTTTTCTCATTCGCGACCTCTATAATTTTCAGCCATGCTTGCAAAAGCAACCTATAACCCGTTGGGTGTATCTGCAACCCAGACGCCAACAGCCTCCTACTATACTGGGTCATCGCAGAAGACTACCGCGGTCGGAGATACACAAAAGGGGATGATGTTTGTCAGCCCTACCGAGTCGAGTTTCTCCGACGTGTACGATGGGCTTGATGCTGTGCGGTGAGTCTTGCCCGCATTTGAATCTGACGTCGAAAGTTGCGGAAGATTGACCCCCACAAGGTCTTGGGATGAGAAACAGGTCATCGCCTGGCTTCACAGCATAAACTGTGGCCAATACGAGGCATTGTTCAAGGGTACGTACAACATCCCATCACCCCATCCGAGTTTCCGTGTGGAAGGCGCTGACCGACTCCAGCGAACAACTTCAATGGTAATAACTTGATTGAATGTGATCAGAAGATCCTCCAGGAGATGGGCATCAAGAAGATTGGTGACAGAGTGCGGATTTTCGTGGCCATCAAGCAGCTCAGGAACAAATCGGTTCTCAATCGCAAGTCAAGGAATCTCGTGAGTTGGATACGTCATCGGTTTGAGACAACTTGTACTCACCATTATGCAGAATTCATTAGCTACGCTTGAGTCCGTGTCTTATACAAACGCCTCGTTGGAACCCTCGCGTCCCCCTAATCACCGACAGACTTCAAACACTCGCCGCTCGTCTCGAGCGGCCGAGACTAGCTCTCTCACGTACTCTGCCAACAGGCCCTCATCACGGCCAGAGTCGCCACTGCGTCCTCAGCAGTATGTCGCCAACAGCCCCATGGAAATGGGACGAATGGAACAAGGGCAAAGTTACTTTAGTCACCCGTCATCTAGTAGCTCGATGTCTAGCCGGAAGCCAGGAACTCCCAGCGAAAGATCCGGGTCGCACCTGAGGCAGAACCCTAGTTTGGATGGCATGACGATGGGTCAGTTGCCGACAAACTCGCCCGTCATCAGAGTGATTTACACTGGAGGACAGACCAAGATGCTGGACATCAAACACTGCAAGACCGCCGATGAGATCATCCTTTGCGTACTAAAGAAACTGCAGCTTCCCGAACATCAGTACCGCAATTATTGCTTTTATGTTTTGGACGGCCTGGAGCCAGATGCTGCCCATTGCAGAAGACTGACGGATCAGGAGCTCCTAGATGTATGCGAAAGCCCACACAGGTCCGAGCGCGGCCGTCTTATCCTTCGCAAAATACATGCCGGGGAACCAGATCCAGATGAGCTTCGCCGCGCTTCTCAACTGGCGGTAGAAGGAAGTCAGCTGGCCCACATGAACGCTCTGAGCAGCTCGAATGTGCGCAATCAGCTAAAGATCCAACAGTTGACCGGAGAGCCCTGGCACAATATCAGGCAGCCCATGTCACCTGTCTCTTCCCGACACAACCAGACCCCGAGTGAGCATGATATACGACCACCCATGAATGTGGAGCGCCAGGTAGGCAAGCTACGATCCTTCTTCGGTGCCCGTCCACCTAGCGAAATGATCATCCACGAGATCACATCTTACTTCCCTAGCCACCAGAGGGAGGAAATTGAAAAGACTATGCGCATGTCGGTCCGCAGATCTCAGCGCCTAAGCCGGGCTGCGAGCCGCATGAGTGTCGTCAGTAACACAAGCTATGCATCTAGCTTGCGAGACGCTCCCCCTATTCCCAGCATTGCAGATACTTGGCTCAATACGGGAGGACCACCTCGTGCTTCAAGGCCACTCTCAGTGTCCAAGTTCAGTCTTCCTACCGCGACATACAGGGATTCCATCGCCTCCAGCTCTCTTCAGCCTCTCCAGGAAGAGTCGCCTATTGAACCCAATCGTAAATCATATGTTTCCTTCGATAGTGGCTCGGATGACCCCACCACTTCACGCCAGAGCCTTGTGGACGAGAATGCAAGTGTTGCTGCAACAGATGGAGGCTCATTCAATGAACGTTTGAGTATCCTCGTAGCAGAAGATGGGGAAGAGGAAGACGATGGTCTTAACGACTTCTTGGCTGGAAACAACTTTGCCCCCAAGAACTGGATGAAAGGATCTCTAATCGGTGAAGGTTCTTTCGGCAGTGTCTTCCTCGCTCTTCATGCCATAACTGGAGAGCTCATGGCTGTGAAACAAGTTGAAATCCCGTCCGCAACCAAGGGCACGGAGTTCGACAAACGGAAGAACAGCATGGTTACTGCCCTTAAGCACGAAATTGAGCTTCTGCAAGGCTTTCATCACCCGAACATTGTCCAGTACCTGGGCACCGCTGCTGATGACCAGTATTTGAACATTTTCTTGGAATACGTGCCAGGAGGGTCCATTGCGACAATGCTCAAGCAGTATAACACTTTCCAAGAGCCCCTGATAAAGAACTTTGTCAGGCAGATTCTTGCCGGTCTCTCTTACCTCCATAGCCGTGATATAATCCATCGCGATATTAAGGGTGCCAACATTCTCGTCGACAACAAGGGTGGGATCAAAATCTCCGATTTTGGTATCTCCAAACGAGTCGAGGCATCTACTCTCCTTGGAGCCCGAGCCAGTGGCGGGGGTGGTCATGCGCACCGAGTCTCGATGCAGGGCAGTGTGTACTGGATGGCACCTGAAGTGGTCCAACAGACAATCCACACCAAGAAAGCTGACATTTGGAGCTTGGGCTGTCTTGTTGTCGAGATGTTCACGGGCGCCCATCCCTTCCCTGCTTGCAGTCAGTTGCAAGCCATCTACGCCATCGGCAAAGAGAAAGCCAGACCTCCCGCTCCAGAGCACGCGAGCAAAGAAGCCGTTGCGTTCCTGGACATGACTTTCCAAGTCGATTACGAGAAGAGACCGGCCGCCGATGAACTCCTCAAATGCCAATTCTTGGCCAACCCTCTCGCATAAAATTGCATAGCTCCGGACCTCCTCCGGACAGTATATTGACGATGAATTTATTCCCGATGCTTAATCGATTGGTAGGTTTGTGGAGAATCGAATACCCCCTTGATTTGCGTGCGTTTCTTTCGTTTTAATGTCCCCGCATCCTCATCATCACTCCCTACATTATTTGCCTTGCTACTTTTGACACAAAAGCACAATCATAGCGGCCGACTCCCCCCGCCATCTTCTATCTGGCTTGTTGACAAGTCATAGTGGGAGTCGATTCATTCCATGTACAGAGCTGCAGCGTGTCCTGATTCCTCCTCTTAACTGTAATGGCTTTGTTATGCCGCGATTCGTGACACTAACGAATAATTGTTATTGCCCCGAAAAAAAGGGCACACTTTATATTTAGTTGATAGACTAACTAATTGGACGATTGTTGATGTTGATACGTGAGTGCCTACTTGGTTGAATCATGGGCCGATTTGAACAGTAATTGAAATGTGCAATTGAAGTACCAAAGCAGAGCGTAATTTACATAGATCTAACAACACAAATATATCCTTCATGTTACATATTCAGGGCCAACACGGAAGTCAGAGAAGATGATGATAAGAGTTTGCTCAAGAGATCAGGATCGAAAGAGACACCGTCTATGCCAATGACATTCTTAACGCATGTGCGCGGGGGTGGTGGTATATTCTCGCTTTCTTAGTTGACCATCTTGCCGTAGAAGGGAACACCCATGGCACTGAGCAAGAGACGGGCATCCTTGTCAGTGGCAGCGGTGGTGTGGATAGTGATGTGGCAACCAGGGATCATCTTGGGGGGGTACCTATTTGAAGATTGAATCAGTATTCGTTGCTTAGATATATCACCGGTAAGAGTGAAAGAAGGGGAGTGGGCTTTTACATGTCGTAGTTCACCTCAATCTCAGGGAAGAGGGCCATCTCCTCCGGCTCAAGACCGAAAGTGATGTTTCCACTGCTGTCACCACTGCTACCCTTCACACCCTGCCAGTCCTTAAGCTTGGGCATCACGATATCAACCAGCTTTCCAAAGAAGTGCTGCATGTTCTCACCGCGCAGCTCCGCCTTCACGGCAACGGTATCACGACCAGGAGCGATATGCCACTGGGCAACGCTAGTCTTCGACTTGAACGTCTCCACCTTGACGTTGGTGACGGCTTGCAGGGCCATACCGGCAACGTGTAGCCATGATGAGTTTTCTGTGGCAGCCTGCTTGACGTAGCTGTGGAGAGTGATGCGCTCGATCTTGGGGATGTTGTTAAATGTGATCGGTTTGCGGAGAAGGCGGAGAACGTCACCACCACGGGGGCCACGAAGAGGTCTGTTCTTGTGGTACGGAGAGCTTTCATCCCATGTACGGAGACGAGGGGCCTTCGGTGGGGGTTTGAAACCCGGGGGGTTGTGGACGTAGAGGAGGGTGAGGATGTCCGATGCGACAGTTGATTGCCAGGTCTGCTCGACACGGGGGAGGGAGAAAGGGCCGGGGACAAAGACACGAGAGGAAGGGTCAGAGGGCGGAGGAGGCCGGTGAGGGTGGAGAGGACCACGGTCGTATTTGGGGGACCGGAATTGATAACTAGGTGTCGACGTTAGCGATGAAGTCGGATCAATAGAAGGAGATGCTAGAGCGCCGGGCCATCTCAGGCGCAGACGTACCGACTCCGGGGTAGTTGGGTTTTGCGGGCTCTGGCTCGTTCAATAGGCTTGAAGGATGTCACCACGTCCTCAGACAGGGTTGTTGACAGAGAGGTCGACTCCAGGTCATTGAGGGCGGCGGACGGGGATGTCGACGATGCTTGATCGGAGACACTGCGTCGCCAGCAGAAGGCCTGGTGGCGCGAAGAGGGCACCAAGGCCCGTGGCAATGACCTTGCCAGGTATCTGGAGGGTTCACTGGCAGCCATTGGGGTCCACAGGGGGAGTGGTTTGCTGTAGACTGGTCGAGACTGGGCTCCAAAAATTGTTTCGCGGACTGGCGAGCATCGACTCTTTCGGGACAGCATCACGTGCTGCCGCCGGGGACCTGGCCTTGCTGCCTGAGGGATCAGGCATGAAAATCATCAGGCAGCAAACGGGCGCTCCGCAGACGGGGATCCACATGTGATCAGCTTCGTCATCCCCGCCACCAGCAAGCTTATCGTCAATGCGCTGCGATCGCTGCGATCGGCTGGGAAGGTCTTCTGATGGGCGGCTCCTTCAACCACCTCACATATCCTCTTTATTGCCTCGAGCAGGCTTCCTTTTTTCCTTCCATCTGCCTTTGTGCGACTGAGACCTTGTGGCGGTGCATGTGATGTCACAGATCTCAGCTGGTGCCTAGTATACGAGGGGCTCTGCTAATTGGACATCGCGGGGAAACCATCGCAACGAAAAATCTAGAAGAAAAATAGGTTGAAATCAGGGACACAGTCATCGGTCTTAATAGCCATCTGATATGTGTTGTGACTCCACAGACGGATCTCTTCGCGTGCTCCATCGGAACTTTGGAGCCTGAGCAAGGATTTATATAGATCCCCCACTTATCGATGCGTCGCAGACTCCACACTTTGCACACTTGTCTGTCTCCCCCATTGTCTGATTAGGACACATGTGCCGTTGAAAATGAGTGGCATACACAGGTTTCTCACCAGGCGTGAGAAGAAAAACTCCAAAGAAGAGGTACGGGGCGAAGATTCGCCGATTGCTTTTCCGAGAATGCCTTACTCATGCTAACGATCCCCCTCATCCAGCCGAACCTCCTTTCTCGACCCCATTTCCGTGGGTTTTTCTCATCCGATAAGATACCGGCCGGAGACGTCAACGAGGAGGAAAAGAAGGTGAATAATAGATTCGGACACGGTCGATCGTTGGTGTTGACGAGAAGTAGATAAAGATCCTGGAGCAACGTGTCGCACAGCTTGGTATCACTGGCTTGAAACACGAACATTTCAGCTATGCCCTGCAATCGGAGCATGCACAGGGCGATGTAGACAAGGCGTTTGACATGCTTATGATTCTTGAAGACGCGATCGAGGGCATCATAAGAGGATACACGCCAACCACGAAGCTTCTCGGGGCGGTAAATCGCGAAGGAGTCACTTGCTACCTAGATGCGCTGCTCTTTGCAATGTTTGCGCGGTTGGACTGCTTTGAGGCAATTCTCTACAAATCGTTCAATGACGAGCCACGTCGGAAATTATCGATACTGCTACGATTATGGGTCAATCTGTTGCGATCGGGGAGACTTATCACGACGGACCTTGTGCGTATATGCCCCATAAATCTGTCTTCTGCGTATCAAAGCTGACTATGAACCCAATCTAAAGACAAAACATTTGCAGGATGCCCTTGCAGAATGCGGCTGGGAAGACGCGGCCAAGCTTCGCCAGCAGGATACGTCAGAGGCGTTTACCTTCATCACGGAAAAGCTAGAGTTGCCGCTCCTCACATTGAAGATGGACATCTACCACACCGGGAAAGAGGATGTGAGCGGTGATCATAAGTTTATCAATGAAAGATTGCTAGAAGTTGCGATACCAGAGCCCGCTGATGGCCAGACTGTGACCCTGGAAGACTGCCTGGAGTCGTACTTCAACAACAGGATTGAAGTCAAGAGATATCTAGAGCGGCGTTACACCGTGGGGTCGACTAAATCCATTGATTCGTTGGCCAAAGGCTGTACGACCCACGTTGAGGCCATCGAGGTCGGCTCACCTTTGTCGCCATGTTCGAGCCAGTCACCTTCTCCGCTGGAGGAAATAACACCGGTGGCTTCCCTGTCAGGAGTGGTCGACTCGGGCCCTCCGCCATATCGACGGAGCAGCATCGTTCAGGAGCGATTTTTCCCCGATGATTCAAAGGCGAAGGATGGCGCGATTGTGTCTCAAAGGAGAGGCTCATACAGGAAAGAAGTTATGATGCCCGCATGGCAGTTTTTCAGTTTAATACGTGAGGTCTGCCATACTATATATGCCACGGAAATGCTGACACAATTGTAGCATGGTATACGGACAATACTCCCACAAATGATGCCCAAGTTGCCGCGCACTTTTCTTCGAAGCGACCAATTTTAGGCATGTGTCTAAAACGCTATTCCATGTCACCGAGTGGAAAGGCAGTCCGACTCGATACAGCTATAGACATCCCTACCGAAATAGGACTGCCCCATTTTATCCAGGATGACAGCATGCACGAGGAAGGCCCCATTTACGGGAATTTCAAGCTGTCTTTGCAGGCCATGGTGTGTCATCGCGGCAACTCAGTGGATTCAGGGCATTACATATCCATTGTTAGGGGTACTAGTGCTGGTGCACCTCCGGCTAGTTCCCATGGTCCGGACCAGGAGATGACCTCTCCCGACGCGTCAAGGTATTGGATGCGGTTTGATGACCTAGCAAAGGAGCGGGTTACGCTGGTCGACATTGAACAGGCCATGAAACACGAATCGCCGTATCTCTTGTTTTACCAGATCTTGCCCATCAATGAAGATGCTGCTGCTGCCAATCTTTTCGACAAGCCGCCCTCTTCCGAAATGTCGGCAGATTCTCGAGAATCGGAAGTTGGCATTGCGCAGGGGCTACATAAACCGTCGATAGACGAGATCGGCGGTGATCGCGCTGAGGGGTACGCTTCTGGACGGCCAAGTTTCGAAATTACAGGCCCGGATGGTGCGGACCCTGCGCCCATGGGCCAGAACAGCCGGAAGCAAAGTGTAGCGTTCTCTGAGGTTTTTGATCCAGGCTCGATGCAATCTTATCAGTCAACTTCGCCGAGACTCACTCCACGAGACGACGACGGCCGCGGCTCGTTCTCGTTTTCCCGGCGCAGTTCTCGAGGCACAAGAAGCACTCCAGGCAGCCGCGCAGGAAGCCAAGCCAGCGAGAGCAGGATTGGCACTACTTTCTCACGGTTTACCGGGCGACTTAGCCGGGATAAGTTCACTGGCGATGGACTCACTGAAGGCGATGGCGATGAGTTGACGGAGACTGAGCTTGGTCTGGGCGAAAAGTTCGCCCCGCCTGGCAGCGAGCGCAAGGGTCGAAGCCCCAGACGGGCTAAAGATTCCGAGAGAGTCAGAGATAAGTTGAAGGACAAATCGCGGGAAAAGATTGGGCGTAAACTCGACCGGGAGTGCGTTGTGATGTGACCACGTTGATGACGATGATGAACCCATCTTCATGTTTCGCATAGCTTTGCGTTTGTCTTTACCCTGACGCGCTATAATACCAGGTTGCATGTTTGAAGGATAAGGGAATCGATACCCAGGCATGGTGCATGTTGTGAGTGTGTGTTCTCGTTGAGGTATTGCATCGGCGTTCTGTAGACTGCATTGCGGGTCAATAGAGTCACGTGGGTAAGCTGCTGAGCGTATGTAACTGTTATAGAGCCCCATAGCACCTAATTTGACGCGTTTGGGTGTATATTCCATGGTTGGGTAGTTACAGGGTCGTAGGGCCTGACCGGTATAGAGTTGAGCTGCCTCAGGCACACATGCCAAGGCATGCCAGCTCCGCCTCGGGCGAGCTGCCCCCATCCTCAAATCGCCTATCTCCAGCTTGCCTGGCTGTTTCAAACTCGTCCGGACAGCTCCACTCAGGCTTTCCCGTGTGGTCAAGCTATGAAATAGGACCGTCCTCGACAATTGGCGCATCATGGCGCTGGAGACATCCAGCGGATATGTTGCTCCCAGCAACCTCACCGAGCCTCCTCCGGACGCCGCCCTCTCCATGTTCGATGTCCGACATGTGCAGTTGCAATTCCCGCTGGCTGCGGACTTCGTCGCAGCGCAGGTCGCTAACAATGTGTTGATCCTGGCGCTGTCAACGGGACGCATACTGCGCATCGATCTAGATACCCCTGAAGATATCGACGGTTCGTGGATCCTATGACGGAATGGGCTTCCTTGGGTGGATGGTTCCGCACTCGTTGCGATACTGACTCGGAATCCCTAGATATCGACCTCCCCAAGAAATCATCGGAGATAGGCGTCATACGCCGAATGTTCCTGGACCCTTCTGCGTCTCATCTGATCGTCACCACCACCCTCGGCGAAAACTACTACCTCCATACCCAGTCCAGGCAACCCAAGCCACTGTCGCGGCTGAAGGGCGTTTCGCTCGAGAGTGTCGCGTGGAACCCCTCCCTCCCAACAGCTTCGACAAGGGAGATTCTTTTGGGAACAACGGATGGCCAGATCTGGGAGGCCTACATTGAACCCTCGACCGAATTCTACCGTCGCGAAGAGAGGTATGCGCATGCTATCTACAAAGCGCCAGAGGCCTCGCCAGTGACGGGAATCTGGGCAGAGGCAATACCTTCCAAGCCTGAGCTGAGACGAGTGCTAATCGCGACTCATGGCCAGCTCCTGTGTTTCTCGGGACGGACAGGGAGATACGGGAGAGAAGGGGGAAGTCCCATCTATGCGGACCTTTTCCAACGTGAAGCACCCGTGGTCCATGAGATCCAGAAGCCATCTAGCGCCGCCCCGTCAACGCTGGCTATTTCGCCCATTGTGCCCGAGGGCCAGAATGTGAGTGGTCAACCGGAGAATGAGTTCGCATGGCTCAGTTCACAAGGTATCTATCACGGACAACTCCCATACTCGACGCAGAAACTCACCCAGCCATTCGAAAGCTCGAATATGCTGCCGCGATCGATGTTTCCGGCCAGTGAATCTTCGCGAGGCGGCAAGAAGCTCATACAGGACCCAATAACTGCCATGACGCTGTCTCAGTGGCACATCCTAGCCCTTGTGGAAGGAAGGGTTATCGCTGTCAATCGGATGAATGAGGAAATTGTGTACGATGAAGTAGTACTTGAACCGGGCCAAAGTGCTCTGGGTCTCTTGACGGATGCGATGCAGCACACCTACTGGCTGTTCACCAGCCAGGAGATCTTCGAGATCGCTGTTGAGGACGAGGATAGAGACGTTTGGAAAGTCTTCCTGCAGAAACAGATGTTTGACGAGGCTCTACAGTACGCTCGTACTACAGCGCAAAAGGATGCTGTTTCCACCGCTTCAGGCGACTTCCTCGCCAGCAAGGGCCGTTACCTGGAGGCGGCTAATGTCTGGGGCAAGAGCAGTAAAGGGTTCGAAGAGGTCTGTCTGACTCTGATCAACCGGGGCGAGCATGATGCCCTGCGGAGGTACCTTCTTGGCCAGCTTTCGACGTATAAAAAGTCCTCGTCGATGCAGAGGATAATGGTTGCCAGCTGGCTTGTCGAGGTATTTATGACGAAGTTGAACTCGCTCGATGACAACATCGCCACCAGGGCTGAATTGGCGGAGGGAATGAGCACGGAGGAGGTCAAAGATGAGCTGGGCAGTGTGCGGGCCGAGTTCCAGGAGTTTGTCACCAAATATCGGGCCGACTTGGACAAGAAGACCGCATACAACCTCATCAGTAGCCATGGCCGGGAGGAGGAGCTGCTTTTCTTTGCCACGGCGGTCAATGACCACAGCTATGTGCTGTCCTACTGGATCCAGCGGGAGAAATGGTCCGAGGCGCTCAATGTTCTACAGAGACAGAGCGAACCCGACGTGTTCTACAAATATAGCAGCGTCCTCATGACTCATGCTGCAGCGGGACTGGTCGACATCTTGATGCGGCAGACCAACCTTGAGCCGGAGAAGCTGATTCCTGCGTTGCTGAACTACAACAAGACGGTAAATGTTCCCCTTGGCCAGAACCAGGCTGTGCGATACCTGAACTTCATCATTGTCAACCACCCGAAACCGTCAGCGGCCGTCCACAATACCCTGATATCAATCCACGCATCGAGTCCCTCGTCCTCAGAGGCAGGGCTTCTCACCTACCTTCAGTCACAACCGTCGTCGCCCCCCCCGTACGATGCCGACTTCGCCCTCCGTCTTTGTATTCAACACCAGCGCGTGCAGTCGTGCGTCCACATCTACAGCGCCATGGGACAATATCTCCAGGCGGTGGAGCTGGCTCTACAGCATGACGATATCGAGTTGGCCGCCATTGTGGCCGACCGACCGGAGGGGAACGACAAGCTCCGGAAGAAGCTCTGGCTCCTTGTGGCGGAGAAGAAGATCCGCCAGCCTGGAACGGGCATCAAAGACGCGATCGAATTCCTGCGACGATGCGAACTGCTCCGCATCGAGGATCTCATCCCGTTCTTCCCAGACTTTGTCGTCATCGACGACTTCAAAGACGAGATCTGCAGTGCGCTGGAGGACTACTCTCGGCATATTGATGCCTTGCGGCAAGAGATGGACAACTCGGCCCACACGGCACGTCAGATCCGGACGGAAATCGCGGCCCTGGATACGCGATATGCCATTGTCGAGCCCGGGGAGAAGTGCTGGCTCTGCTCGTTGCCGGTGCTCAGCCGGCAATTCTTCGTCTTCCCGTGTCAGCATGCCTTCCACAGTGACTGCCTGGGCAAGGAGGTGCTAGATGGCGCCGGTGGCAAGAAGAAGTACATCCGCGACCTGCAAGCGCAGTTGAACAAGGGGACGGTAGGTGCCTCACGTCGAGAGGAGATTGTACGGGAACTGGACGGGCTAATTGCAGAGGCCTGGTAAGCCATCCATCCATCCTTCTTTTCTCACATCTCTTCACCCACTAACATCATCTACAGCGTGCTCTGCGGCGACCATGCAATCAAGCAGATCGACCAGCCGTTTGTTTCGGAAGTAGACGGGGCGGATGAATGGGCATTGTAGTTCGGCACGTTAACCCAGCCTACTTATGGGGCATGTCTTCTTTTTTCCCGGTAGCTAAGTATGTTCTCTGGTCGTACGATGGGCACCTTGCATTGTCAGCGTGAACAAATCATTTCTCTTGCCTTGATTGCCCGGTATATAATATGCAATATCAACATGGACATAGCCTTAGCGTAATCCAATGGCTGTAGCAGCAGAGCACTACCTAGGCCCCCATGTCTAGCTCTCGATACCTAGTAGCTACTAGTAGTAACACTAACAACACAATCCAGTAGCAAGGAATTCACCCCCACCCCCTGTCCTGTATGTACATCCCCCCTCCCCCAAAGCACCTTGCTGATCCGCTCCACCTGAGCGTATCGCCCGCCTACGTACTTACACCGATTACCCACCCTCCTGCATCTCGACAGGGCTGCAAGCCTGCAACCAGCACACAGCACAGTGTGCACAGCCCACACAGACAGACATACGTACAGTAGGTAGTCAGTAAGTTATACGTACTGTATGTATGTATGTATGTATGTATGTATGTATGTATGTATGTATGTATGTGGGTGTGTGGGTATCTCCACCTTTCCTGCAGAGTTGTGACGACCACTGTTGCTATCTACCTATCTACCTACTTGCTGCTGCAGGCTGGCTTACATAGTTGTAGGATGCATCCAAGCGCCCGCTATCCCTGTCTTGTCTTGTCTTGTGCGCCACGCTGACGAGATGATCGGGCCAGAACGTCTGTTTATTATATAGTATATATGTGTGTGTGTGTGGGTGTGGAAGGGGTGAATGTAGGGATGAGGATTTAATTCGGGTTAGTTTTGTTCTGGACTGGACTGGATTGTGAGGACATAGTATGTTGTAGGCAAGATAGATTTGTTGGGGATGAAGAATAGTAGGTAAAGCAAACACGGTAGGTCGGTAGGTCGGGACTTGGGAGGTAGTTTAGCTACCTGGTTAGTTACTTCAGATGTGGAGATATGTAGGTAGGTACCATGCTGTGTTCCGGAGATACATATGATCTATCTGTACGGAGTATGTACTAATAGATATGTTGTATACCAAACCTTACGGGTTGGTTTGGTGGCTGTTTTGCAGTGGGGAAAGCGTATGTCGTGTGTCCGAATGGGATGGATCATATTTGTCTGAGACAGGACAGGAGCAGAGCAGAGGGAGAGGAGGGGGAGGACAGTGCGGGATTATCTTGCATGGATTTGAAGTCTGAGTCTGCGTCCTGAATCTGAGTCGGGAGTCTTGGATTTTGTGGGGTTGGGGTTGGGGTTGGTTTGAGTCTTTGAGATGTGATTGTTCCGTTTGATGGAAATTCTGAGATTTGGGAGTTGAATACGGATCCATGATACTACGTACGGAGTGATGGGTTGTACGGAGTATTGGATGGATGGATGGATGAATGAATGAATGAATATAGAAACTCTCACCCGATGTTGTTGAAGAAGTTTCTCCCTCTTTCGGTAACAACCTAGAAACCCTGAAGAACCGGGGAAAAGAACAGCGATTCCAATTCTGAGGGTATGTTGTTAGGTAATTTCTTCACGCCCAACTGGACTTGGTTCGTTACGCAATCCCCCTCAAAAATGAGTCTCCCAACGGTCGGCAAGGAGTCATGGAAGTCAACCTCCCCTCCCGAACTTTATCCAGAAATCCGGGGAACACACACTTACTAGGAGTACCTACTCCGTACCTACTCCGTACCTACTCCGTACCTACCTACCTACTACTGTCTTTCTCACATTCCCTCACATTCCACATTCGCTCAGGGAGGAGGATGATCAAACAACCAACCTAAGTTATGTAGGTAACTACTAGTATAGCCCCTAGCCAATGTTCTCGTTTGTCCAATCCAGGTGGCTTTCTAACCGCGGAAGAAGGAAGTCAATCCCATTAGTTGATTCGGATTGTTGTTGGGGGGGGAAATTCTGGATGGGGCTGGGTTGGGGGTTGCTTGGCCTATCGGGCGGAGAGATTCAGAACCGGCCTGCAGATCGTGCGGGGTAAGATTGGCGACTATCTCTCTATCGGTTTTACAGTTGACCTGCTATCAACTGATGGGACTTAGTGATGGTCGTGATCGGCCGTGGAATGATGAATATGAATCATGTCGCGTGCTCTAGTGGATGGATTGTGTGTGTGGATTATATTTGCTTATCTGGGTTCAGGATTGAAGACTTGGAAGGATATATACGTGATAATGTATTTAGACTTAGAGAAGAGAGAGAAAGAGAAAGAGAGAGAGAGAGAGAGAGAGAGAGAGAGATTGCGTCTTTATGTCATTATGATCGTTCTCGAACATCACTATCAAGGATGTTGTTATACGAGATAGATGGTAGGGGTTGCCCTTATCTCCCTGACACCCTGAAGAATGGTGAGATAGTCGCCTTCCATGGTGCAACCTCCCGCACTCAATTCCTCCCTCCTGGTCCCAGAGATAGAGTTTCGAACCTTACTCCGATCAACTCGCAGAGCCACTGGCTATCTTCATGTTCCACCGATACGCCCAGACGGGGCTGATAGACACCTCCTCTATCATTGGCGTTCCAGCCATTCTACGCCGTGCTCCATCGGCTGATAATCATCGCCTCCGATAAGGGGCAAGATACCCAAGGTTCAGACTTCGTTACGACCCCAATCTCAGATCCTAGATAGAGAGAGAGAGAGCGAGAGAGAGAGCGAGATAGCAGTTACGTTGCTCCACCGGGTCACGTTGCCGCTGAATCTTGCGGTTCCATGGGAGAGAATGTTAGCCAGAACTCTGCTGGCGAGACCGAAGAACCAGGTGACCCGGACACCAAGGGATTCCTGGGGCAGCAAGAAACCGATGGAAACCGATGGAATCACCCCCAAACGAATCGTGTGTCAGCCACCACTAGAGATTCAAAGGAACCGAGCAGGATGCTGGATGATGTGACCATCCGGGGGGGGGGGGGGTGGGTGTGGTAGGGCCAGGGCCACGGTGCTTATCGCGTGATGCCGGCGAAACAGCCACCTGGCAGAATGGCTAGGAGGAGCGAGGGTTCCTTAGTCAGTAGGCTCTACGATTCCACGATTCCACGTATGCCTTAGGTCGCTGATGACCACCTCATCGCCCTTGGCTGCCTACTGCCCGTCCGTCGGCGTCGGAGACAGACAGCCTGCATGATCGAGACACGCAACTCGTAGCTGCAAGGACGAAACCTTCCCGACACCCCTCGGGAGGCGGTCAAGCTGCCACTAATGCACTGGCTCACCGCCAGCATCTGCCCATCTTCCTCCCAGTTGGGCCCGGCATGCAGCCCGGAGCCATGCCAGCCACGGGGGCGCCCTGCTGCCACTGCTTTCTTGCGTGAATACTGTGCAGTTTTCTATTTTTTTTTTTTTTTTTTTTTTTCAATTTTTGTTTTTGTTTTTGTCTCCGAGCATGTCAACTGTGCCTGTGAGAGGCTGGCTCTCATCCATTCACCTCGTTCTAGATAGTTGTACACCCTGTATACCCACTTGCCAGGAGTCGGGACGGAGGATAACCCCATGGCTGGCGGCCTTCTGTGTACCTCCAACCTCCTCCATCTCCCCATCTCCCCATCTCCCCATCTGTCATATGTTGCCCTCGAGGTCTCCACTGCGATCGATAGTACGATCAAAAGTTGGTCCCGGAGTCTGAGACGTAATCCCCAGCATAACCCCGCAAATCCGGTTACAGAAATCGCGCGCGGTAAACAGGATCAACGTGGATCACGCAGGTTGTGCAACCAACAATGAACGTTGTTGATTCACACGGTTTCCCTGGTATCTGCTGGCCTGGAACCACCACCACCTCCTCCACACACCGAACCTTAGGTACTGCTTGGGAGGCTCCGAAGGTACCTGAAGCAGTGCTGACTTTTAGGTACTCTGCCCCGGTCGGGTAGAGACTCTCTGAGTCAGTTCTTTGTTGACTTGTTTACTTGTTACTGCTCCGTATGACCAACGATAGGGATCACCACTGCCGACGCTTCCCCCATACCTAGATACACCCTATCATCGAGGATCATCCACGCCCCCCGGGCCTTTTTCAGACAGGCGACCCAACCGAATGGTCAATTATTGGCCACGACGCCGTCCACTCGTTGCTTGCTTGGGGCTGGCGTCATGCAGCTGGGAAA
Source organism: Aspergillus carbonarius ITEM 5010 (assembly GCA_001990825.1). Lineage (NCBI taxonomy): Eukaryota > Fungi > Ascomycota > Eurotiomycetes > Eurotiales > Aspergillaceae > Aspergillus > Aspergillus carbonarius. The sequence goes on along the minus strand of KV907508.1, from coordinate 585,298 downwards.
TAGTGCCAACCGGGCCCGTCCTGATTGGTCCTGTCCCGCAGTAGCGTCACTCCAGGCACCGGAAAGGGCGTAGTCCTGCCGCCACCATGATTGCTCCGCCATCGGCCGAGGGAATTGTTATGAAAATGGAAACATGATAGCGATGCATCATCGCCCGTCGTCATCCGGCATCGAACGGACCAGTCTGGTGGAGTCCGTTCAGATGGATTCAGCATCGATCTGATCTGGTCCCGTTTGAGAGACGAGGGAGGGGCAGGTCGTTGATCATTATTGACAGGAATTCATCGTATTTACAATACCTAGGAGACGGGCGCGGGCGCAACCAGGTCCGCAGGCGCATTATTCCGTCATCGTTGAATCAATGGATGTAGGGATTAGGGACCAGGGGGGAAAAGGAAGGAGAAGCAGTTGCTAGATCTCTCACCTCTCATGGAGTAATTTGAGTCTGTCTATCAGTATCGTATCAGCGATGATGATGATGATGGAATACTTAGCTCGGATGGGGCGTGAGACCCTGCCGGGACCTGCAGGAACTTACCTTAGCCGGTAGAGTCGGTGCTGCCTTGATGCCCAGGCCGTATCTCCAAAGTCCTTGCTCAGCAGTAGTTTACTGGGCCGTCCGGCTTGGGGGAAACTTTAAACAAGCCCTTAACCTGTCTTGCTACACCTAGCAGTGACCACCTACTACCTACTGAATATGTAGGATGCATATTAACTTTCATGTTATCGAATGACCATCTATTAGCAATCTACTCCGTACTCCGTACAGTGATATGCAGTAGGTAGTAGCTAGTAGCTGTTTAAAGGACCATGCTGACAAAAAGTGGCCGCGATCAGGACAGGTTACATGTACCTGAGGCCCGGGGACGGGGGGGGGGGTGATGGTGATTTCCTTCCCCCCCCCAACCCGAAGAAGCTGTAAGCACGCATTCAATGACACATGCCCGAGCCCGTCTATCGCGAATTGTAACAGATCTCGTCATCAACAATGCCAATGACCGATCACTATTAGAAAGCAATAATGGGAATTGCGACGACCTGGCAACAATGGGAGGGGATGAGTCAAGGAGGGCTCCAGAGGAGCCAGTGGAGGAATGTCTGGCTGCTGAGGTGATTGATAGGCAGGAGGAACCAAAAAGCCTTCGTAATGACTGGAACGCTACTGAAACATTACTTTGAGCCATTAATGGCTGGGAGGTAGTGATTCCCGTGCTCCCGTGCTCAACAATCCATTCTTTGACCTTGCTGGTAGGTAGCCTGGTACCTCGACTGGACGACCCGATTTTGGGGAGGGTGGCTCAACCAGAGTTGTCCCGGAAGGGGCTTCATGACGATGCTGATGGAGTACGGTAGTCCTTTTTGCAGCGCGATGCTGAATCACCATCGCGGAGTCTTCTGGCGACTGCCAGACGGTGATTCATTCAGGGGGGTGTGGAGCTCTGCCCGGAAGCGGCCTCTTCTCGACCTGCCGCCAGTCGCCAGCCTGTGGGCCCGGCCGGAGATCGCACGTACAGTATCGTTACCATTTACCACGAGGAAAACGGGGGTTGCCGGCACAATCATCTTCGCAGGCACTTGGCCCGTTGAGGATGCCTGGGTATGCACGGTACCGTACCAAACATCCGTCATTGGCCGCTGGGACACCCACCCTGGGCCAAGGCGACGTAGGAGGTTCTCGCTCGTTCGCTCACTTTCTCGCCATCGCTGCAGTGGGTAGTGGGTTTGTTTCCCTTACCCCCCCCAAGGTTCCGAGTGCCGGCTGCCCTTCATTTGACTCTTGAGTCGCCCCTCCGACTAGCCGTGCCTAGGATAGAAGAGTCCAGTCGTCAGTCACCCACCCACCTCCCCCCCCGGTACTTTACACATTAGTACCGTACCTACCTAAACCCCAACTGATCCCAACTGGTGGCTACTATCATCCGGAACCTCCTTATCCCTATCGCTCCGCCTGCTCGCTCGTCTTCCATCCACCTCACCTTCCGACTCTACCTACCACCTTCCTCTTCTTCCTCTTCCTTCGTCTTCTCTCCTCTACTCTCCTCTTCCGTTCCACCTCCTTCTTCCTCCATCGACACAGTCATCCCTCATCACTTCGCTCGCCGTCTTCCATCCCATTGCTCCTTCTACATCCGCGCTTCCCCAATCATCATTTATCACCCCCATCATCTATCGCCACCTTATCATCCTCTCTCTTCGCCTCACCCCCCACCGTTGCGACACGATATAGTCCCGTCTCAAAGCTTCTGATTAGATCACATTGTGAAAAGCCCCCCCACCGGCTCTAGTTCAGAAAGTGCACTTGTCCTGTTGTCTGCGGCCCAGTTTACTTCTCCGCTGTCTCGTCTCCTGGCCTTCCGAACACCCTGCGTGACTCATTCCAAGCCAACCACGTCGAGCGCTCCGTCGGACCCACGAGTCTTACCTCGAACCAACCGTCACCCAAAGTCGTGCTACGTTTCAATTGCAGAGATACGTGTGAGGGTTCTGCATCCGCTTTGAGGTCGACACTGCTTAGCTGTCCATCCGTCCGCCGCGCAACCTGGGCCGGGTGCTGGTATTCGGTTCTTCAACTCGTCTAGTTACGGGACTGAAGATCCATCGTACCAGTTGTCCAGAGCCCTCGGCATCTATATAGTTTCCTATCAACTCAAGGACTATATATCGTTCATCGGGCGACCTATGACTCTATAGTGTCGGACCGTCCTCGATCACTCCATCCCCCCTGAGTCACGACCGCCCCCGGACCTTCAGCCTGGTGTTCGAAGGCCGCTTCAGTTACGAGCCTTGTTTGTTTATACATTTGGTGTCAAAGTTACGATATCACGCAGCGTTCTTCATCCTTGGTTTTGTCCTTTGGTGTCCTATTGCCGGACATAGTCATTCACTTCGACACATTCTTTCCGTCGACATACTTTCATCGCCTGGCCCCTGCGCCTCTACAATTCTGAAACGATATACAGATGCACCCATAACAGTCTCTACTATTTCCTAACCGTCGTCACACCCCCGAGGGTATTTCTGAACTGCGCTTCGCGCCAACTCGTCATCGCTTTCCTTTCGTTTGTCACCATATCACTTCCCGGTATTTATATGAAACTTTGAGCCTACCATCCGACTGCTTTGTTGTCTTTTCTACTCTATTCTCTTTCCTATCCCTTCGTCCACTTCTCTTGGTTCTCCGTGGTCGAGATTTGCTTGGACTTACACACCAGCATTTGACTATTGGTTGCCTGGTTTGATTTTGTTACTGCATCGGTCTTGTCCGAAGGCCGCTCTTCTCAGCGCCTCTTTTATCTTTTCCTCTTGCCGTCATCCCATTAGGTGGCGGCCTCCTGCTATATCTCACTACGACGAACATCTCTGGGAGAACATCGTCTTGTTCGAGTAACCTCAACAACTATGGAGTGTCTCAAGAACAGTTTCGTGGAGGGTCAGCTCCTGGATGGGCGCTTTCGCACTGTCGCTCCTCTTAACCATGGATCGTTTGGCATGGTCTTCCTCGCGACCGACAACACAACCGGAGAAGACGTTGCCATCAAATGTCTGACCAAAGGTGGTGCATCGCCGTACGATGCTCGGTTCGAAGAGCTGGATTGCCATAAACGCCTTGCTTACCACCCCAACATCGTCAACCTCATCCACTCCTTCGAAACCGACTCTCACATGTACCTGGTTTTGGAGTACTGTGCAAATGGTGATCTGTACGAGGCCATCAGACTCAACCGCGGTCCTCTGGAGACCGAACACGTGCGAGACTTCATGTTGCAGCTTGTGAGCGCTGTCGAGTTCATGCACGCGAACGGCATGTACCACCGTGACATCAAGCCCGAGAACATTTTCTTGACACAGGATGGATCAATGAAGCTGGGTGATTTGGGTCTGGCATCCCGGGATGACGTGTGCCATGAGGCGTGTGTTGGAAGTGACCGATACATGGCTCCGGAGCAATACGATCCCCCGGCCGCTGGCTATTCCCCCGCTAAGGCTGACATTTGGGCGATCGGAATCTGCTTGCTCAATGTCCTCTTTGCCCGGAACCCATTCGCTACCCCGACTGAATCGGACATTCTTTTCGCCGACTATGTGCGCGATCGGCAATCACTCTTCGACATCTTTCCCAACATGTCTCAGGACACTTTCGAGATTCTGAGGTTCGCCTTGACGATTGATCCCGAAAAGCGTTCCCTGTCTGGCATCCGTGATTCCATTATGCGGACCGTCACCTTCACCACCGACGACGAAGCTTTGGATGAATTCTGTACCGATGACCGCGAGGTCGTCGCTGCAAGTGCCAACAGGGAACCGCTTCGGACCCCTTCAATCCAGAGTCCACATCTCAACCAGGGCGACTCATTCCCATGGGCCAAAGCACTGCAGGCTAGCCCTCCTCAGCAGTTTCGGCAGCTGTCGGCCATTCCCGACAACGAGAGCTATTCGGAGGATCTGTTCCCGCCATCCGAGACGGCTGGTACCTCGTGGTTCTCCATCCATCAAGACACTCCGTCCATGGCATCCGTTCTCGAGTCTGCCCTTGGCGATTCGTTCCGGCCTTCTGCTTTCCGCAAACACGAGCTTCGATTCCCTCCTCCTTCGGACCCTGTGCCCATCACCGGATCTTTGCCGAGCCATCCAACCAAGCCATTGCCTTCCCTTTCCATGGTTTTCGGTAAGAAGAAGGACGAGCAGATTTCCAAGAGCTGGAGCGACCTTTGGGATGAGGAGGAAGAATCCGAGACAGAGGACTCGGCTTTCCAGCAGCGCCGCCAGCAGAATTCTCGTAGCTGGAGTCATGAAAGCAGCAGCCCCGTGGAGAGCAGTGTCCCTGAGCTCTGCGGTCCGCTGACGGGTCTCCGGGACGTTGGAAATGGCTCGATCCTCAATGTCCGCCCTCAGCCAGAGAAGTCTTCGGTTGCACCAGATGAGATTTTGGAGAAGCCTTGGGATGCTCGGACAGGTGCCACTGCCCTCAAAACCCCCCCTCGCACCCCTGATTCTCCTCCGAAGAATTCAAACATGGACAAATGGGCTGCCTTGGGGGACAGACGGAGGAACTACAAGTCTCCAGATGCTTCCCTTGGACGCAAAAAGTTTCCTCTCAACATGAGCTGGAGGAAAGACTGGGGCTTGGGTTCTTCGGGGTTCGACTACGGCTCCTGGGCCGCCAAGAAGGAAACCAGCCCAGTCCAGGACCGCCGCCGCCGCCCCTTGCAGGAGAAGGGACGACGACGTGACGCCTGGGAGTCTCAGAAGGCCGCCAATGTCAAAGTTCACCACAGTTACGATGGCAGTATCGACGAGGATCTCGATCTCGTCGGCGGCTGGCATGATCTCCACCTCTAAGGACTATGTCGCCTGCCTTCGGCCCTTCTGCCTGTGTCCGACTTGAATCGTGTTTGTTGTACCGACCAACAACCCTGAAAAGAGTGGCAGATATCAAACAACTTTTTAAACCGACAACCAATCCTCCCGCTTGTTTTCTTCTTTCTCCTTTTGACTTGATTTTGAAGCGTCTCTCCACTCGGCGTGGTCGCACCCAACGGTGGTGCACCGCGGCCTTATATTCAATACTCTATTTTCTCCTCTTCTCTTCCGTTCTATAGATTGTTTGTATGCGGCGCCCTCGCACATCGGACATGTTAGTGTTTTGTTTTCTATTCTGTATAATATAACACTCTTCGAGGGAGCAAGCCTGGGGACGGGCGGTTGAAAAGTGACCCATCAGCTGAATACGGGAGGACGTGGTTCTTCTTCTTCTCTTCTCACCAATTGTGCACAATGTCAACATTCAACTTACTTCCCAAAAGAAAATGGTTCAACATGACGGGGCTGGACGACGACACAGGACGAGGGCGATGGCGGGTGGCCGGGGAGGCCGCCGGGAATCTACGATCTGGCCAGGAAAAGCCATTCAAAAGCAACTCTTCTGTCGTTCCATCTACACCTTGACGGAGGCTGCTGTGCCGGGAAGGGCCAACAATGCACTGGACTGGTTTCTTTGTACTGTAATTAGCTGGCATGGTGGAGTGGGTGGGACGCGGGCTCGGGGTGACACGCAACCAGGAGAAATCAAAAGCAATTCTGGTGTGGATCTGACTTGCCTTGTAGACTGCCAGCTGGTCTTCTGATCGATTACTCACTGCTATACATAGTACATAGGAATCCACTCTATCTACATAGCTGGTATCCTCCTGTAACTCGTTCCATGTAACTCCTCCGTGCTCCGTACGGAAATGAAGGCGGTGGCGGGCAGCGGTTCCAGACCGCCCCGGTGCAGAGAGCCACCGTAATCCTCCCCGGCGCCGGCGTGGGGGGTTGGCCATTCTCGCGCAACTCGACTCGATTCCACTGACGGTGAGCAAAGAGGCGGTGTCTTGGGAGCGCGGCCTTGTGGGCGACTCACTCCTATTGTTGCTGACCTCATTTACCAAGGGGCTCGTCCCGTTGCTATCTATCCTCTATTCTACCCTCCGTCTGATCCATCCCCTGAAGCGCAGCCACTAGATAAGGAGCTTGCTGTCGTTCGCGCCCTTCCTGCCCCTGACATTCCCTAGCATCTTGCCCCCCCGGCCTATCTAGCAGATCATGCTTGCGCGATGACCCTCGCCAAAAATCAAGTAACGCTACCATCGACTTTTCGCCTGGCCACTCGTCCGTATCGTGATCACGCTCGCTTTGCGCCACGGTCAAAATGACCGGGTGGACAGCAACACAATGGATTCCGTGGATGACTCTGATCTCCACCTGGATCGAAGGCACCGTCGGAGACAGTAGCCAGTCGGTCTGTCCAGCGAGAGGCTGGCAAACCGTCGAGGCCGAGTTCATCCAGTGGCCCAAATGTCCCCAGACCCAGTGGGAGGGCCAGCCAACCCTGGAGACCCCAGCTGTTCCCCCACATCTACTGAAGGACCCCGAAGAGACCGTCTCCGTCCCCATGGCATCTTCGAGCGAGACCACCGTCTCCACACCCGACGAACGCCCCGACCATGAGCTGGACACCGAGTCCCTGCTCGACAACGCCAACTTCCTTTCCTTTGAAGACTGGAAAAAGCAGAACTTGGCCAAGGTCGGTCAGTCGGCGGAGAACGTGGGTGGAAGCAGACGGGGCGGTGCTGGGAAGGAAGATAGACGACGGCCGACGGGTATCAATAACGCCTTGGATTCCTTGGGTGAAGATGTAGAGATTGAGCTGGATTTTGGCGGCTTTGGCGCTGGTACACCGGAAACAGCGAAGCCTACGTCCTGGGGAGCGCGCGTGCCCTCGGACGCGAAGGCTGGCGTGATCCCTTCTGCGGAGAATCGTGAAGTGGATGCTCTGGCTCAGGGTGTTCCCCAGGCAGGCGTGTCGCGCTCGAAGGATGCGGGCACAACTTGTAAAGAACGGTTCAACTATGCATCGTTTGATTGTGCAGCGACGGTGCTTAAGACGAACCCGGAGTGTACGGGGTCATCGTCGGTGTTGATTGAAAACAAGGACAGCTATATGCTGAATGAGTGTCGGGCAAAGAACAAGTTCCTGATTCTAGAGCTATGCGATGATATTTTGGTGGATACGGTTGTGTTGGCCAACTACGAGTTTTTCAGCTCCATCTTCCACACCTTTCGGGTCAGTGTGTCGGATCGATATCCAGCCAAACCGGACCAGTGGAGGGAGCTTGGAATTTTCGAGGCGAGGAATACGCGGGAGGTTCAGGCCTTTGCGGTCGAGAACCCGCTGATCTGGGCTCGCTATGTCAGGGTTGAGTTCCTGACGCATTATGGAAATGAGTTCTTCTGCCCACTCAGTTTAATCCGTGTGCACGGGACGACCATGCTGGAGGAGTACAAGCATGACGGCGAGGCCAGTCGGGTTGAGGACGTGGTGCCAGATGAAGTGCTGGACACTGCGCATGTGGCCGCCGAGCCAGAGAATACTACCCCTACGTTGGATTCATTGGCTGATGTCGGGACGGCACAGAGAGAGGCAAGCGACCAGATACCGGAGACTTGCCCTAACCCGGGGCCATACATTGACGAGATGGTTCTGGCGAAGCTCCTGGGGGTACCCGGGACATGTAGTGTACATGACTCACCGGTTGTTGCTGGGCCCGAAGGGGCTTCGGTGCCTGCTAGTCGCCCGTCGACAAATGATGCAACTCCTCCTAGGGGCGACGATGCTGCGTCTTTGGCAGCCGCAAACGAGACACCGGCCAAGGAGCCGGGCGAGCCGAAAGCGACGGTGGCGGTTGGGACAAATGTCGACACGGCCCCTTCATCTGCTACAACGGCCGTCCAAGAGACTGCATCTCAGGTCGTATCGGAAGCCGACAGTCGGTCGACTACGTTTGCAAAGGAAGAGCAAAGCGGTGCAGTTGAATCGACGCGGCCTACAGCGACACAGCCGCCTTCCTCGAACCCGACTACGCAGGAGTCGTTCTTTAAGTCTGTGAATAAGCGGCTACAGATGCTGGAATCCAACTCCAGCCTGTCATTGTTATACATCGAAGAACAATCGCGGATCCTGCGCGACGCATTCAACAAGGTTGAAAAACGGCAGCTGGCGAAAACGTCTTCCTTCTTGGAGAACCTGAACGGGACGGTCCTCCATGAGTTGAGGCAATTCCGTGAGCAGTATGACCACGTGTGGAAGAGTGTTGCACTGGAGTTTGAGCTCCAGCGGGTCCAGTACCACCAGGAGGTGCAGTCGCTGAGCACGCAGCTGGGGGTCCTGGCCGACGAGCTGGTATTCCAGAAGCGGGTAGCCGTCATCCAGAGCATCATGATTCTCTTCTGCTTCGGACTAGTGCTCTTCTCGCGAGGCGCCGTAAGCAGCTACATTGAACTGCCTAGTATGCAGAACATGGTATCGCGGTCGTACAGTTTGCGGTCGTCGTCGCCTCCCTTCGGCTCGCCATCCGTGAGCCCGACATCGTCGAGTCGACGGGCGGGCGGTCACCGACGCAACTTGTCTGAGGATTCGCAAGACGGACCGATCAGTCCGACGCTGGCCTACTCCCCGCCGACACCAGTGTCCGATGTGATGAGTTCGTCAGAGGAGGCTGAGAACCGGACGGGGGGCTCGCTCGCATTGCCCGAGGTGACACCACCGACCGTCCGATCGCGCAGTAGCCCGCCTGACCTGCAAGGCGGCGAGGATGGAACCCCGGAGGAGTCGTCTGCATCGGCGGCGTCACCAGATGAAGGGTCACCTGTTCCTGATGGGACGCGGAATGTGACGGTGGAGGGATGATGGAGTCTGGCTGGGGATGCATTCGTGGCATGTGGAGCCCATGACATGACATGGACCAGCCCTGATGGTCAGCCCGGCAGGTTGCAGTCGGCTGCAGGGCTTCCGGTGGCCGTGGCGAAGTCTCGGCCAGCCAGTTTCCTGGCCAACAGCTGCAGATGCGCCGCCGCCTCCGAGGGCGAGCTTATTTCCCCGACCAGCCACCATTCCTGGGGGGGAGGGGGGGGTTGGTCACTGTGGCAGCCGGCGTGGGCAACGCAGCGCCCTTGTGGAGGAGGCCAGGGTGTGGATTGTCAGGAGCCAGGATACACGATATATGTATGTACAGTTAGTGTAGATAGACCGACGTGAGACGATACGAGACATGACGAGACGAATAATGTACACCATACTGTCATATCATTCCTGCTCTTGCCTTTGCTGCGGGCGGCGATGACATCGGCGGTTGCCATGACAACAATCGACGGGTTTTTCTTCGCGGCTGCCGGTCTTATCCTTTGCTTTTCCCATCCTCTCCACCCTCCCTCTCATCCTCATCTTCCAGACACCTGTCAGTACTAGGCTCCCAAGAATACACACGCATCTCCTTGTCCCACAGGAAAGAAAAGAGATACACAATGGACGCCCACCCGTTGACCGACCGCACCAACACCCACCTAGTCCAGGACAAGGACAAGCTCAACGAGCTCAAGGCGGCCCCCGCAAAGATCAACTCGATGGAATACCACCGCCAGGTGTTGCAAGGAAAGTTGGAGAGCGGTGACAAGTAGGTTCCCTCTGTGTGTCGTGGTGTTTACACCGGGACGCGTCTTCTGACGGACCCAGGAACCAAGCCAGCTACGTCTCGCCATCGGATGATATCATGAGTCCGTGCTCGAAGAAGCTGAGTGATCTGAAGGGCAAGCGCTTCAAGAAGTACGTTCTCTCCACTTTTCACTTGGGCACTCTGTCTTCTCTACCACTTGGCGTTCTATCAAGTGTACTCGTTGCTTCCATGGCCATGGACACTAATTCGGTCTCGCAGTGTCGGCAAGCCCCAGTCATTGTTCGCCAAGCTAGGCAAGAAGAACTTCGAACAGTCGTCCGCCGAAGCCAATCGCCAGAAAGAGAACACCGAGGGGTTTTAGGGGACGGTGCGGTGTCCGGTAGATGAAGGGAGTGAGGAGTCTGCGCCGGTCGCAGGTGGCCCGACCCTTCGTTGCCGGCGGATGTTCTGTTTTTCTTGGTTGTTTGTTTCCCTGGGTTGGGTGGAGGTGTTGGGGGTTTGGGTTTGGGTTCTTTTGGGACGAGAAATCGATGGTCGGACGGGGACTACCGGCCAGGCTGCTACCAGTTGTTATGATTGATTGATTCTTGCATTACTACGAGACCCCCAATAATAACGTTCTTAATCATCGCCGACGATCGTTGCTGACTCAGCGCCGGTGCTTCAGCCGAGGTCTGGCTCGGCTGCTTCTCCGCAACTTCGCTCTCCGCATCGGCATCGTCTGATCCCCCTCCCTTTAATAACCTCCCTTCTCCAGTCCCGCATTGTGCTTTGTTTCCTATCGTATAACCCATCCCGATCTACACCATGTCCGCCTCATCCCGCATTCCCGTCATTGCCCAGCCCTTCGTCAGTGACCGGGCCAAACAAACCCTCGACTTGGTACTTCCGTCCCTGATCACCATCTACATCCGTGCGTAGCCACTAACTCCCCAGGTCGAACAATTCGTCGAGAAAGACTGTATTCCCGTTGAACCCATCTTCCGTGCTCAACTCGGCGAGGGCCAGCAGCGATGGTCCACCTACCCGGCCATCATGGAGACTCTCAAGACCAAGGCCCGTCAGCAGGGCCTATGGAACATGTTCCTGCCTAAGAGCCATTTCTCACAGGGCGCCGGGTTCAGCAACGTCGAATATGGCCTGATGGCCGAGTACCTGGGGAAGAGCACAATTGCGTCGGAGGTGAGCCTCCCGATAGCTGTACGGCTGCAGACGGACCGCCAGCTCACCAAACGATCACTTTAGGCCACCAACAATGCCGCCCCCGATACAGGCAACATGGAAGTCCTGGCCAAGTACGGCAATGAAGCTCAGAAGAAACAGTGGCTGGCTCCCCTGCTGGACGGGAAGATTCGGTCGGCCTTCCTGATGACAGAGCCCGACATCGCCTCTAGTGATGCCACCAACATCGAGCTCGACATTCGGCGTGAAGGGAACGAATACGTGCTGAATGGATCGGTATCCCTCTCCTCCTGCCACCCTTAACACCCCCCCCCCGGACCTTCCATCATTAACAACTATGTCATAGAAATGGTGGTCCTCCGGTGCTGGCGACCCTCGCTGCCAAATCTACCTTGTCATGGGCAAAACCGCCGCCAACAACCCGGACCCTTACCAACAACAATCCGTCATCCTCGTCCCCGCCAAAACCCCCGGTATCACCGTGCACCGTATGCTGACCGTCTACGGCTACGATGACGCCCCGCACGGCCACGGGCACATCAGCTTCAAGGATGTACGCGTTCCCGTCTCCAACATCGTCCTCGGCGAAGGCCGGGGATTTGAAATCATCCAGGGCCGTCTGGGCCCGGGCCGCATCCACCACGCCATGCGCACTATTGGAGCGGCCGAAAAAGCACTGGAATGGATGATCGCGCGCATCAACGACGATCGCAAAAAGACCTTCGGAAAGCATCTCTCCTCGCACGGAGTGATTCTTGAATGGGTAGCGAAGTCACGCATCGAGATCGACGCCGCGAGATTGATTGTTCTCAACGCGGCGATTAAGATCGACCAGGGCGACGCCAAGTCCGCCCTGAAAGAGATCGCTCAGGCGAAGGTCCTGGTGCCCCAGGCAGCATTGACGGTAATTGATCGCGCCGTGCAGGCATACGGTGCCGCGGGGGTGAGTCAAGATACGCCCTTGGCGTATCTGTGGGCGTTGATCCGGACCCTGCGGATTGCGGATGGGCCAGATGAGGTACATCTGCAGCAGCTGGGGCGGCGGGAGAACCGGGCCCGCAAGGACGAGATCGTGCAGAAGTTGCAGTGGCAGAAGGAGGAGGGAGCGCGGCTGTTGGAGGTAAGTGGGTTGAAGAGTCGGTTGTAGGCATTCTGCAAAGCCACCGAGAACCGCGATCTATAGGATTTTCGGTTATGGTTTCAATCACTCATATGGTTGCCATAAAAGACTTAGAACGTAGTTTCTTCCAAGTTGATCTTCCGTTGCACGTGATGAAGCAGTGTCTTGCCCCCCCCCCTGATCACGTGCTTCTCCCATCCCACTTGCTCCCTCTTCGACCCTTTCATGCGGTCCACTTCTCTCTCATTGTTCAAACCCCCACCCCTCCAGATTGGCAGATCTCCGTGATGGGTTGGCTCTTGCCAAAGTCCTGATTGATGGGCATTTTGGGGCAAAGAATCTGGCTTGTTGTATAAGCAGACAGTGGAGGCTTTGAAGTTGGCTGGATTCCGCTACGGAGATATAGTCTTCTATTTGATTTGGCTTCGCAGATGACGGAAGTAGGATTGACGCAGGAGAGCTATGCTATGAAGGACACTGTTGCAAAACGCATCATTGACGTGGATGATGGAGATATACGTCATGAATCATATTCATCATGCACACCATTTCAGACCATAACATCTCTAACAAAGATAAGGACGATAATGGATATAGGAAACCACCCCTCTCTCTATACGTACTTCTCAGCACACTATCTCACTCAGTAGTAGCAAGCAGTCACATAAAGCACGCCACAACATAACATACCATAACAAAATGAGAAAACCGGATCCGAAGTAGACTTTTCAACCCCACACCCAAACAGATATATTAAATGCAAAAGGAACATGAAAAGGTATCTCGCCCGCGAGCCCGCTTAATAGTCGTCATCATTGGCGGTATTCTTGCGCACTTTCTTGGCGCGGCGCTTGTTGGCCTTGAAATGTTTCTTCGAGGATCCGCCGCGCACCTCAGAGACATCGACGCCGCGCTCGAGCGCAACCATCATGCGCTCCTTGCGGCCCGTGAGCTGCTTCCGTATTTCCTGGCCTTGTTCGGTGTACTGCGCGTTGAAGGGGAGGGTGAGACGTCCGGTAGTCGTTTTGGCGCCGGGACCGAAGAAGCCCGTGTCGAGATTGCGAGACCGAAGACCTGGGAGGGGTTTCTGGCTGGTGAGGAGGAGGGCGAGGGTATCGGGGTCGACGGACTCGTCGTTCTGAAGGAGTTTCGTGAGCTGGGCTTGGCGGCGGGCCGGGAGATGTGCCATGTCGTAGAGGTCTTGGTTAAATTCGAGCGGGTCGATGGGGTCGGCGCCTTCCTGGGCGGGAGGGGGCGGGTGGCAGAAGAGAAGCTTGCCGTTCACGTAGTCCTTCAGGACGTAGCGAGCAGCGCGCGACTCATCGGGCTGACCTAGGCCTTGGGTGGCGAAGCCACGGGCGCGGGCGTAGGCGCGGAGGAGCTCGCTGGCGGTGGGGATGCCAGTGCCGCCTTCTTCGAGGGGACGAGTGTTGATCTTGATACCGTAGACGTTCTCGACGAAGTGCTTGGGAATACGTTGGGCAATGAGGGCGCCGGGGCCGGTGAACTCGCGCTGCTGGTCGATGGGGAGGACACCGTTGACGACGAGCTCGGCCTTGGTGGTGGCGAAGTTGGGGAACACAAGACCGGGGCAATCGCAGAGCATGATTTCGGGGGACAGGTACAGTGTCTGGAAATGCTTGGTTTTACCGGGCGTGGCGGACACCGACACCTTCTTGGCGCCGAGTAGGGCGTTGATCGTGCTGGATTTACCCACGTTGGGGTATCCGACTAGACCGATGACCGTCTTTGCCTTGGCCGGACCGTCGGCGGTATTGTTGTCGGGCAGCGTGTCGGGCGTGTTGGAGAGGAAGAGCTCCTCAAGTTCTTCGACATTGAGGATCTCCGTCCGTTGAGAGGCGCTGGAGCTGGCGCTGGGGTTCAGTTCGAGACCTCCGTCGTGCTCTTCTTGGGGCTCCGGGGCGTCCTGGATATCCAGGGCCTTGGCGTCCTCGACCAGCTGGTCCTCCGCGGGGACTTCCTCCTCCTCATCGCTTTCGTCGTCAGATCCGAGGCCCTGCTGGAGGAGTTCGTTGCGCTCCTTGGCCATGTGGGCGGAAAAGAATCGGAAGCTGATGTTGTGGCGCTCGAAGTAGTCGGCCCAGGCGGCTCGTTGTTTCTCCGTCAGCATGTCGGCCTTGTTAACGAGCAGCAAGTTGCGCTTCTGGGGGTGAATCTCCTTGACGTAGGCCTCCAGATCCTCAGAGCGGAAGAGCAGGGGGTTACGGGCATCGACGATCTGAACGACGAGGTCGGAGCGTTCGATGACACGCCACAGTTGGCGCCAGACTTCCAGGTTGCGTTCGAAGGGGGTCATCAACAGATCATGGTTCTCCTGCAGCTCAGCCAGACCGCGGCGCCAGTTGAGGAAACTCTCGCGCTCCATCAGCTCGAGCTGCTGGCGGGTGGTGGTCTGGTCCCACTTGGGCCGTCTGGGGACGGTCAGGCGGTTCTTGTTCTTCTGGTGCTTCTTGACGGCGGACTTCTCCTCGGAGGCGGACAGCAGGTAGGGGTTCTTCTGGTCGGTGTGGATGATCTTGACGTTGTTCATCTTCTCGGCGGTAAAGTCGGTGCCGGCAAGTTCGGCGGTGCTGAGGAACTCATCGAGGGCAGCCTGCTCGGTGATACTGCGCATCTTGACCCAGGCGGCCTCGGTGGGGGCGTTGGTGATGTAGGTCTCGCCCTTTTCGTTCTTGCGGGCAATGGCGGCATTGTGGGAGGCCTTCTTCAAGGCTGAGGCCTTGCCTTTGCCGAAGCGGTCATTCATCAGGCTGTTTCCCAGCCCGACGGAGTTTTTGGATTTGGCTAACACCATGGTGGCGGAATTCCCTGGATGAGGGAGGGATGTGAGTATAGAGAGAGAAAGAGGGGGGGGGAGGGGAGGGGGAAAGAAAGGGAGGAAGAAGGAAGAGCGAGACGAGGAGAAGACGAGGAGAAGAAGAAGCGAAGAATAATTATTAAGATTCCCGAAAGATTTGATAAAATCCCAATCGGGCAATTTTCAGTCGAACCCCGCGCGGATAAGATAAGGCTGACTCAGCAGTTCAATTCCCCCCCAGCAGCAGAGAAATCGTGTGGAAATGAGGAGGAGAATATAGAAGGAATCCGAGGAGGGAAGAAAAGGCCAATCCCTATTGCCTCGAGATCAATACCTTCACCCCTCTCTCGGCCATTGGGGGTGGTGAGGACCCCCCGCGATAAGCCGCACGTGACCCCCACGACCGACCGGCGATTATTTTTCTTCTCTCCGAAATTATTGACTCGCTGCAATTCATTCGGCTTCACCACCTCCGATCCCACACCTTCTTCCTCTCTTTCTCCCTCTTCCTCTCCCTTCAGTCTCTCCATCCGGAAACCCCCCGGTTACCCGCCAACATGCCTCCCCGGAAGCAGTGGATGTACGTCCCCAAACCCCCCTGGACCAACCTAACCCTATCTTGCAGTCCAAACTGACCAACCCAACCCGTTCAGCGACAAGAAGCAGGCAACCACCTACCAACTCTTCCACCGTGCCCAAAATGATCCCCTCATTCACGACCCCTCTGCCGACGATCGCGTCCTGGCACCCGTCTCCGGCCCTGCACCGACCCCCAGCAACGCCTCCGCCTCCACATCTCAGCACCGCGGCCTGAACCTCGCTGATCTGAACCAAAGCTTCGGCGCTGCCGCTATCCGCAGGAACGAGGGTGAAGCCGCCAACTACGGCATCTACTACGATGATTCTAAGTACGACTACATGCAGCACTTGCGCGAGCTCGGCATGGGCGCTGGTGATGCCCATTTCGTCGAGGCCAAGACCAAGGGCAAGGAGAAGAGCAAGGGTTTGAAGTTGGAGGATGCCCTGCGCCAGGTGTCGCTGGATGATGGCCGGAGTGAGTTCGGCGGTGCTGAGAGCGTCTACAGCCATGATATGCGCTCGACCGCGTCGTCCTACGTGCGCCAATCCACCTACCAGGACCAGCAGAACATTCCCGATGCGATTGCAGGGTTCCAGCCGGATATGGACCCGCGGCTGCGTGAGGTGCTCGAGGCCCTCGAGGATGAGGAGTATGTGGACGAGAATGACGACGAAGATGTGTTTGGCAAGTTGACGACGCGGGCCGAGGAAATGGACCAGGGCGATTGGGAAGATACCTTGTTTGATGATGTCGAGGAAGAGGATGACGGCTGGGAGTCTGATGCGACAGAGAAGGCCCCCGTGCAGATGAATACGACCGACGCCAAGGCACGGTACCAGGACGCCGAGCAGCCTGACGGAGAGCTCCCTGTGCATGACGAGCCCGCGCCCGACATGCACCCCGAGGATCAGGGCTGGATGCGCGAGTTCGCCAAGTTCAAGAAGGACGCCAAGGGCAAGCCTATTGCCCCCGCTGCGCCAGCCAGTGTCGTGCCCTCCGAGCAGCAAAGCACCCTGGCCTCGACCGTCTTCACCGTCGGCGGAACTCCCATCCGCCGGAAGAAGCGCAAGGGCGCCCTGACCAACCCCTCCGCGTACTCCATGACCTCATCCGCCCTGGCCCGCACCGAAGGTCACCGACTCCTCGACGACCGGTTCGAGCGTGTCGAAGCGCTCTACTCCCTCGACGAAGAGGACGAGTTCGACGACAGCATGTCAATGGTCAGTGGCATGACCGGCATGACCAACATGACCGGCATGACCGGCATCTCAACCGCCTCCTCTCAAGCACCCAGCCTCGTCGACGCCAATGGCGAAGCCGTTCGCCCCTCCCACAACTTCAACAACGTCATGGACGATTTCCTCGCCGGCTGGGATGACAAGACCAGCGCCCAGGCCAAGCGCAAGGGCGCCAAAGCCAAGCGCGGCAAGAACGGTAACGAGGCCATCGGCATCCGCATGTTAGATGAGGTGCGCCAGGGTCTGGGGCCTGCCCGACTCACCGGGAAGGTCTCGGGACGGGCATAAACAGGGCTTGTCCTTCGTTTACGTGTGTGTGTGTGTATGTGCATGGCTTCAACGATTGCAACGATACCATTTTTACTTCCTTACTTCCTTACTTCACTACCATACTGCTCTTTGGGTTTGGTTGGAAAACGCGGATAGGCTGGCGTTTTGTGTGGCATTGCATGCATGGTGATAGACTTTTCGTTGTCATAAAAGTTTTCTTCCGGTTTCCTACTACGTTATTTGTTGTTCGGTGCGGGTAGTAAACCCAGTAAGCTCAATGCAGTGTCGTAGTTACTGTACAATCATTGTATAATAGTACACGGGGTATACAGATTCTATCTCTATCACATCACATCACGTTATGTCGTCTAGAAAGCGCCCCCGACCTTCTCGACGATCCACATCGAGAGCCGCACATTCCATCCCACGCGCCGCTCCGTTCGCCGCAGGTCCTCGCGCGAAACCACCTTCGCCTCCTCCTGCAGCCGGTCCGTCTCAGCCCCTAGTTTCTGCTTCAGCTCTGGGTCGCCAGTGACGACGAGCGCGCCAACTTCTAGATCGAGACTGTAGCTGCGCTTGGTGTAGTTGCTGCTGCCGACAAAGGTCAGGCTGGGATGTTCTTCCTTGGGTAGGGTGATCCAGAGACCCTTAGCGTGGTAGGTCCAGCCGCCGGGCTCGCCGACGGTGCCGCGGCGCCATTCCTTGAGTTGAATGGAGTTCGTGCGCTGGGCCTCAGCAACACGGTCTAGGAACCGCGCTGAAAGATGCGTGTAGGCTGCTGGGAGCATACCGGAAATGCCTGGAGAACCGTAGAAGCCGTTGGCCCAGGGGGAGGCTGTGAGTACGGTGCCGCGCGTGGTGGAGTCTGTGTGCGAGGTGGAGGTGCTTGCGATGAGGAGAGAGGAGAGGACGGGGTGGATGTTGAAGTAGCCGGCGGTGAAGAGCCAGCGGGCCCCGGAGAAGGCCGTCGAGGTAGAGAGGAGTCGGAGGATAGCAGTGACGGCGGGGAATTCGGTGGAGGTGTCGGGTTTGAATAATGAGGTGAACTGGGCCACGGGGTATACGTAGGTCTGGTCGGAGGACTTGGGCTGCAGTGCGGCCTGCTTTTCCGACGGTTGGATGAGCGGGTGCAAGACGGTGGATGAGTATGTGATGAAGTCCTCGGGACTATCGAGGGGCGAAGGGGCGCCGTTGGATGTCGGCCAGTTTAATACATAGCCGGCAGCATCCTCAGGGTCTGGAAGGACCTGGAAGCTGAGACTGCAGACAGCCTCCTGGATGCGAGCATAGTAATCGGTCAACTCCTGGGAGTGAAAGACATGGTACCGGTCTAGGCGGCTCGTGAAGTACTCATTCGATAGGTTTGCCCTATAGTTCCCGTCAGTGGTCATTATGAAAGCTCTGGGTAGAGCTGCACATACCCCGACAGTATAATCTCCTCGTCAAAGCCGTAGAGCTTCATATGCTGGAGACCCCAGCCCTCATTGATCCGGCGCGGCACCCATTTCTTCTTGAACCCAGTCAGATTCGGGGTATGAAACATGCGAATCTCCACGCGATCCGCACCATGTGTCGCAACTAGCGAAGCCAAAAGCGATGCGCATGAAGGATTGGGTGTTTCTCGCGTTCCACGTAGAGCGTCTGTGAGAATGGAGACTTTGAGTTCGGGATTGGCCCGAAGGGCCTGATCTAACGTCTCGACCAGGTCATGCTCCGTCTTGCCAATGTATAACGTCGAAAGATAGATGCGTTTGCGGGCCTTTCTAATCTTGTCCTATATGATGAAATAGGCTCGAATTAGTCGCAAGTTCGCGACGGGTCTAGGTCCGGAATATTGCCGTACCTTGAGTGTGTTGTAGAAGCTGGTCGGAGAGTCCAAAATTGTTATCCGCGATGCCGGCACCTCGAAGCATGGCGAAATACGATCCAGCTCGGTCGTAATACTCCCCAACGGCGACGCAGCCGAAGATGCAGTCGAACTGGTGCTGGCATGAGCGGCGCTGGCCGAGAATTTGCGCTCATATAGTAAGGCCCTCCGGGCAGCTGGTCTGCGCGCAGCACATCGCAGGGTATTACCCCCGATACGTCCGAACATGGTCAGGGGGTGCCTCCCAGATGCTCACCAGGGCAGTCGAATAACTGGCGAAGAATCAATGGGCTGGGGGAAGAGGAACGCAAGAGAGGCTGGACAAAAGATGGCCGGCGACCACTGCAAACACGGCAAACGGCGACGTGCGCTAGACCGGATCGGGAGGGTTGCAACCGCCGGGCGGAAAGCGAAGCCAAGTCGAACTCGACCTGCACTCAGTTCGAGCCATTGCTGTCCCCCCCCCTGCTGCTCTGCCCACAAGATGTCGACCATCCTTCGCACGCTGCGCAACCTGAAGCGCATTGGCTTCAAGGTGAGCCTTTGGCGGCCCTTCCGGAGCTTCACGAACTAGCTGCTAACTGCACCCCCTCACAGGAATATG
Source organism: Aspergillus carbonarius ITEM 5010 (assembly GCA_001990825.1). Taxonomy (NCBI): domain Eukaryota; kingdom Fungi; phylum Ascomycota; class Eurotiomycetes; order Eurotiales; family Aspergillaceae; genus Aspergillus; species Aspergillus carbonarius. The sequence continues at coordinate 565,630 of KV907508.1, read as the reverse complement.
GCCACCAAATGCAGGTATGCTCCCGGATGCTGGGAGAGGAGGATGCCAGGGAGAGACGAGACGGATACTGACGAGACGCCCTGTTCTCTGCGAATAGTACATTGGTGAGTGGCTTTCCGTCCGACCATGGCACTAGACTGACGCAATTGCGATTCCAGGTGATACCAAAGCCGGTACCCTGATTGGAGTTGACCGCTACGGCAACAAGTTTTTCGAGAACATTGAGGAGGAGCTTCCTCGTGGGTGATGCTGAGATTTGCTCAGTGGACGCTGCTGACTGTGCATAGTCCGGACGCGTTGGGTTGACTACAAGGACCATGAATACGACCCTTCGCACATCGAGCCCGGCTGGTGAGACCTCCCCGTCGAGGATTATTTGCGGTCGATGCCATTTGCTAACCTCGCCCCAGGCACGCCTGGATCTCCTACATGGTGGATGCTCCCCCCACCGCCGACAAGATCATGCAGACTGGCATCCGCCGCTGGGAGTTGCCTGAGCACCGCCCCAACTTGACCCAGAGCCGTGCTGCTTTCAAGACCTACTCCACGTGAGTATCCCGTTTCCATCGTCCTAGTTCGAGACACGTTGGATGATGTGCTAACAGAGCCCAGGACCCGTCCCAAGTACTCCGCCTGGACTCCTGTTGCGGCTCCCCGGTAAATTGACCGTAGTGCTGGTAGAATGTTGGCCTACGAGGACGGTATGGCTTGAATCAGACCATGTTCAAAGATGTGTAAATAAAGATGTCCTACTTTTCGTTTTGAATCATCAGACCTGTTCCCAATCAGCTTCCCCATTTACCTGCCATTTCTATACAGTAGCCTATTGTCTAATTATTCACACGAGGATATCGCCAAGGTATCGCATCAACCAAATGCCAAATGCCAAATGCCACAAAATAGCTCTTGCGACGAGATTAGATACAAGAATCAGAGGACGTATATACCAGAGCCGATGTTCGACCAGTGCCGGATTGGTCGCCGGTCCTCGAGCTCGATACACCACCACAGTACCTCCTTCAGTTTCTGGATCTGGCCCTCGGCCTCGTACGCCCGGGAAAGGGCATACCACGCCTCGGTGTTGTCCCAAGAACTGCCACGCTTGGTTAGCCCGGACAGCAGACCAAAGGCTCGCTCGCGAGCTGCAATACGGTTCAAGAGTCGGGGCTCCTCGTCGTCTGAGTCGGCGAGGGGTTTAGCCTCCGAGCTGCCCGCTTGATTGGACCGCTTCACATCGTCCTCTGATGGCAGTGTGTTTGGCTCGCTTGTTGAGGACACAGATAATGTTGATATGCCGGCATCGAGACTAGGTTTTGGCGGTTGCAAGGGCATCTTCTGATCCCAAATGTCGAGAAGCAAATTCGACAGCCCAGCCGTCGCCTTCGGATGATCTGCGTCATGCAGAAGCGCCGTTTCGAAGTGCTCCATCGCCTCATGAGGACGAGCCTGGGCGTTTGACAGGAGACCACGCTCCGCATTAACATCCGCCCACAATTCATCGGTGCTCTTAGGAACACCCCAACCGCGCTCTCTAAACGCTCGAGCAGATGCCTCCTGCGACGCAACAAGAGTCTCGACTCGTGCCACCTGCTTGGCTGCCTCTTCGCATGCTTCATGCGCGTCTTCGAAGGACGACGCTCGGCGATAGAGCCCAGCGATAAGCAGCCAGACCTTGACCAAGATGCACAGAGCATGCTTCTGAGCCTGGGCAGGCGGGACTTTGGTCACAGCCCTCGTGGGGGAGTCAAACGCGTACGATGTAGGCAGTCGGATATCCTGCTCTGGCGGCTGCTTGGAATGGCCTGTAGGAGGGGGCTGTTGGTTGTGCTTCATGTTATGGGCCATAGGTCCCAATGGCTGCTTTGCGCTCTGTGACTGAGCTGCGTCGGACACGGCAACCCCAACCATGTTCGGAGAAGACCCTGGCTGTTGCGATGTTCCAGACATTAGGTCGCCGGCTCCAGGTCCAGCCTGAGTCCCGACATCGCCGTTGACATAACTTGCGGCCGGGTTCTGAGCGTCCTCACCCTTCTTCAAAGTACTGCTCCTTTTGCGTAATTGACCGGCTGGACTGTCGCTGGAAGAAGGCTTTTCTCCATCTGTGACCTGTATCGCAGGCGCTGAATCGGTATTGGCTGATGACCCATGCGACGCTGATGAGTAGGGGCTCTCTGACTTGGATTCCTGGGCAAATTCTGCCCTCCGGTCAGGACCACGGGGTCCTCTGTGCCGTCCGAAGATGCTTCCGCGAAGGCTCTTCACAGTCCCAGCAGAGCTTTTCGGGGGCACAAGGTGCTCGGTCTTGGTGCTGGCCTTCTCATCACCTTCAATGTTCAGGGAGTGGAAAAGAGTGGCAAATAAGCTGAGGAGTTGCTCGCTATGGTTGACGGCAGCTCCAGGACCCTCAACAAGTTCAACAAACGCCAATTGGGTCATCCGAGTCTCGATGATGCGCTCTTTCTCGCGGTCTCGCAGCTTGTCAATCAGCTCATGAGTTATGCCCGTGATTTGATCGTGGACACTCTGGTTTTGCTTTGGTCGTCGGTCGCTATGAGCAAGAGATGTCACAGTAGCGGGGAACTGCTCGAACGCGGCTTCACACGAGCGTTCGGCAATATCGAAATCTTGCTTCGCACTTAGTAAAAGAGCAAGCAGATGCCACAGAGGCACAAGATCCCGCTCTCGGGCAAAGTCGGCCTGTCCCGCCTTATGCTGCGCGTCCGATGTTAGGGCCGACTTCACATAGTCGATAGCGCCATCCAAGTCTCGGTTCTCCGCAAGTAGAACAGCCAGTGTATAGAGAGAGGAGCAGTTGGACTCATCTTCAAGCTCTGGCGCCAGACTCTTCTCGAGATAGTCAATGGCTTCGGCCCGTATGTCATCCCGGTCCTCGTTCACCGGGGTCCAGTAAGCCCAGTTGGCAAGCCCAATACCGATGCCCCTGTAAGCCGCGGCAATGTCGGAGGGGCAAACGGCTTGGGAGCGGGTCGAAATAGTTTCGGGCGCAATGAGAATCATGCCCTGCTCTCCATCTTCACTATCCTGTACATGTTTCTCAGAAAACTCCTTCAAGAGAGACGTGAGTTCCTTCGCTTTCTCGGCCTCCTTTTCAGAGCCAAAGCAGCTCAGCATCGTGATACCCTCCGACACAGTGCGCAACAAGACCCCATCATTCTCCAGGTCCCCATACTGAGCCGCCTTCTCCGCCCTCTCTTTGGCACCGGTGACAATCTCGATATATGAATCAAGCGCCCTCAAAGCGAGATCATAATCTGCAAGTGCACAGTGCACGTGGAACAAGCGCCGGAGAATCAGATGCGAGTGATACGTCTTGGTAGCAGCACGGTAAAGGACCTATAATCATCAGCAATGGTTCTCTGGCTTCCCCGATCTTCGTATCCTCCACTGAGTTTGGGAGCATACATCAAGCACATTTCTGCCAACGGCATTCTGGCCGCCTTCTCCAAGTTCTTCATCAGTCCAGTTGGAACCGCACAGTACCTCCCAGTTCTGGATGACTTGCTCGACCCAAGCTTCAATTTCAGGGCTGCTCGAATTAGCCGCGGGAAACTTTGTTTCACGCAGGACGCTGGCTTCACAAAGAGACTCAACGCGTCGAATTTCACTGGCAAGCTGTGGGCGCTCGGGGCCACTTGCAGGGGGGCTGTATGGTAGACCCTGTTGTAGGATATATGACAGAAGATTGTAGTACGACCTCCAAATTGGTGATCTTGAAATGGGCTCGGTGGCGCTATTCGTATTCATACCTTGGGGCAAAGCCACTAGCTTAACTTGAGGATGAGACGCCCACAGCCTGAAGAACCCCAGCGCAGTGGCTATCGTTTGAGCATCAGCAGCAGCAATGTCTCTGGAGGCTTCCTCGCCAGCCAGTGACGCAGCTTCCGCTAGTAGTTTTTCAGACCAGTAGATGAACTGTGGGCTGTTTGTAGAGGACTGAAGCTGACTGTTCAGCCAGGGTGTAAGCGAATGAAGGGTTTCCAAGGCGCCGTGGGGATCCGAAGTCATGTGTTGTGCAGAACCTATGCATGAGTTAGACAAGAGAAGACGCCCAGCTTGACGGTTGAACACACGCACCCTTGAGGTAGCAAGATTTGACGAGGCATGTCTTTGTCCATGGCGAGAGCTCTTCCCCTGCGTGCTCGAGCTCATTCAGGGTTTCTCCGAAATCATGAGGAAACCGAGCTATTGCCAAACCTAACTCGTTGACTGTCCAGTGTACCCATCCCAGGCAGACCTGCGCCTGGAACACATCTTGCTTAGGCCCTTCTGCCCTGTTCACGGTGGATAGGAGTGTTGGGATCAGGTCATGGAGACCGGTGGCGGTGGCAGGGCGGGGGGTGGACGGATGCTTCTGTAGGTGCGAAGCCACCTGGTACTCGGCACTGGCTACCTCGAGGAAACCTATAGCATACCCAATTAGTCCGGTTGCTGGCCGGCCATCAATTCCGGGGAAAGGCAAGTTGGCTTTACATGTTTTCTGAGGAGCATGTTTGGTCACCTTGCGGATCAGCTCGGGAACCTCATCCCACTTGTTCTGGCAGCGCGCATTGTCAAGGGCCGTAACATAGCGATGCCCCTTATCAGAGTCTCGACCCTACGGTTTGGTACCTCGGTCAGCGGGGGGTCATGTTGGCAGAGTGAGGGGAACATTTGTAGCTATGGTAAGTTTCCCAGGGGGGCTCGTCAAGGGAGGGGGATGGCGCAACGTACAGTCATGATTGAGGAAGGTCAGACAGATACGGGGGTAAAACAGCACAATCGGGGGGAAGCGAAAGAAGCAGCATCCATTACAGGGACAGATGCCCACCCGAGGCAGCAGCGGAGAATCGAGATATTAAGGCCGGAGGCCGTGACGACGGCGATGATCCGCCTTGGCTGTTTAGGGGAGTCCAGGACCCGCCCTGTATCGATATTGGCGTACCGTACCGTATCGCCCCGAGGCTTCATGTGGCCCGAGCGTTTCCGCAGCCAAAAAATTTCCAGAAACTTGAAGCATCAACCCAAACTTGCGCCAGACCCGTCAACTACTTCCCCGTGGTCGTTATCACCGGTTTGACCTCGTGAAGATGGCGTACATGTCCATGTCCCTCCATGCGGTCAACCACCGCCTGACCAACGTGCCCGTCAAGCATCTACCGCATTTCGCATCATCCATCGCAACATCTATCAGCAATTGCGGGGAGCTGCTGTCGACTCCCCAGAGCCAGAAGTCCGGCAAGGCAGACTCGGACAATGCCGTCCAGGTCCACAAGCTTATGACTCGTCTGGGGAGTCTGCTGCAGGACAGGACGTATGAAGGCCGCTGGACTGCTGTAGTCCTGGTAAAGGCTCTCGTCGAAGCCGGCCAGTGGGAGATACTTCGCGGATGCGAACCATTCGTTCGCGGTCTGATTAGCATCCTGGCTGTAAGAGGCTCAATTTATGTCCACCTTGCCTGAAAAATACTTACTGAACTACTCCGGTGAATAGAAATCCGACCCCGTCTCCACGAAGAAAATGTGCATCATCACCTTGACTCGCATATTCCACCTCACCTATCAGTACCCGACTCTCGTTCGCGAGATCACAACGCCGGCTCTGCCAGGCTTCATTACCGCTGCGCTGAACCTCATTTCTGTCAAGCCATCCTCTGAGCCCATCAGAAAGCTGAAACCCAATACCCCTTTTGTGGAGGTTGTGCTCCAGGCATTTGGAGAGATGATCGCAAGGCATCCGACCATCTTCCGGCCGTTCACGTCGCAAATCCACAGTATCCTCCAAACCATCATCGGCTCTACCTCGCCCACATTCTCCGAGCCGGTATTGGACATCGCTCAGAAGCTATTTATCTCCCTCCACAATTGCGCTCCGAAGAACACTGGCGGAGAAGAATGGAAGAGTGCTTGTCGCATGACGATCACCTCCGTTCATGCGACGTCGTCTTACGTTCTGCGAGCTATTCTGGAACAATGGGAATCCGTTGATCCGTCTCTGCGCCAGATGTCGCAACCACAGAACTACAGCCAGGAAGTGGGCAACGGGCCTGATGCTTTGGGGCTCAGTGGCTGGCAGGGTCTGAATGCTGGCGTCAACCGGCTGGTTGTGCTCTTGCGAATGCTCTCCGGGTTCGTGGGTACTGCTACTGCTTCTACCGTGACTATTCCGGTGGGAGCAATCCTGGATTTGACGTCTCGCTTGAACATGGTGACCGTCCCCTCCGGTGACAGCGGCATCCAAGCCAATCCACAGATTGGCCGAGCGGAAAGAGAACATCTGCTTACCGAACTCCCTCGCATTCACATTGTCTGCATGAAGCTCCTGCTTCATTTGGTCAACGCTCTGGAAACCAGCGCCATCTCCGTCGCCCAGACAGTCCTAGAGCAAGCGCTGTGGATTTTCCGTGCCGAGAAGTTCAACCGGGAGGTCCGCACTGCTGTGTATGACCTGGTCTCTGCCTTGCTCACCCAGATCGGCCCATCCATGACCAAGCAGAGTGTGGCTTCCCTGACTGGTATCATCCGCACTTGTTGCCATGATCTCTTGCCTCCTACCGGCAACCAGGTCGCGGCCGCCGAGAAGCCCGACCCGAAGTCGAAGAACAAGTCGAATCAGGCCACCGTAAACGCAGACGCTTTCTTGAACCCTGGACTAAAACAAGTCCGTCAGACCAGCTCCTCCTCGTCCTTCCCCTACCTCAAGCGCGCTGCTTCCGAGCTCCTCGTCGCTGCGCTGGCGCACGCGCCGACCGAGTTCATCTCTCCGGCTCTTCGTGCGGAGGTCGACCGAACCATCATCTTGACCTCTGACAAGAACGCAATGCTCTCCAGCGTTCTCAACCCCTTTCCAGCCATGCAGGGCCGTGGCGTGGGTACCAGCATTATGCCATTCCTGGCTCGCAGCTATCCCGCCGAGACAGAAGTGGAATGCCTCATCCGTCCGCGCATGCCCGTGCTGATGAACGCTCCCTCATCCAACGGCTACGCCCCCATGGACGAGGATGAGGACGAGGAGGACGAAGCAGTGGCCGCACCTCAACCCACCCCCGCAGCAAGCGGATTCCTCAAAAACACCCCTACGCCCAGTCTGCACCACGACATAATGGACGTGGAAGTCCCCTCACAGCCCACCCCCCAAAGCAAACGCAGCTATACCGAAGAAGTCGAAACGCCAGCCCCGGCACCATCAACGCTCCCTAGTCCTGGCTCACAAAGCAAAAAGGCCCGTTTTGAACCCGAGCTAACCACCCAGCCAGCCTTGGACGCTGCATCACCCGCCACTTTCACCGGCACGGCCGCTATCTCCGTCCCTTCGTCATCCATCGCCGGTCCTACCCCCGTGCCGACATTGAAGCCCACCGTTTCAAGCGCGAAGCAGCCATCCACCCTTTCTTCCACTTCCACTGCCGGAGCTGGGGAAGATGACAGCGACGATGAATTACCGTCTCTGAACATCGACCCGGACACGGATGACGACGAAGATGACGAGTAAGCGTTTACTTCCTCCCTATCAGCAACACGCATGCATGTATTCAGATTTTTTTCACATGACGGATCATTCCGATTAATGCCCGAATATGTATGTACTATATTTCCTGTGTGGGTTCCATGTACTTGTGCGTATGGCTATCACAAAAGTGTCAAAAGAAATATAGTAATCAACAAAACATGGAAATCAGCACTATGATAAGTACAGATTCATCAATTATGCACGTAGCAGCCTCTGCACAAAGTGCGGCAGACTATTATCACGATCCAGAAAATTGAAATCCCCATATTAGTGTCTTATCTTTTGTCAACGTCTCGAAGGGTACCGGGCAGTAGATAGGCTGGCAGGCAGATAGCTCATAGCTCCAGACCTGTCGACAATTATGCTAGTACAGTATTTCCGCCAGAAACCCCCAGCTGGGTAACGACGAAGATTAGACCCAGCTAGATCATAGAACTCTATCCCGCCCTAGAAATATGGATCTACATCTACATCTGAATCTAAACATGATCGCAGATCTAATTATACATCAATCAAGCTCAAAAGTTCAGTCAATAAACCCTCACCCCTCTCTCCCAGAAACCCTCCCCACCATCCCAACTCCCAAACCATGTTCCTCCCCACCACCACCATCCTCTATCCGTTGGGACCACACCAATGCCTAGTCCCCTGAGCAGACTCACGGGCAATGGCTCCGTAAACCACAACCCGCCTCTCGAGAAATCCTCCACAATGGATCCTCCCGTGAGAAGTAACCAACCCAGTGCTAACACAGCATTGCAGATTTGGCGGATGGATTTGGGGAAACTAGACCACGAAGGTGAAATAATATCCTGGATGAGAATCCCCACAGCCTGGAGTATGAAGAAGCGGAATGGGCCGGTAAGTGGAATGGTTTCGCGGTACTGCACGTAGCTTCCGCTCGCGTGGACAAGGCCGCTGAGGGCAAAAGCGATGAGGACGGTGAAAGAGCGGCGGATAGTGCGGGTGTTGGACAGACGGGTCGGGAGGAAAGAAAGGAGCCAGTGGGCAGTGGAGGTGAAGCCGAAGCGAAAAAGCTGGTGCCACCATTGACTCCAGCAGCCAGCAAGGCCGCCGTCAAAGATGGACGTGAGGAAAGGGCCGAAAGTGGGTGGATAGAGCCAGGCAGCGGAGAGGGGGACAGATGTGAGGGTGCGGGCGGCGTTAGGGAAGGCGAGGGAGAGCCCGCCGAAGAGGAGTGGGTTGAAGGAGCAAACATAATTGAGGGCTGCCAGTATGGCGATTCCTGTAATTAAGCAGCGGTAGACGTGAACAAGAGCTGGGTAGGGGGCCAGGTGATGGAAAGGAAAGGGCGGATCGGGGGGAGGATATACGGCGCCCAAGAAGTATTGATCACGGATCATGAGGAGCTTGATGAGGTCGAGGATGAGATAGGATTTAAGCCAGGTTGAGAATGCTGAGCGGAGACATGAGCGCATGTTGTTAGACTTTGTGATTGCATTATCCTTTTCGTTGTGCCTGGAGTTGAGCTGTGACTGGACTGAGGGCGGCAATGCGCCCAAGGAGGAGATGCGCCAATTCCATTCGGGCCCGCGCATGTTTGTGACCAGGCCAAGGATCCAATTCAGACGATGGGATAAAGCCTGTGGGTATGCCTGCCATGTGAGAGTTTCGGAACGCTCTAGCGTGGTATCCTTACATCTCGTTTGTCTGGTATAGCAGTTCAGGCTCGCATCTCCGTCAAGACCAGCCGTGGCGGGAGGCAATGAGTGACGCTCAATGCGTTGGAAGTCGCGCTCGGCATTGCGGAAGATGAGTAATGTTGCAACCCAGATGCACTCCCATGCGGGGACAAGTCCTCCCATATATCCATTTCCTCCAAGGAGCATGCGCCGGTGGCAGATGGTATCATAGGAGAGACCGACGACGCAAGCCATCACCAGGGGACGGACATAGCGGGCGCCTCGCCGATGCGGAACAAGAAGTGCTAGGACGGGTAACAGAACGGGGATGACTAGGTTCCACAGAAACACGGGCTTCACTTCACCAGTCTGAATGAACGACTCGAACCGGGCATGATTTTCGTGCACGAGGTGGCGGTAAGAATCAGGCGGATAGGAAGTGGCGGCCATAGGATGGATAATCGGTCTGCTGATAAGGAATAAGGGCGAGGATAATAATAACAAGAAGGGAGAAAAGGAGATGTTTGAAATAGGGGGGAAGAAGTTGAGTTCATATGGAGGACGACCAAAGACTCACGTCAGGATACTCCATCGAAGTGGCGGCGATGCATCCGCCGCGGCGGTAAATATTTCCATGCAAGGGACCGTCGCTGCAGGATTTTCGGGCCGCTCATGGTCGCATTTTGTTGTCCATGCGTTGATCGCAGTGGAAGCACAACTCGAGTAATATAATTTCTCAGAACATTTTTTATCGGGCTTCGAGCAGACCAAACTGGGTGGGCCAACTTGTAGTCAGCGACACCATACGGAGTACTTCGTGCCCATATGCGCCGGGAGACATATGATCAGTTACCATCCCTGATTGCACGCCTTGAAAAATCGGTCGTATTCTTAGAGATTTTCAACGCGGGGGGATCCATCTTTGAGGGGAGGGAATTGAATGGTCGTCAGTCAGTTGCAGGGGTTGACCTGGTGAATCACATAGGCGATGAAACTCGAGCAGCATCATAACCTGATCGGCGACATCAAGTCAGCAGATACCCTGTTCGAACGGACGATAGATGGGGCGTCATGCTACAGTGCCTCATAGTACAGGAACAGTGGGATTAGGATATATAGATAGAGTTGATTCACCGCGGTTTCGGAGAGGTGATTGAAAGAGAATCCTCAGTGTGGGGGACTGAAATGAAAAAGGAAGGAGGAAAGCATAGCTTGTAGGTGGGAAGGAACGGCCTGGATCCACCGTCCTCGTCACCGGTCACCTCTCACCTCGCCCTCTCTCTCCTCAGTGTATCCTCCTCCAGCTCCATTGTGCCACTTCCGCAAAACCCCGAGTTGATTCGTGATTGGAGTAAGCGTCTCCTCATTCTGATCATTCTTGTCATTTTGCCGGACTGATCTCATTATTCTCACGTCAGGCAAAAGGTGGATCTGGATGGGTCTCCCGTCCGGGGTAGAGGGACCCTCCTTTAATTTGGCGATTCCCCGGTTCGTTCTATCATATCGAGTATCAATTCTATCCATCCTCCAGATGGATTCCAGGCCAATACAACTGCGAGTAGTCTCGACGGAGAATCTGAAGGACGGAGGAAGTGAGAAGCACATTCCACAATAAGCGGAGAATGGCCCCTCTGGATTCTGGAGGATTCGCGAAGCAATCTCCGATCGGCTATCCCGCTAACCTCCCATCGTACTCCATCCAGGCGGACTTGCTTTCGATCGTATTCAATCTCCGCCCAGCAGCATTCTAATAATCTAACCTTCCATGACCAGCCAGCCGCTAACGGTGGTCTGCATCCTGCACTGAGGTTCCACCAACCAGAGGCGGAGAACGGCCATGCTCTGACCCCCCGAACCAGGAATCGATCGTCGGATGCGTGCTTTTATGCGGCCCCCTCTTATGCACGAGGATTTCACACAACCCACAACACATAACCGGCCGTCCGATCCTGTGTTAGGACCGTTCGCCAATTGCTCCCATAATTTTGAACGCAAGCCCTCATGATGATTGGAAGATGGACCGCTCTCGTGCTCGCTCAACAGCCAACCGGGTGAGCATATCGGGCTCCGTCATGGGTCTGCCGCGATCTTGGATCAGCTGCTCTACCAGCAGTCCCAGCTATTAGAGGCTGCAGAATCCTATCGGTGGCTAGCCCCTCGGTGAATTTCCCAGTATCAGTTTGCTTCTTCGACTATTTACTATGATACCCCGTCCTGTTTGGGCCTAAGATAAATAATCCTTTTTTTCCCCATGCTTAGACCGTGACCATTTATATTCGAGGCCTCCGTCTGCCTTGTTCGGGTCAAAGCCATCACTTAAACAACCCAGCATGGCAGGTGACAATATTTCGGCCGCAGGCGAGCCGATCAAGCCCACCCGAATCTCTTATTGGCGTCTTTTATTCGACCAGGGTGTGCTCACCCAAGAAATCCTCGACTACCCATGGGCTGGTTCAGGCACTGAGGATGACCCTTATCTTGTCACCTGGATCCCCAATGATCCCCGGAATCCCATGAATTTTCCTGCCTGGCGGAAATGGCTGTATACCCTCACCGTAGCCTGGGCCACGCTCGCCGTGTCCATGGTCTCGTCCGCCTACACGGGGGGTGTCGAGCAAATCATGGAAAGCTTCCATGTAGGCTCCGAGGTCGCCACGCTCGGGGTCTCACTATTCGTGCTAGGCTTTGCTATTGGACCTCTGTTCTGGGCCCCTATGAGCGAGCTCTGGGGACGCCAATACCTTTTCATCGGCAGCTATTGTGGTCTCACGGTCTTCAACGCTGGCCTTGTTGGCTCGAAGAACATCCAGACCCTCATCGTTTTGCGCTTCCTTGCGGGCGCATTCGGATCCTCGCCCTTGACAAACGCCGGAGGGGTGATCGCGGATTTATTTCCTGCGAAGCAGCGCGGGCTGGCCATGAGCATCTTCGCGGCGGCGCCGTTCATGGGGCCGACACTGGGTCCCGTATGCGGAGGCTTCTTGGGGATGAATGCAGGATGGAAATGGGTGATGGGCTTTTTGGCCGCCTTCTCGGGCTGTCTCTGGATCATCGGCAGCCTAGTAATGCCGGAGACCTACGCACCGGTTCTATTGCGGCGACGCGCGAAAAACCTGACAAAAGTGACGGGGAAGGTACATCAGAGCAAAATGGAGGCGGAACGGGGCAAGGTCCCATATGCCACCGTCTTCAAGACAGCCCTCTCGCGCCCTTGGGTACTTCTGTTTCGTGAGCCGATTGTCCTCTTGCTATCCATATACATGGCGATTATCTATGGAACCTTGTACATGATGTTTGCGGCGTTTCCCATCGTGTATGAGGAGCTGCGTGGTTGGAACCAAGGTGTCTCCGGCCTCGCTTTCCTGGGGATCATGGTGGGGATGAATTCGGCGGTCCTGTACAGCATCTGGGACAACAAGCGATACATCAAAACAGAGGAGGCCCATAAGGGGTTCGCACCTCCCGAAGCTCGTCTGCCCCCTTGCCTGATTGCCTCGATTGCTATCCCTATCGGTCTCTTCTGGTTTGCCTGGACCAATTATCCTTCGATTCACTTCATGGCAAGTATCTCTGCCGGTGTGCCGTTTGGATTTGGCATGGTCCTGGTCTTTCTTAGCTTGATGAACTACCTGATCGACGCCTATACTATCTTCGCGGCCTCTGTCTTGGCAGCGAACTCGGTCTTGCGTTCCGTATTCGGAGCAGCATTCCCTCTTTTTACGACATACATGTACAACAATCTCGGCGTCCATTGGGCCTCCAGCATCCCCGCGTTTCTGGCCCTGGCATGCGTGCCCTTCCCGTTTCTGTTCTACAAGTACGGCCCGGCGATACGATCACGATGCAAATATTCCGCACAATCTGAGGCGTTCATGCGGAAGTTGGTGGATCAGACTGGGAGAGACAGTCGACAGACGGAGTCCGAAAAAGAAGCCGCTGCGGATGAAGAATTGCCCACTCAGCACTCCCCGAGCTCCACGCTTGGAGACATGAAGGTGGGCGATCTCTCCGTTGAACCGGCAGAGCCTGGCCGGGCACATTCAATTGCGTCTCAAAGCTCTCAACGTCCGGCCACTGCAAAGTCTCTTTATGAAGGAAACCCTTATGACATTGACCGAGTGAATACTCGCAGCTCCTTCAAGGAATGAGGCTGCTTTTGTTAATCACAGATGGTGATCATGCTAAAAGCCCAAATGGTCCAGCTAGACGGAAGATGTTGTCGCCCTTCGATTGTTTTGGGTTCCGGCGATCCCAATTTGCCGCATCGTTAGCGTCCTCCTTGTTGATAGAATAGTATAAATAGCATTCAAAATGTATGTACTACAAATCTTTCGCGAGCTGTGCATTCTTGTCTATACGTGGTAGAACGACACCGGTTGGTCTTGCGGTGGCAGATGGCTTTGTCCAGACATAGTTATAACAGCACATTGACAATAAACATCAAACGCCTGGCGAACGAAAGGGACTGAGGCCTGTGGGTGGAGGAGTATTGCCATCACGAGTCAATGAACGTCTGCGATATGCCTTCGGTCGAATCTCTGTCTATCTCTCAGCACTAAAAGATGACTAGGAACCGATCCGGGTCCTATCTACCCAACCACGTCAAGGTGCATTGAGTGGTTCGAGCTCGGCTCTCCATCTCGACTACTATTCCTAAGCGTTAATTATGCGGGGCTGGAATCGCCACAATAGGTCCATGCGATGAAAAGAAATATACGTGTATTAATATCCGGGGATCCGCTGCCAAGAAAAACATCTTTCTAGTAATTATACCCCCCTCAATTGAAACCCGTCCTCTTTCTGCGACTCGACTGTTCAGTATGTGCACTGTGTATAGTATTACGACTGTGGAAAGAAAAAGTGTGACATGTAAAGCCGGGTACCCGGCGGTGCGATTAGGCACATGATCTACATGAATCTGAAACCTACAAAACCAAGGTGATATTCTCGTATATCTTGGCTGGCGTTCAATTCCCGACATGCAGAATGAGCATTTGAGACCATGTAGTATTCAACATACATTTGCTCTACTGGATGATGGTATGACAAACGGGTGGATTTAGTTTATATTGCTCTCAGCGCAATCATACTCATGCATACTCATTTCATCATCTTGGGGTATTATTTGAAAAAATGTCTAAGAATAAATAAGTGTGACTTCTAGCGGGGTTGTGGTTTTATACTGATCTGTATGGATAACATGATTCTTAGTTATACGAGTGAGAGTGATCAAGGTAAGCTGGACACTCTTCTGAAGAAAATTCTTGGGAAACTTGTTATCAGGGAGCAAATCACGGAATTCTGTAAAACTGATATGACGAGGCTGATAATTTTAGTATGTGCCTATCATGGGAACTACCAACCTCGAATAAATCTTGGATTAGATGAACTAGGGGTTTCCTATAATGATCACTGCCTTTACCTAGGTGCTCGGAGGTTGCAATCTCATTAGTAGGCTGTTCCCCCTGAACACAGACTTTAAGTGTGTAGAAATCACATTCTCTATAATAGTTCAGGTTATGCTGCACTCATTGTGCTGGCCCCGAGCCTTGTGGAATGCTACAGGTTGTGGAAGATATGCCATATCCGAGCTTGGAGCCCACCTAATATCTGGCCACAAAGACTTCCCCGATATAGACAGGATAGTAGTTTTCTGTGATACGATAGGGGAGTTATCCCTCCTCTATTCTTTTCGAGGGATCCAGTTTCATGAACCTCGACATGGAGAATTGGCGCGGATGAAGTGGTGGGATTGGAATCGTAGTAAGTGCGATGATGTAGCGTAGAGGAGAAGTGATAACGTGAGCCACAGCGTGACCCAAACGCAGTGAATGTCTTTCAGTAACCCGGAGATGCGGCGATATGGTAGCTTGTTATAGATGCGCTTACTTGGTTCTGGCTGAGATGCCGATGATTAATTATCGAAATTAATGGCAGTCTCCCTCAAAATGTGCTCGCATGTGTTCTTTTTCAAGGTCGGTATCAAGTCCTAGTAAAGTAAGTAAGGCCACGGGGCTGTCAGGGATGGAGGAACAAGTGAGAAGAAGAATGGAGGTTTATCGCGAGACAGTGAAGTGCCTTATTTATAAGGCACCACAGCCATAGATCCTTAACCCTTGTACTATTGAACAATTTGATCATCACGGTTTCAAGTTATAACTCTAGAGATTCTCCTGAGTATATTGGAATGTTAGAGCATCATTAAATAGGGCTGGTAGAATGACTTGAGTTGTGGGACATTCGACTTTGATATGGATTCCCATACCCGAATGAAAGTGACGTTGAGCCGTCTGCTGTTTTTGCTGCCTGTTAATTTAAACGTAACCCGACGCTCCGGTCACATGGGGCCGTGTTTTAGCGCGTTCCCCACCATCGCGGCCTTGGAAATAACCGGTGACATCAATCTACTTCGCCCATCCCCAATTGCCAATCGCCAGTATGGGTCGGACACCAGCCAAAAGAAGACTTGAACTAGTTAACCTCACCGGGGATGATCATGAGGCATCTCCTCGCACCCTGCCATCCAAGTCTCCTCGTACCGGCAACGGCCAGCGGCTTGGACAAGAAACGACCTTTGTGCCCCTCAGCCAATCATCGCAGGTCTATGGAGGCGAAGATGAGGACGATGCACAGGCGGCAGATCTGATTCAAGGCAGCCAAGATGTCGACGATTCATCGATCGGGACTTATATACATTATGGGGACCTGCCGACTAAAATTGTGGGTGTCCGTTATTATCGAGGACATGCTACGATTGGTGAGCACGTCAGAATCCAGCGAGACATCGGCAATGCTTACGACTCGAACGCTATACGTGTGAGCAATGTCATGGGAGCACAGATTGGGCATATTCCGCGGACAATGGCAGCCAAGCTGGCCAAGTACATGGTAAGCCGTTCCACGTGGGTTGATATGTATGCATTCGGAGCTAAATTAAACTTCCGTCATTGTAGGATGATAGATCATTAATGGTTGAAGGCGTTCTGACGGGCGTGATAGGAGCATATGACTGTCCGATATCTTTGAAGCTGTTCGGCACAGGCCATCCTGAAGCCAGACAGGTGTTGAAAAGCAGGATGGAGGCCGATAAGCTGCCACTGGGTGCGTTCAAGCAGAATGAGCGCAACGAAAAAAAGCTGCAGAAGGAACGTGAGAAGGCACAGAAGGATGCGGCTAAATTGGCGCGTTCACTTGCGAAGGGCAGAGGCCAGCAATGGCAAGCTCAGAACGTGTTTGGTTATTCCAACCTCTTCACTGGAGAAGGACTAGCGGAAGGCGAGAACCTTGAAGAACTTATTGGCCAGAGCAGTACCTTCAATCCCCGCGATATTGGCCAGGTGGCGGAAGACTTTGGGATGAAGGAATCGGACTTGGAGAATATGCCGATGGCTGAGACCCCAGCGGCTCTGGCAACCCAACTCCTTCCCTACCAGCGCCAGGGACTTGCCTGGATGATAGCCAAAGAGGATCCGAGCCTTCCTGGCGATGGCGGGGACGTTGTGCAGCTCTGGAAAAAGAATGGCAACAAATACACCAACATTGCGACCAACTATTCCATGTCCCAGGCGCCACCTCTGGCTAGCGGTGGTATATTGGCCGATGATATGGGACTGGGCAAGACCATTCAAATCATCTCATTGATACTGGCCAATTCCCAGCCCAAGTCTCCAGAATCATCCAGCACTACGTTGATCGTGTCCCCGGTCGGTGTGATGAGCAACTGGAAAACCCAGGCGCGGGATCATACCCATAGTGACAAGGCCCCTAAGGTGCTCATCTACCATGGCCAAGGAAAAAAGGAAGCAAGCAACCTTGACCAGTATGACGTAGTTGTCACGAGCTATGGTGCCCTGGCCATGGAGTACAGCTCGAATGCCAAAGCACTCCCGAAGAAGGGCCTCTTTTCAGTTCACTGGCGTCGTGTCATCCTCGATGAAGGCCATACGATTCGCAACCCGCGTTCTAAGGGGTCCCTTGCAGCTTGTAGCCTGAGGGCGGGCTCGCGCTGGACTCTTACTGGAACCCCCATCATTAACACCCTCAAGGACCTGTACTCTCAAGTGCGCTTCTTAAGACTCAGCGGCGGTCTCGAAGATTTGGCTGTCTTTAACAGCGTCTTGATCCGGCCTCTCGTGTCCGGGGACCCCGATTCCCGCCTGCTATTGCAAGCTTTGATGACGACTATCTGCCTACGTCGCAGAAAAGACATGAACTTTGTGAACCTGCGTTTGCCACCCCTCACCTCGCGCATTC
Organism: Aspergillus carbonarius ITEM 5010; assembly: GCA_001990825.1. Classification (NCBI taxonomy): domain Eukaryota; kingdom Fungi; phylum Ascomycota; class Eurotiomycetes; order Eurotiales; family Aspergillaceae; genus Aspergillus; species Aspergillus carbonarius. Next base: position 548,228 of record KV907508.1, on the reverse strand, counting down.
TGCGCGTCAAATTCCACCCTCACGAGCAGGAGAAATACGATATGTTCCAGTAGGTTTTGTCAAACAACCTACTCTGGCTCATACATTAACGGCCACTAGGGCTGAGGCAAAGGGGATTCTTCTGGATTTCAAGTCTAAAGACAAAACCAATGCGACGTACTCTCACCTGCTCGAGGTCATTCTGCGCCTGCGCCAGGTCTGCAACCACTGGGCACTCTGCAAGAACCGACTCGACAAACTCGCCGACCTCCTCGAAAACAACAAGATCGTTCCTTTGACGCCCGAAAATATCAAAGCCCTTCAGGATCTGCTACAAATACGAATCGAAAGCCAGGACACGTGTCCCATCTGTCTGGACAACCTCGAACAACCCGTGATTACTGCCTGTGCCCACGCCTTCGACCGCGGTTGCATCGAGCAAGTAATTGAGCGCCAGCACAAATGTCCGATGTGTCGAGCTGAGATCCAAGACACTTCCACGCTTGTCTCCCCGGCTGTCGAAATGGGCGAAAGCATCGACACCGTCGTCGCGGATCCGGACAACCCAAGCAGCAAAATTGAAGCTCTGATCAAGATCCTAACAGCCCATGGCCAAGCTCTCGGAACCAAATCCGTAGTCTTCAGCCAGTGGACTTCCTTTCTCAACCTCATTGAGCCTCACCTTCATCGCCACGGCATCGGATTTGCCCGCATCGACGGCAAAATGACCTCCATTAACCGCGACAACTCTATCCTCCGCTTCTCCACCGATCCCACCTGTACTGTCCTCCTCGCCAGCTTGAGCGTCTGCAGCGTTGGCCTGAACCTCGTTGCTGCCAATCAAGCCATCCTAGCGGATAGCTGGTGGGCCCCAGCCATCGAAGACCAAGCCGTCGACCGCGTCTACCGACTCGGTCAGAAACGCGAAACCACCGTCTGGCGACTCATCATGGAAGACAGCATCGAGGATCGCGTCCTGGCCGTCCAGGAAAACAAACGCAAGCTGATGCTCGAAGCGTTCCGGGAGACGGCTACGAAGAAAAAGGTCGACGATCGAGCAACTCGGGTTGCGGATCTAGAGAAACTTCTGAATTAAGTGACCATTTATCTTACCTCTTCTAGTATCATTATCTATCATTTTCTCTTTATGTTTGTCAAGAATTAACGTTCTGCGGAACAAATTACAACGGACTGTATTAACTCTTGTTTCAGCTTCAGCTCTGTCTGAGTAATACTACAATCTAGGGCGGTTATTATCTATAATCTGGTCGATTCACATAATCTGTCCCAGTATCCATCACGTTATTGTCTCGAATAGAGGGTAGAAGCCGGATCTCCGCGTCCAATGGATGAAAAGGCTCTCTTACCGTCTCTCTGCTGGCCAGATTACTGCTATTCGCTAGAAGATTAAAGTTCAAAACTAGCCTACTTACTCTTCCTACCCTGCTTGTAATCCCGAAGAACAGATCTAGAGCTCGAGCGAAATCTACATTAGCCACCTGTAAAGCTAGATACTAGAAGGGCAAATGTATTACGTAAAGCATTCCTTTTTATCCGAACGAATAACATGCCTTTTTTATTCGTGGTTCTCATCATTTATGCATTTGAGCCGTTCATCGTTTCACATTCCATAAGTACTGAGGGGGAAAAGGGGAGGAAAGCTGTCCAGTTCGCTAAGTAACGCTCCACATCGATGCAGTGGTTCAATTTATTCATGACCAGGGCAAGAGGACAAAAACCGAGTGAAACAGGTAGGATAATGAAAAGTGAAATTAGGAGGAATACAGCAGAGAAGGGAACTTTAAGAAAGCCTCCAGGGCCGGTCTTGGGGTGGAGATATTAAGCACGGGTGTAGATAGAGTGACATGTGCGGATACATTTGTATGATTGTGTTTGGGATATTGAGCGGAAGAGGAGGAATGATGAAGAAGGTGGTGATTGTAGGACAAACATTCTATTCTGGATGAGTTGTCGATGTATTTCTTATTGGGGTCTGCAACTAGCATTTTTGTCACTTTCTTCGGATGATTGTGGTGGCTCCGATTGACCTCTTGTGGCGCCGGATTCTGGCTGTTCTGGGGTGGTGGGGTTGTTGTTGTTGTTGTTGTTGTTGTTGTTGTTGTTGTTGTTGTTGTTGTTGTTGTTGTTGTTGTTGTTGTTGTTGTTGTTGTTGTTGTTGTTGTTGTTGTTGTTGTTGTTGTTGTTGTTGTTTTGTGTAGATGCAGATGCAGAAGGTGCTGGGGCTTCAGTAGAAATGTTGCCCGGCGTTGAACGGAAGGTGACGTTGATCGGGGTCACAGGCTCACTTTGAGAATGAGGGTGAGTGTTCTGAAGCAGTCCGAGTCCCGGAATCACTAAGGGCGGTTGCGCAGTAGCTGCTGGTGTTGATTGCATGACGCTCGTGTCGGGGGCCAACGCAGGAGGGCCAACATTGTGTGCGCTAGCGGGAATAGTTGGCTGTGAAATCTGGGGACGCGGAGGCAGTGCATGATACTGGGGTGGGTATGAGGCCATAGCAGACGACGGCGACGAGTAAAGGCCTGGTTGTTGGTTCCCGGAGCTCTGTGCCAGCATCGTCCTTTGCCTTTCGATGATCAGTCTCTGATAGGCTGCTGGATCGGTACGTTTGAGCCGTTCATCACTGAGTTGCTGCTGGGCCGCATTTCTCTCTTCCTCGGTCAATTTGTCGTTCTCATCCTTCTGGAAAGTTTCGGTGAGGGTGATTCTCCGAATCAGCCGGTCGCTGGCGTCTGCGTCACTCCGGATGATTTTGTCTAGGACCTCTGGATCCTTTCCAAGGAACTCCGTGACATCTTGCTGCGGTATTTCCTTTGCAGGGAACAGATAGTCCCCAAGAGACTTTGTCGCTGAGCGTACTGGATTCTTCTTGTCGACAACGCGGAAAGCAAGCTGGGTCTTAAAGACAGTCTTGTTATACATGTTTTCTTCAAAGGTGCCGCCTGCAATGAACCGATAGACAAAGACAGGTTTCTTTTGGCCCAAGCGGTACGCACGTCCGACGGCCTGCTCTTCCCATACAGGACTGAATGAGAAATCGAAAAGGATGACACGGTTGGCCCCAAAAATGTTCAGACCAAGACCTCCAGCTCGGGTCGAGATTAGATATACATTTTCTGCGGACCCTTGGTTGAACTGCTTGGTGGCAGCTTGTCGGCTGGCGATTGGTGTCTGTCCATCTAGACGGCAGTATTTCCACCCAGACTTTTTGAGCAGATGTTCAACGTAGTTGAGCGTAGGTATACTATGGGAGAATACCAGTACTTTATCTCCAGCCCGGACGGACTCGGCGACAATGCTATTCAAGATCTGTGCTCGGCAAGACAACACTGGTGCGTTCATGTCAGGGACAGCGGAGAAAAGTCGCTCTTGTTCAGGCACTAGATTGTCGACATCTAGGCCTAACTGGGTGATAGGCTCATCGCCAGGCCCTGGTTCGACTCCCTCGACCATCTTGTCCAGCTTCTGTGCATCATTGGCTCTACTGAGCAGCTTATCCCTGAAGCAAGCTGGGTGATTGCAGCAGAGTCCCAAGATGGCGAGCCATGACATTAGCTGAACCCTGCTGACATCACTTTTTCCATGTAGAACCGACTCCACATATAGATTGTATGCCGCCTTCTGCACGTCAGTCAAAGGAACAGTGATGACAAATTCAACCTTGGGAGGCAAGCTGCCGGCAAGAACGGAGATATCTGCGCGGTTGATCTTTGGGTCGAGGATCGTGTTGAGAACCTGAAGCTTCACGAGTGACCTCCGCCGCTCGGTGTACGTGCTATCCATATACAGCCCTTCCTCGATAGGTTCTAAGAAGTTGGCCTTGAATTCCGTAAACTCCCCTAGGTATCCCTTCGCAATCCAATTGACCATGGTGAAGTAATCGACAAGGTTATTCGCCAACGGAGAACCAGTCAATGCAATGCGGCTTTCGGAACGGAATTGCATGGCTGCAGCAGTGATTGCGGATGTAGGGTTCTTCATCTTATGGGCTTCGTCCGCGACGATGATCCTAGCCCCCTCCAGGAGCCATTTCTTGATGTTTTCATGCTCCTCATCCGACAGAGGCTTGGGTCGTTTGGTTGTTTCTTTATTGAAAACCCACGTCCGAAACATGTCATAACTGATGAGAAGCACCCCGCCTTCCTCGTTCCAACGAGCAATTGTGTCCATTCTTTCCGGGTGCGAGGCAGAGCTTGTCACCTTATTCACTGGTCCGACCGCCGAGTCTATAGGAGTCCACATGAGAAACTCTTCATACCAATTCTCGATCAGTGACGATGGACAAAGAATCAGAGCCTGGGACCGAAGGAGGTCTTTGGGGACCTTTTGCCTTATCGCAGGATCCTTCGAGGCAGCAGCGTTGGCAATCGTTACTAGGAGGGAAATGACTTGCATCGTTTTGCCCAAGCCCATCGTGTGAGCTAGTAAGCAACCTTGATGCGTCTCGTCCTCTATTAACTCTCGCCACATGAATTGAACGCCGTTCAGTTGATGAGGCTTGACCCGTTGCCCGATATGAGGATCCAAGTAGATGACAGGGTTCCCAAAGCTGACGGCCTGGCGAGTGGCGTCAGTATTGCTGACTCCCATACTCTCCAGTTTCCGCTCAAGCCTCTGTCGCAGCTTTTCCTGGACAGCAACACGAAGCTGGGCGCTTTGCTGGTTCATCTTGGCGGTTTGACTCTCTTTCACTTCCCTCTTTCGCTTTTTGTGAGGCGTATCGTCAAGGGCTGACTGCATCTCTTGCGACTCGCCCTGTTTGTCCCGCTCCCAGGTACGTATTGCATCTAGACGGGCGCAAAGCTCCTTGAAAAACTCGGGAAATTCCGTGATCTCGGCTCTTGCCCTCCTGACGTCCCTTTTTGGCAGGCCCTTCGCCAGATAATGGACACAATTTACCCATGAGACGAAAAGAGAGGCAGTGCGCAGGATCAAATTACCCTCCCACGGTTCCATATCAGGCATTGTGTCCCTCTTTTTGGTCAATTGTTTCAGGGCAGTAAGCGTGAGATCTTGCAGGTCGGGCACATCATATGTAGGAACCTTCCTAGCCAGTTTCCTTCGCTCGTGATCTGCCATGGCCATCAGCTGCTTGGCCAGCAGCCTGCGACGGTCTAGACGCTCTTCGAGGAGCCTCCAGGAGACCACCTTTAAGCTGTCAATATCACTGATCTCAGGTAGACTCGCCGATCGCTCTTTGTGGGTCCGTGAGCGATCCAACTTATCGGTTTTTGGAGTCTTCTCTCGTTTGATGGGCGTTATCTCGACATACACTCGAGAGGGGAGGTAGGGTGCAGGAGAGATGTCTCTAGACATAATATGTTCAGATTGAGGAGTCCTCGGTTGCGGTGGATTCAGCGGAGGTGTCTCCACTCGGAATTCCTCGTCTTCGGGGAAAGGTGAATCACGGGTGAGGTCAATACATTCTACTGGCGGTTCAAAACCCGGAGCAGGAGAGGGGGAACTGGACTCAACAAAAGGAAGCCCGCGAGCCGTGACACTGCGATTCCTGAATTTCCGCCTTGCACCGGAAGGGCTAATGATATCATCATCATCTGACGAGGATGAGGGATTCGGGCTTCCGTGAAACACGCCGGAGTTATCAATGAAGTCGTCCATAGAGCCTGTAGATGCGCCATCATCAGATTCCGAGGCGAGAGACTCTCCATCCTCGTCAGTACTTTGTCGCTTGGGAGGCAAGGGCATCGCAGGAGCAGAAATCTTCGGGGGACACTTCTCTAGCTCGAGAATGGAAATGCGCCATTTCTGCTTCTGTATATTGGTCACGGTGTTCTCCAAACTGCGGCATTGAGTCTGTAGTTCCTTTGGTGTATTATATTCGCCTTCCCGTATTGCTTTGGTAAAAACCCCTAGGCGCTTCTCCAGAAGACTGATGTCGCGTGTAAGGCTTTTGATTTGTTCGTTGTTGCATCTACCCCTCCTAGCTGCTAGCCAGATTCTCCGTGCTTTTGCTTCCTCCTTCGCCTTTCCATGTTGAAGCCAGTTGTTCTCAAACTCTGCAATGCAGCTTGCCATGATAGAGTCAACCTCGGCGGGTGTGAGTGTTTTTTGTTGTGGTAAGGGTTCCCGGCGTTCATCTTCAATTTCCTGCCAAGTTTCGTCATCAAACTCGCCTTCCGATCCAGAATCTCCGTACAAAGGGTAAGCATCCGGATCATCATCATCTTGAGCGGGGTATCTATGTATGAGGTAGGCATAAGGATCGGAGCTCTTCTCGCTCTCACCAGTCTCAGATTGGATTAACTGCGGCCACTTACGCAGCTCGTCCTTGGTGACCGTGACATTGCCATTGCTGACTGTAAATAAGGTACAGAACTTTGGATTGCCTGCAGCTATTGTTAATGGCTTCTTCGACGGTTTACTTGTCTGCTTGGTCAACTGTCGATAAGGAACCAAGGCCGACTGATAAGAGTTCAGCTTCACGGGTCGCTGTTTGTAGGAATAGCTAAGAGCCTTGTTCACAAATCTGCGCTGAGCAACTGGGAACTTGGAGCCAATCATTGTAAAGGTCTGGTCGGTTTCATCGGAATCAGAAGCGTAGAATAACTGTGAAACATTGAGTTCATCCGACCCCATATACCACTCTTTGGCAGATTGCGGGCTGCTTGTTTGTCTTGAGGGGGCAAGATCGTTATTTTGGTCCGGGTTCATGGAACTTAGGTTTAGTTTTCGCCTCTTCTTTCCCTGGCCATCAATAACCATGTCCTCGCCCGGGCGGGTGCGTCTTTCAGAGGACTTTCGTTCCGAAGAAGCTTTGTTTTCTCCATCATGATCTGTCACACCATGACGACTTGCGGTCCCATCTGATCCGCGATCATTTGCCGGGATAGGTCTTTGCTCATCTCCAGAAATCCCCAACAGTGGGCTCTGGGATGCAGTAGGGGTCTGATGACGGAGACTTTGGAAAGCTTCCCGTTGAGGTGTCACCCCTTGAGCTTGAGGAATATGATATGATGGGGAATTAAATTGAGAAAAGACCGGGGGAGCAGAGCTATATAGGTCTTCAGAGGGAGCACCTAGATGCGTTCTGGCGTCCTGGAACTTGGGAGAATTTCGCTGGAGATATCGTATTGCCATGAGCACACAGCTCCGATGGCCAAGAGCCCTCAGGCCTAGATCTTCACGGAGTGTTTCCTTATCTACATCATGCAGAAGAACTTCCCCTGTAATCTCATTCTCGCGAAGAGTAGCTTCAAAGGTGACAGGGTTTGGTCGTGGCGCCCGCGACGATGATCGAGCCCATGGCGTCTGAGGATTTCGGCACAGGAACTGCACCACCTCGTCAACCGTCCAGTCGAGGGGATCTTCACTGAGGTGCATTTCAACTGGCCGATTGCCAAGTTTTAGATCTCTGTGTAAAATATCTGAACTTCTCGGGCATTTAGATGATCATTCCATAATAAAGTATCCAAACAGCATGAGAGAAACGGCATTTTATAGCGGGGGTGTGCTTGAACGACTATAAAAGTGAGCGCTGAGTGAGATGGTAGCATTCCATCCAAAAGAGCGAGGGGAAATCTCGCCAACGATAGGCAGCATATGAGGCACCGACAGAAACAAAGCCATGCCCAGCGCGCCGCGAGACCAACGCGTGAATCAGGCTGAGACGACAATTTCAGTCATTTCTGCCAGTATCCCAGGGCGGCAGAGAGGGCGGTGTGTTGAAACCCATCAAAGATCGGCTTATCAGGATGATGCAATCAAAGCCTCGTCGCAGCCTTGGTAACGAGTGATACCATTCTCTATAAGAAACTGTGGATATTCCATTCAATTGGCCATCTCGTAACTACATCACTGCACATCGCATCAACCATGCCATCAGTCCCGTGGTCCGGATCCACGTTGGCAACGGCCTTCCATCCGAACCCAGCTAACAGCGGAACCCCTCTTGGCAGGCAACCTTATCCTAACCGCTCGCTCTTGTCTCCTTCATCTCAGTACATTTCTCCTGCTATCTAAACAGAATCTCAAGACCCCGGTATCGGGCGCTAATCTATGCAAATCCTGTCGAAACAAAGAAAGCCAGACTCCATATGAGAAAATAAACCAACACCGGCTAAACCAAGCAGGAAAGACTTATGGAAGCCAGCGAGAATAAAAAAAAAAAGGGGGGG